>VZQC01004878.1:3428471-3531338 GCA_009823505.1 Rhizomys pruinosus | reverse complement strand
AAAGGGTCTAGAACATCCCCAAACAGCGCCACCCACTGGGCAACAAGTGTTGACACATATGATCCTGTGGCTGACGTTCACATTCAAACCCTAACAAAGGATAAGAAAGCTGAAGTTCATAGTATTTAGAAAGGCAGAATCAAATTTCAACATAGAATTATCATGATGCCAAACTATAAGTCATTTTTCCTATGAACTCTAAGTCATTTTTCCTATGAACTCCTGTCATGACTACCCAGTTGTTTCTTTTTGACTTTCCTCCTTTTGGGGGAAAAAGCTTATTATTTTTCCCAGTCATTGACTCATGTAACTAGAAAGAGCACGTGATCTGATCCATACCTCAGTACCCTGAGGCTCACTATGGTTTGAGACTTTCCTGTAATACATTTCTGGAAAGTATTTTGGACTTCCGGGAATACTGCAATCATGAAGGTTCTTCCTAAGGGAATTTCACCTGGGGGGCCTGAGGGGGCGGAGCCCTAGTAAAATAGACCCATGTCTAAAACATAGCTCTGTAGCCCGAAGAAAGGAATCCTAAGAACTTTGATTGGGCCTTTCAAGATCTCAGTGTGAGTAGTTGTGTAGAGTCTGTGGGACTTTGATTGGGTTTATTCTTTCTGGAATTAGAGGAGTAGATTTTAGTGGCCTAAGGTGAACCAACTTTCAGCGCGTGTGGTTTCAGTCGTCTGTGTGTCTCCGAGCACGTCCGTTCACCTCTCTGGGACTCTCAGGTTCTGTTACTGATTATAGAGTTCTTGGAGGGGCTGATGACTTAGGATCCCTTCCTGGCTCTAAAATTTTGTGATTACACATATTTCTTTAGACCATAGATGGGCATGCCTACCCCGCACACTGACCCTGATAATCTCCCCATGTGAGATACGTGTGCCCAAGAGAGGGCCAAGGAACATATCTCCCTGCTCATGTATGCTGTGTTTTCCTGCATATAGGACTCATTGATGGGGAGTCCATGGGCAGGAGCTGGTCATGGGGCAGTAAACATCGTGGAACAAGAAGCTCTTTCAGGCTAGTATGAAAA
The DNA here is from genome assembly GCA_009823505.1 of Rhizomys pruinosus. NCBI lineage: Eukaryota > Metazoa > Chordata > Mammalia > Rodentia > Spalacidae > Rhizomys > Rhizomys pruinosus. Next base: position 3,530,299 of record VZQC01004878.1, on the reverse strand, counting down.
GTAATTCTTGGGAAGCTGGGGACTCGTGGCAGCTGCTTCTCTTCAGCCAGCCTGCCAGGTCCTCCTGGATGCTGGGATGCTTGGAGCTCTCAGCGGGGCCTACTCAGCCAATGCTGGTAGTTTTCCACTGTGGGAAACTGGAAGAGTCAATTGGCTTCTCTGTCTGGTGGGTAGCGGAAGCGTCTGGAAACCACCACGACTGCTCAGTAAGGTCTGTGCCGCAGGGACTCTCACTTCCCCTGTGACTGATTCGCCGCTTTTCATGTTTTCTTTACATTTTAAAATAATGAAGAAGACAGATGAGTGGGAGCTGAAGAACAAGGGGGTTTGGGAGAAAGAAAAGGGGGCTTGGCAGTTAGGACTTAAGTGAGCCACCGCGGTTGTTCTGAGTCTTCCCTGGTAGCTGGGATCCCTTCCACTGAATTACCCAAAATAGGCATATTCAATAGGAAAACCACACTGGGGCTGCGGAGAAGTGCCACGTTGGGTTCTCTGAGCCAAGGCCTCTCCTGGTTCCAAAGACTCAGTAGGATGAAGAAGTCATCCAAGATCAGCTTGTCCTTTTCCTCTGCCCTTCCTGGGAGGCCCCTGGGAACATTGATTCACTGAGAAACTCATTTGCTACTTTACTAGCATTTACCTCTGAATCCCATTTTCATCCTTAGGATCCTTGATCCCGATTTCTGAAGCCCTAGCCCAGCAGCATTGTCTAAGGAGGGCTTCTGTACTAGTCCCTCCTTATCCATGACTTTGTTTTCCTTGGTTTCAGTTACTTGTGGTAAGTTATAGGCCAAAATATTAGATGAAAAATTTCAGAAATAAGTCATAAATTTTAAATTGCAGTGATGATTCACATGTTGGAATCTTGCATCCCCTCTGTCACACTGAGTGTCTGACATTCACTTCACTTCATCTCATTATGCAAGCATTGTGTCATCTTGCATGAGCTCAAGAAGAAGGGGGAATATAATTTAATAAGCTATGAGAGAGGGAGGGGGCTGGGGAGATGGTGCAAAGGTTAAGAGCCCTTGCTGCACAAACATAAACTCCCAGTTTCAGATCCCAGCCCTTAATTAACAAGCTGGGCATCCCACAACTGCCTGTAAATCCAGCTCAGAAAGATATAACATCCTTTTCTGGCCTTGGTGCACACAAATGCATGTACCTACACACACACACACACACACACACAGACATGCACACAAACAAACAAACAAACAAACAAACATATTTTAGGGGCCAGAGAGATGACTCAGTAGTTAAGAGCACTGGCTGCTTTTGCAGAGGACCTGGGTTTGGTTCCCAGCACCCACATCATGGCTAACAACCCTCCATAGCTCCAGTTCCAGGGGATCCAATGACCTGTTTTGACCTCTGTGGGCATTGCACAACATGGGTACACTTACATGTCTGCAAGCAAAGCACTCATACACATCAAATAAAAAGAACTAAATTAGGGATTGACGAGATGGCTCAGCAGTTATGAGCACTGGCTGCTCTTGCAGAGGACCTAGGTTCAATTCCCACTACCCACATGGAGGCTAACTTCTGCTCACTCCTCAATGTATAAATTTAAAAATAATAATATGTGCCCTGCCTACCACATGACCTATTGTGAGAGGCAAGCCACAGGGCAATGCTTTGTAAGTTGCTAAGAGCTCTATTTTCAGGGTCAATCAGGCAACTGATTGGCTACTGGTATGGCAGGAATTATGGCCAACGGAGCCAGGAAAGCTTGCCTTGGAAAGCCAGGGCTCAACCTCAGGGGACCTGAAGGAGATGTATACCTTAGGAACAATGGCAGAGAGAGCAAAGTTCATTAGTGGGTGGGATTAGGTCTCAAATGTCCATGAAAATTCCATGATATACTGGACTGAGGCGCAGAACCCAAGTTAAAGTTCTCCAGAGATTTTTTTTATTATTATTATTATCATGCTATTAGCATGCCATAATAGCATGTAGAGGCAGTTCTGAAACCCAAATCAAATTGACATAATAGTAACTCTGCCCCGCACAGGAGACCCTGTTCCTCTTCCCTTCAATTTCACTTCTCAGAGAGTTTAGAATTTGGGAAATCATTGCTTCATTCCAAACATTCAGATTTATGCTTAAGTTTCAAGCTCCGTGGTTCATTGTATACCCTGTTATCTCACACGCAGAAGTTACACATTTGACAAGAATGATCAAAGTGATGGATTCCCAGGTTCATTTCTTGGTCTAAATTCAACTTGGGAGCTATGGTGGATAGTCAGCACAGAAGTTTTCCCACCAGGCTGTGTTTCTTGTCAAAGCTGCCTGCATAAGGTTTTGCTTACTCCATTACTGGAAGTGTTAACTGTCCTTGGCTTAGAACCACCACTCCTTTTAGGGTTAGACAAGACTCTAATGCTTTGTTTGGAACAATACAGGCAGAAGGGCCCCCTGGCCTCAGCCCATCATTGTTGCTTTGGCTATCCTTACCTTACACACCTATGATGTTGCATGAAGACAGTCACTCTGTTGTTCCTGTGCTGAGCTTGGGCTTCATACTTGCACAAAGCCTGAAAGGGCACTTTCAGGAAATGGGTTATTGTACCTGATAGCACTGCAATTTGCTTGTTTCTGTCTCCTTCTGTGGAAGGCTTAATCTTTCTCCCTATTGCCCTGATGTGACACTAAAGTCCTTAATGAACCATTTTTTACATTCATTCATTTATGTGTGTATGCATGTTTGTGTGTACATGTGCGCACGTAGAAGTCAGAGGACAACCTGTGGGAATAAGTTCTCTCCTTATACCACATGGGTTCTAGCTTGGCAGCAAGTGTCTTTACCTGCTGAGCCAGCTCACTGTCCCAAACCATTTATTTTGCAAAAAAATAAAATAAAATAAAAGGAAAAGCTGACACCTTCTTTGAAAGGGGGAATGAAAATATAGAAATCAAAAATCTCAATATATGATGCCTCCTCAAAGATGGCATTTTAAAAGCAGATTCCCAGCACCCACAGAAAAGTCCAGACATGGTGGCATGCTTGGAATCCCAGGGCTTGGAGGCAGAGAGTGGGAGGTCCCTAGGACTCACTGGCCAACCGGCCTGGTCTGCTAAGTGGGCCCCATTTCCCAATGAGAGAGCCTGTCTCAAAAACAAAAAGTAGCCCCCGAGGAGTGATAACCAAGGCTGACGTCTGGCCTTCACACATATGTGTATATTCAACACATGAACACACAGACACCCCCCCACAACACATACACAAGCACACAAAATATTTGAATGCAATTAAAAGCAGACATTAAAAATGTAGTTTGATCAGTTTGATGTATAAACCCCATAATCAAGATGACAGTGTCCATCACTACCAGAAGTTTCCTTGTGTCACATTGTGATTCCTTTGTCAATGCTTCTTTCCTGTAGAAAACCATTGATCTGCTTTCTGTCACCAGGGGCTGGCTTGTTTCTCTTTTCAAGAATAACCTACAGTTGGAAGCTTATGTTGTGAGCATTTTTATCTGGCTCCTCCACTCAGCATGTTATTTTCATCCATCCATAACACAGCACCACAGCACGTGTGTCAATGGTTCATTCTGTTTTCTTACTGGATAACAGGGCTGACACTAGGTTAAAGTTAGTGAAATGTTTGGGGTACAAAGACAATTGGGTGCTTTAAAAAGTTATTGTTTGGGCTGGAGAGATGGCCTAGGGGATAAGAGCTCCAACTGCTCTTGCAGAGGACCCGGGTTCGATCCCCAGTACCCACATGGTGGCTGAGAACCGTCTTTAACTACAGTTCCAGGGGAATCCAATGCCCTCTTCTGACCTCCGCGTCATTGCACCACATGGGTGCATAAACCTACATGCAGACAGTACCTTCATACACATACAAGAATAAACTGTGGATCTTTATACCTGTTTTTTTTTAAATTTTTTAATTAATTTTATTTATTTTTGTATGCGTATGAATGTACTGTCTGCATGCAAGTCTGTGCACCCATGTCGTGCAACGCCGCGGAGGTCAGAAGAGGGTCTCAGATTCCCCTGGAACTGGAGTTCTCCTGGAATTGGAGCTTCGAGCTTCAGACGGTTCTCAGCTGCCATGTGGGTGCTGGGGATCGAACCCGGGTCCTCTGTAAGAGTGGTCGGCACTCGTAACCGCTAGGCCATCTCTCCAGCCCCAATAAACATTTTTTAAAAAAGTTATTGTTTGTGAAGCAGGGCTTGGTGGTGCACACCTTTAATCCCAGCACTAGGGAGGCAGAGGCAGGTGGATCTCTGTGAGATCAGAGCCATCCTGGTCTACATAGAGAGTTGTAGGACAGCTGGGACTGTGAGACTCTGTCTCAAAAAAACAAAACACACCCCAACCAAACAAATAAAGAAACAAAACTCCCCCCAAAGCTGTTGTTTATGGTTAAGAATGAGAACTGGTATCTTGACAAAAATTTAAGTAACAGTAACTGTAAACACCATATTATACTATGGATCTCAGAAGTAATTCATCTTGTATAACTAAAGCTTTGTACCTGTTAATAGCAACTCTCTTATTGACTTCTCCCAGCCCCTGACAGCCACCATTTTGTGATTGGTTTCTATGAGTCTGGCTCTTTGAGACACTATATAGCAAGTGGGATCATGCAGTATTTGTCTTTCTGTGATTAGCTTATTTCTCTAAGCATAATGTCTTCCAGGTACATGTATATTGTTGCAAAATGGTGTTATTTCATCCTTTTGTTTGTGCGTGTGTGTGTGTGTGTGTGTGTGTGTGTGTGTGTGTGTGTGTGATTTTTATGTATAACCTAAAGGTCCACTTTTATTCTTGGGCATGTAGACATCTATCTCAGCACCGTGGCTGACAAAACTGTTCTTCCCACCATGGATTTTTGTACATTTTGCTTAAGATCAGTCTGCTTCTTTCTGGGCTCTCTATTCTGTCATATTGACGTACAGATCCATGTTTTTTTCAGATCTGTTTTTTTTTTATAAGTACTGAATTGTTTTAATTATTATAGTTTTGAAATATATTTTGAAGTCTAGAATTGTAATACCTCCAGATCTGTTGCTTTTTTCCAAGAATGCTCTAGTCATTTCAAGGCCTCTTGTGGTTCCATGTGAATCTTTAAAACAAATTATTCCTAGAAAAAATACTTCTGAGAATCATACTTTTCCTTTCCTTGTGATGAATTCTTCCTGCTTTATATGCCTAGTATTTTTATTGCATGAGACGTGTAACAATTTTAAAGTATTCACATTATACAGGTGTCCTTTATTTTATCTGGCAGCCCCACGGCCTGATAGCTCATGCCTTCTTGGATGCTTATTTTGTCTCTAAATGGCCAAACTTAAGGCCTTTCCTTGTTTCCTGTATCTCAAAGCTGGTGGTCCTTTGTTTGATGCTCATTGTTCTGAAAGCTGATTTCTTTATTCCCTTTTGGTCTCTTTAATCAGTTTTGGTTGAAAGTGGAGCCCCAATCCCTAGGATCTATTGTTTTCTTTCTTTCTTTTTTAATATATGTTTTGTACAAGATTATCAAATCTAGACCTGTGGAGCTATTGTTTTCAATGAGACCAGTTGTATGTGCTCAATACCTTCACAGGACAGTTATTAGTTTGCCATAGAATTTCATAAAATCAGCACTTAGAAAAAAGTGTTACAGATCTTAGGGGTATCTGATAATGGATCTTAGGGGCATCTGATAAATATGATGACACTATTCCTGGGAAATTGATTAGATGTGCATGTCTGCTAATAAGGGGCTACAGACGGGCCATTGTAGTTATTACGAAATAAAAGAAATAATTGGCACATTGATCACATCATATTGCATTATTTGTCAGAGTTTGGGTCAAAACGTAAGTGTGACTAAGGATCAAATCTTGGAGGTGTAAATGGTATTTGGAGTTGGAACAGGCAGAAAAGTTCTACAGAATCAGAGTTACTAAACTGGGGTCACAGAGGGGTTTAGGAAACTCTCCCTATTCCTTGTTTCCCTTGTCACTTGTCTCCTCCCTGGGGCACATCCTCTGTTCTCTCTTTCCCTCGGTCCAGCCGCATGCCGATATCCTCTGGGCATGTCAGGAGGCCACATTCCTGATGAGGACATCACAGCTTCCAGTCAGTGGTCAGAGTCCACAGCTGCCAAATATGGAAGGTGAGGATGGTTCCATCGAGAGAGCCTAGATGCTGGGGGAGAGGGATTTCCTGGGCATGGAGCCATGTCTCAAGGAGCTGGGGAAGGGGACGCTCATTGGCGAACATGGGGGAGAGTGGAAGAAATGTGTGAGGGGGCTCGTCCTGCCTGGGAAGTTTGGGGACTGGAGTCAGGCCTTGGCTGTTGCTGCTATGGCTGCTCTGGCAACCTCGTCCCACCCACAGAGGCCCCAGAGCCACACCACCCACTGTGAAAGGGTTCATTGATAGGCAATGGATTTGTTTCCCCTGACCTTGCTGTGAGCTGCTGCGGGAGGGCGGCCAGAGCTTCAGGTACAGAGAGATGTAGATTCTGTAGATCACTCAGCAAGGAGACCACCCTCCTCAGGAGGTGCCCGAAGTGTCACTGTGCAAAGGATCAATTGAGGTTTCTACTAATTTCTTTACTCCTTGAAGGAAACCTTGCATAAAAGGGCCATCCTCAGCTATAACCAGAGCCAATCTATGTACTATAATTCCCAGGGTTCTCTAAATCAACAAACTTCCTACTCAAAAAACATTCTGTGAATGGGTGTCTACTTTTCCTTCTGGAAACCAATTGTTTTGGTTTAAGTTTAGTATTAAACGTGTTAAAATGGAATCACTTGTAAGGAAATAGATCCTGGGAAACTTCCCCAGCATATTTATCTTAGTGTTTGAAAGACAAGAGTGATGGCTGGAGGGGTTAGCAGGGAGCGACAGATTAGTGGGTCACATCTGTGAGAAGAGGGAGCGCTGCTTGGAAGACAGAAAGCACCAAGAGGCTCACAAAATAAACCTTAGAGTGATTTCACAGTGCTGCTCAGTGGGAACCCAGCCTGGAGGTAATAAAATGAAAGCAGATCATTTACCTCTCCCCTGATGTGCTCTTCACACCCACCCTCACCATGGCCTTCGCTGGGTGGCCGTGCCTGTCCTGCTGATTAACATTCCGATGCCCTATGTAGCCACACTGGAGATCCTGCCATTCCCCTTCCTCACGCTCATAACTTGATATCCAAACCCCAAGTGGCCAGCTTTGGGAAACTGAGTCTTAGAAATGGGAGGAGGGCAGTGCAATCACTCTATGGTGGAATGGGATAGAAAGAGTTTCGTTTCTCTTGGGGTCTCCAAATCAAGTTGAGAAACAAAGGTTACATGTGTTCTGGAAGCCTCCAGCTCTCTCCCAGTAGCCTCCCCTGGGCTGTGTGGTGCTTCAGAGAGAGGAAACTGACCACGAATGGGAGTGGTGAGGACAAACAGACCCCTGGGGAAGACCCCAAAGTCTACTCTCTTCTCACATTCAGGGCAGCTGCTTATTATGACCGCCTCCTGTTTCACAATTGCTCCCTCTTTCCCCAATCCTTCCCTCTCAAGGCTGGACTCAGAAGAAGGAGATGGAGCCTGGTGTCCTGAGATTCCAGTGGAACCTGATGACCTCAAGGAATTTCTGCAGATTGACTTGCGCACCCTACACTTCATCACTCTTGTAGGGACCCAGGGGCGCCATGCAGGGGGGCATGGCATTGAATTTGCACCCATGTACAAGATCAATTACAGTCGGGATGGCACACGCTGGATCTCTTGGCGGAACAGGCATGGGCAGCAGGTAGGAAGAAGAGTCCATTTCCATTCTGGGATGCCTAAGGCCATATTTTAACCTAGGCTAGAAGAACAATACACATTGACTCTGTAGTTATGTGTGCACTTGAACTTGGCAAGCAGTTGTAAACATGACCCAAGGTAAGTGAGATGGCCCAGAGTGTTCTCTCTCTCTCTCTGTGAGAGCTGGGTGGATACATTCGCTCCTTGAATGAAAAGCAAAGGGTCCAGAAAATGCACGGTGGCATAAGAAAGGGCGAGCAGGATTTGTACCATCTCTTTATTCTTTCTCTTCTCTCTCCTAGGTGCTGGATGGCAACGTTAACCCATATGATGTTTTCCTAAAGGACCTGGAGCCACCCATCGTGGCCAGATTTGTCCGCCTCATCCCTGTCACTGACCATTCCATGAACGTGTGCATGAGGGTGGAGCTGTATGGCTGTGTCTGGCTAGGTAGGTATCTAGCACAGAGATCTTACATAGCATATGGAAACCTCCAATCTCTGGGAATTGAAGACAGCCAACTCAAAAAGAGATGGGATCATTCACCCCTTGGGTACTGAGTGCCTCTTGGATAAAATAGAGACAGGAGCAGTGTTCATCCACCCAGGGGTTGGCACCTTGTGCTGGAATGATGTGTTCAGAGTTACTCTACTGCCACTGTGGCTTGTTCCTCAGCAGCCCTGTCGTGCTGTGCCCAAATCGAGCCCTGGTAGACTGCACGCTTAAAGCTCAGGCCGCTTACTGGGATTGTTGGCCTGAATCTCAGACACATCTCCCTACCAGATTCACTGACAGCTTTGCTTCCTTTGGCAGATGGCTTGGTGTCTTACAATGCTCCAGCTGGGCAGCAGTTTGTTCTCCCTGGAGGCTCCGTCATTTATCTGAACGATTCTGTCTATGATGGAGCTGTTGGGTACAGGTAAATTTGGGGAGACTTTGATCATCAGAGGGGCAAAAATGGCCATTAAGAGAGACTATTTTAATCATAGCTTAATCAATGATTTGACCAGATAGTATTTATTTTGCTCCTGTCCTATACACTATAAGATGACTTAGATGAAGTAAGCTACATGGTCTTTATTTCCATGGAATTTATAGCTCACTTTTGAAAGAACCACACAGTAGATACCAAGAAATTACACAAAGCCAGAGCTAAACTTTGTGATTTGCCTGTAAGTGTGGGAGCTATATTTTTGAGCCTTAAATTTGGATGCATGTTTCAATGCAAAAGCTAACCTAATTATGGAGAAAAAGGAATAAGTATAAAAAAGTTGGCAAGTCACAAAGTTCAGGAAAAAATAGGGTCCATAATATACTTCAGAAGTTGTGAAAAGAAGGCAATGATTAAGGGTTGCCACAGATAAGTTTCTAGGGTGAGTTGGTAGTTAAAGCCTGGGAGGTGGGTGGAAGGGAACAGAGGAAACAACGGAAGGACATTGGAACCAGAAGCAGCAGGCAGGCCTGAAATGGATCTATGGGGAGCCATGGTGGAAAAGTGTCCTGAGACACCGCAGGGATCAGGGCTGGATAAGACAGGTGCCCGCACACTGCTCTGCATTCTAGGCTTTACCGTTCTCCTTCTAGCCCATTTCCAACACTTGCCTTTCTTAGTTCGGTCCTTATCTGCAAAGACTGAGCCTGGGAGAGAGGTTAGAATAGAGTGAAGTCCAGACCAGATGATGGTGGCTTCTAGTGCTTGAGAAAAGGAGCTATTACTGAGTCTCAGGAAGCAAAGGGATTACAGCCCTTTACGAGTTTAGGACTAGAGAGTAAACCATTGTCCCCAGCTGCCAGCCCCTGGGTGAAGTCCTGATTCCTCCAGTCTTCTACTCCTAGTCACTTCCTCTCCATCAACTTAGACATTGCTTTTCTCCATCTTCTTTTTTTAAATTTTTTTATTTATTATTTTATGTGTATGAGTGTACTGTCTGCATGTAAGTAGGTGCACCTGTGTTGTGCAGTGCTGCGGAGGTCAGAAGAGGGTGTCAGCTTCCCCTGGAACTGGAGTTAGAGATGGTTCTTAGCTGCCATGTGGGTGCTGGGAATCAAACCTGGGTCCTCTGCAAGAGCAGTAGGTGTTCTTAACCACTAAGCCATCTTTCCAGCCCCTTCTCCATCTTCTTTTATTTTATTTATTTATTTATGTGTATGAATGTACTGTCTGCATGTAGGTTTGTGCACACGTGTAGTGCAATGCCGTGGAGGTCAGAAGAGGGTATCGGATTCCCCTGAAACTGGAGTTCTCCTGGAATTGGAGTTACAGATGGTTCTCAGATGCCACGTGGGTGCTGGGGATCGAACCCAGGTCCTCTGCAAGAGCAGTCGGTGCTCTTAACTGCTAGGCCATCTCTCCAGCCCTCTCCATCTTCTTAAACCATGTTAGTATCATTTCATTCAGTCACACCCCAGGTAGCCTATACTCAAAGCATATAGGAAATCAGAGATTAATTTAACCCAGTTCAACCAGTTTGCTAGTCAACTGCTACTATGTGCAAAGAAGTTGGCTAGGCATTGTAGGTATTCAAAGACAATAAAGCTATTGATCTTGTTTTGAAGACATTCACAGTATGGGTTGGTAGCAGAAGGAGAATATAAAGTATTATGGTATTAGGTACTTTTATCATTGCTATGAGCAAATACCTGACAGCAAACATCTTGGGGAAGAAGAAGGATTTATTTCAGTTCAAAGTTTCTTGGCAGGAGAAAGCATAGTGATATTCATGGGGGGGGGGAGAGAAAGAGAAAGAGAAAGGGAAGGGGAGAGAGAGAGAGAGAGAGAGAGAGAGAGAGAGAGAGAGAGACTATGAGATGTTTTGCTAAACATCTCAAGGCCCCAGAAAGAAGAGAGACAGGTCATGTCAGAACCAGAACTAGGCAGGGCTATAATCTCTAATAGCCACTCCCCCAGAAATCCACTTCTTCCCAGTAGGACCCACTACAGGGAAGTTCCATAGTCTCCTCAAAGAGCACCATCAACTGAACATCAAGTGTTCAAGCACTGTAGGGGACATGCTAACTTAAGCCATAATACTGATGCAAAGATGTGTGTAAGAGACAGTCTACACAATACTCTGGAGATCTAAAGAAAGACAAGATTTAGCAGTCTGAAAGCACAGCCCAGAATATGAAGACATCTGGACTTGTTTAACAGGTTTCTGCTGTTTGCCCCAAAGCTTAACTGATTAAAATGCCTAAAAAAGCATATATATGTAAAGATGAATTGCTACACATATGTAACTTATTATCTGATAGGAGGACCAGCAAAGACATGACAGAATAGATAAAATCTAAAATGAATCCCAAAGGATGAGTGGGAAGTACACTGATGAGAATCTTCAAATGATATTTTAGGCCTAGGAAACACCATGGAGTAAAAAAGAATCATGGTTGCAAAGTTTATTAGAGGAAGTCTGGGGAATCTCAGCCTTTTGGTTTACCATGGGCTATGTTTATGCAGCATATTCTTGAAAAGTGTTGTTAGGCAGGTTCTGCCGTATTTTGGAGGACTTTGAATGTCAGGTTCAGGGAGAGTAAGGAGAAGAAAAGGAAGAGGAGGATTATTCTTTGTCAACAGGTCAACATGAGTTACCAAGGGTTCTCAGGTGTGGGAAGGGCATGGGTGGGGCTATTCTTTCAATAGATTAATCAGGCAGCTGGATGTAATGAGAAATTTAAACTTGGAATTTAAAGTCCAAATTCTGTCAGGTAAAATGAACTAATGGCCAAGGCCATAATTGCAGCTGGAGAATGAGAATATGGGAGAATATATGTTTAAGAGACATTTGCAATGTGATTGGATATAAGGAGAGATTGGAAAGGACACTGGAAATATAGCTGTGTACTCCAAAGAAGGCAAGGTCTCACCAAAGTGGACTCAAGCTACTAATCTTCCTGCCTTACACTCTTGAGTACTGGGATTACAGGCATATATCTCCATTCTTGGCTAAAGTAATTATAGAAATTTAGACAATAATTGAGGTAATAACATTTGGTTGGGTTGTGACTGAGTGGAAGGATATAAGATATTTATATAGGGGTTTCAGGAAATAGTTGAATGTGCTTTTTAAATTAGAAAACTACAAGAATAATTTATACTCACTGTAGAAATTCTAATACCTACTTTTAAAGAATATAAAGTAAACTTAGAAAGTTTTTTTCTTTCTCTATTCTTCACTGAGTTTAATTTTGATCATGGAAAAGCCAAATAATTCTTTTAGTTTATATTGTCTTTCATAAGACTTCCGTGGGCTTCATTTTTCTGGGGACAAGGGAGCTATAATGATTGTAAGCACACTTACATTCTCCTAACCATATGATCTGTAAAGAGAAGATGGCCAAAAACTTAGAAAGGGATCCAGGCTCTGTCTACTTTGAATAAGGCCAGTTCTATTTTGTAATTTGCCAAACATTTTAATGAATATTAAATATACTTTGAAGTGGCATCATGTCCTCTTCATACTTCTTTTTGCAACTTACAAATGTTGCATATCATTGGTTCTGTCTATGAACTTCAGAGGTTACTGGGGACTATAGCTTGAGGGCCGATGGCTATTGCAGGCTCGTCTTTTGGGAAAGTCCTGACATGTCAACCGGAATTTGAAGCATGGAACTGGAGAAAGAGAGGCACTTCATGTTATCAGTTTTTCTCTATCACTATAAAAAGAGGGAAGAAGAGCTCTTTTATGCTCTTCAGACAGTCAGATCAATCAGATCAATGTAACTATCCTTAGACCTCATCCAGGAGTCAGACAAACTCTGTTCAAAACAACCTCACTGAGGAAAGTGGAAAAGCTTGCCAAGGTAGAAAAATTATAAATTATGCCGAGCGTGGTGGCGCACGCCTTTAATCCTAGCACTTGGGAGGCAGAGGCAGGTGGATCTTTGTAAGTTCAAGGCCAGCCTGGTCTACAGAGTGAGTTCCAGGACAGCTGGGGCTACAGGGAGACCCTGTCTCGAAAAGACCAAAAAAAAATTAAAAAAAAAAAAAAAGAAAAATTATAAATTATATCTAATACTTGAGTGTATCAGTTACTTTCCTTACCTGAATCTGCAGTGTAGAGTGGGGTGGGGCTACAAATTCTCCCTGAAGCAAGTCCCCATGCCCTACCAAACAACACCTGTATCAGGATTCAAATACATGAGTCTATAGGGACGTGCTTCATCAAGTCATAATGCTGAGACTCTTATGAAATCTATCCATTTTTCTTCCATGAACCTATTAATCTATACTTTTTAAAATTAAATATAGCTTCTTTTATGAGGGGTGAGAGCTACACTTATGTGTGGGTTTTTTTTTTTATATGTGTGTGGGTTTAAGGATAAGTTTTTAGAATACAGTTAGGAAGTGTATAGGTTTAGGAAAATGGCAGTTCACTGCTCTCCTTCAGGGTCTGTGACCTCTCCATCCACTAGTATTTGGCTAGGTTTACACTACCAGACATAAATCCCCATCCTACTGAGTAGACCTGCATGCAGACCAATTAGACAATTGGTGATTATCCCCAAGATCAAAGTGCCACTATTGCACCATCAAAACAGATGGAAACAATTACAGAGAATTTTAACTGATTTTAATGCAGAGAATAAGTAACTGTGGGATGCCCACCCCAACTGACATGTCTGAAATGCAGCCCCTACAACTAAGGCTCAGGGAACATTGGGAAAGAGGGGGGGCAGAAAGATTGTAAAAGTCAGAGGACCAGGATGCTGCTGCTTGTTAGTGTCTTCCACTCATGTAAAGGAAGTTGCACCCACGATCTCAGCAAAATAGTTGTCTAAATAAGACTACAACACTAGCTCACATGCCACATGGATGGGAGGGTTTTCACAAGGTTGTACAGTCATCAGCGTACTGAGACAATATATAGGACGTATCTATATAGGCTATTGATAGCTGCCAAGAGAGGAAGAATCAGTGCGTTTAGGGCAGACCACTTGGGATTGGGTAATTCATCGGGGATCTCCTCTCTGAATGGTTCCATGGGTCCATTTAGTGATTTAGTGGTGACAGTAGGGTGTGTGTGTACACCTCATGCCCCCCCCCCCCATGGCAGCTCAGGGACTACCTCAGAAGAGAAGGTTGTAAGAGCCAGGGTTGGTTATGAACATAGGGAATGAAGTGGATTCGCTAACAATGACAGCATTTAGTCAAAGAAGAGTTGGCTAAGTTTCCTACAAGCTCTGGAAACTTTTAGTTAATGATGGAGCAAGTGCTGTGATTTACTGTTGGGTTCATGTTATGCACTTCTTCACTCATTAATAAACTGATTTAGCTACGTTTGATAATATTGAGCCATTACATCAAGATACCACATTCAATCAATAAGCATAGGCAAGCATACAATAAGATTACAGAAAGCTTTTCTTTTTTTAATTAATTAAATTTATTTATTTATTTATTTTTTATTTATTTTTGAGACAGGGTCTCCCTGTAGCCCCAGCTGGTCTGGAACTCACTCTGTAGATCAGGCTGGCCTTGAACTCACAAAGATCCTCCTGCCTCTGCTCCCGAGCACTAGGATTAAAGGTGTGCACCACCACGACCAGCTTAAAGATAGTTCTTAGCCACCATGTGGGTGCTGGGAATTGAACCCTGGTCCTCTGCAAGAGCAGTCAGTGCTCTTAACTGCTGAGCCATCTCTCCAGCCCCATCAAATTTATTTTATACTAGTGACTTCTTTCTTTGCAGCTATGAATACTTGAGAATTTCACATAGACAAATTTTTCTTTAACTCCAGTTCCAGGGGAATCTGACACCCCCTTCTGACCTCTGCGGCTTTGCATGACATGGGTGCACAGACCTACATGCAGACGGTACATTCATACACATAAAAAATAAATAAAACTGAAAAATAAAAACAAATTAAAAAATAAAATAAATTTGATGTTTCATAATCCTTCGACCTCAAAGATATTCAGCTCTTGCAAAACCCATCGGTGAGACAGCAGGGGGGAAAACTCTTCTGTGAATGTGTGTGAATAAGTCTAGGTTTCTCTCTCTTCTTCTCCCCTGGCCCGAGCAGCATGACTGAAGGACTGGGCCAGCTGACTGATGGCGTGTCTGGCCTGGATGATTTCACCCAGACTCATGAATACCACGTGTGGCCCGGCTATGACTATGTGGGTTGGCGGAACGAGAGCGCCCCCAATGGCTATATTGAGATCATGTTCGAATTTGACCGAATCAGGAACTTCACTACCATGAAGGTCAGTGGAGTTAGAGGTGGTGGACTGTCTTCAAGGAAGTCAAAATCATAGTGTGGGGGAGAAAAGGCATGTGTGAATGAACCTTGAGATGATAGTAATAGAACTGGATTGAAAAATGTATTCTACTTCTACATGGCTACATGGATTCCAAGTCACTTCACTTTTAAAGGTTATTAATTTGTCAGCTCTGTGAAGGGTTAGTCCAGGCTCATAGTTATCAGTTTCCTTCCTTCCTTCCTTCCTTCCTTCCTTCCTTCCTTCCTTCCTTCCTTCCTTCCTTCCTTCCTTCCTTCCTTCCTTCCTTCCAACACCAGGGCCAATATATCCATTAGGTACAACAGTTATTTCATCATCATATTATTGCAGGACAGTTAAGGGAAAAAGTGGTAGATTTTGTCCAATGATGGAAGCCAAAGTCTTCGCACAAGCTGCCTGGAGGCTGTCCTATAATGGATTATCGTAAATCCAAATACACAAAGAGTTGAGAAAGGAAGATTAGGGCTAAGCTTCCGTTTTCTCTGTTATGATATAGTGTGTTTCCTGGTACGTAGTTCAAATCATTACTCTCCTTTGCCATTATTCAATCCCAAGTTTGTTTCAGAGAGAAAGGAATGGAAACGAAGAAAAGTCCATGCAAAAAGTGACCAGATTGATATTAAATGTGAAGCTTAAGGAAAACTTAGAACCAGGGATGTGAAGGAAGGCCCTCTTGCTGGATGTAAGAACAAGGCTGCAGGATCTTGCATGGTTCATGTACAACTCTTTCTAGTATAAAAGAGCACACAGAAACCTCAACAGAACCCTCAGGAAAGAGTAGGTAAATTAATTTGGCCTCCCACATAAACATTCCTACTTATTTGTTACTTTTCTCCATTAATACTCAGGTGCAGAATATTAATTATCAACAAATTGACAACTCTGCCTCATTACTCAGTTCTGTATTTTATATCTATTTCCCAAGTTCAACCATTCTTCTATACACACTATTGATTTCACAAGTATATTTAGAGCATACTGTGCTCGATTCTGGGTATAAACCAGTGGGTAAGAAATGCACCCTGTCTTGGGACACTTTGCAGATCAATGGGAGAAGCCAGTTTTGATTTGGAAAAGGAATGTATATAAGATGATTTCTACAAGAAGGAAATCCATGTCATCATAAAGAGTTCCCAATAATGCAAAATTTGTTATTCCTCAAACAAACTGGTTTTAAAATGCATGTCTTTTATATTGCTCCCAGATGTTAATGTGATACTAGGTCTTAATTGCATTAACAGCTATTAATTAAATGAACACACATTTAAGATGAGAACAGAAGGATCAGCATCTGCCCACTTTGCTAGTGTATTGCTTTAGGATGGTTCTTCAGCAACCATACAACATAAGTGTGTGCAATTATGTATAACACATTATTCTTCAGAGATTTTTATAGATGGAAGGTGGGGGCAGGGAACAGAAGAAGGAACTATGCGTTGTAACGAAAATATGCTGTAAGGGAAAAAAAATACTCTTATTTAAGGTATAGGTCCATAAGTAGCTATGAAGATTCTTGTAAATTCATGAATCCGTATCCCCTTGGGAGAATTTGTAATTCAAAAAATAAGGAAATGCATATCAAACTTCCTGTAAAGTTAGGATATTTAACCAATAAACTTTGATCTTCCTGAGTCTTCATAATTCTATTTTAACTAATTTATAACAGTTCAGAATTATTCAAGATCCTAAATTGGGATGATGCAAACTTCACACTTAGGATAGTTCTCCCAAAAGCCAGACAGATCTTCCATGTTTTAGTTTTTCTGAAAAATAAAAGATGACTTCCTTGAAAGTGATATCTTTCAAAGATTAGGTGTCTTTCTAAAGCAAATTACTCTTCATTTCCTGTTTTGAAATATGGTCGAAATATGCCATTAAGGCATATTAATGCATCTAAAGCATATTATTTTAACAAATAAATATATAACACCACATGGGAATGAAATCCCTTCTTATTTATTTGCATTCCGGGAGAATTCTTGAAACATCTGTTCGAGAGATTACTAGCTTCCCCACAGGATACTTATCCAACACGTTGGAGATTAAAGAACATCTGAAAAACCTACTGAAGTTGTACATGGTACTTCTTTGATTTTTTTCTACCAACTAGGGTTCAATAAACTAAAAAGCTTATTTCACTCCAAAGAAGGTATTAACATGTGTTTTCATCAGTAAAACATTTGGAGAAAAGTTTTCCAAATGGAAAAGTTAAGGTGGTTGCTACATTTCAGTGCAATATATGCAGAAAGGGTGTTGGAACAGATCTCTAGGGCTCTAGATCAGGTTCTGTTATTAACTCACCATGGGCCAGGGAAGCTTGTAAGCATCTCTATCTTTTTAGTAAATAGAGACTTGGACTAGATGGTTTTTTTTTTTTTTTTGGTCTTTTTGAGTTTTTATCTCCCTGTAGGCCCAGCTGACTTAGAACTCACTCTGTAGACCAGGCTGGCCTTGAACTCGCAAAGATCCTCCTGCCTCTGCCTCCCAAGTGCTAGGATTAAAGGCGTGCGCCACCATGTCCAGCTGACTAGATGGTTGTTACACTCTCTAGGAGTCCCAATGCTCTGTTCTTAGACTATCTCTGGTCTGATCTTTAGTCATTACATTTCTTTCATCCTTATTGCTCCTTCTTTAGTTAAAAATGAATTCTGCCTGGTAGTCCTGCATTGACTATCCAGAAGGGGTCAAAGATAGTTACAACTCAGGGCCTAAGTAAGACATAAAAATGGAAACAGGAAATATATTCCCGGAATGACAGCTATGTCTTTCCAACCCATGAAGCAGTTCCATTCAAGGGACAGTGGCCAGCAAAGGTCTGTTTTCCATGTAAAACTGAGTCAGAGGAAATGGAACTGAACTGCTGTGAAGGAGTTGAGTCAGTTGCAAACCTATATATTATACTTTTTTGTGGGTTGTTCAAGGACTGTTGTGGAATCTTTGTTCTTGACGACCTCCCAAGAAGCCAAACATCCTGCTGAAAGGGTCATGTGGCAGGCAAGTGGACAGCCAGTTAACTTCCAACTGACTTCTTTTCTCATCTCAGAAATTATCAACAAGAAAGAGTTGATGCTGCCATCAGAATGATTTTACTTAAACTGAATTTAATTAAGAGAAATGATTAAGTCTGTGTCTCTGGCTGAAAGTGCTGACCCATGGCACTTGAAGTGAGATTTCCATAAAGAAAGATGAAATTGTATTGGTTTGTATATTACATTCTTTCAAGTTTCTTACCTAACCCTCTTGAAAGGGAATGGTCTAGCTCTGTAAGGCACCTGGGAGGAAGTAGTCTTAGTCTGGCTCACTGCCTCAGATCAGATTAGTTCAAATATGGGCAGATAGCCAGTCTAATTGAAGGACTGCAGACCCAACAGAATTGGTGGCAGGGAAGGATCTGGGAAGATGCTGAGTTAGCACTAACATAGCAGGTGAAGATGCTTCAGGTCAGCAACATGAAGTGGGGTGGCCATACCACAGTGGCATAATGGACACTGGGGTTGCAGTCTAGATTTTACAAAGCCTGACTAGTGTATCATTGTACTACCCAGAGGACTACAGAATATCAGCTCTTCATTCAGGGTAGAGTTCGGAGAAATAAGCAGATCTAAGGTTTTTCCGGGCTAGCTTGGGCTGTGTCTTTATACAACCTAGTAGGGCCACTCTGCTTCTCACACACCTCTTTTCTACCAGGTCCACTGCAACAACATGTTTGCCAAAGGTGTGAAGATCTTTAAGGAAGTCCAGTGCTACTTCCGCTCTGAAACCAACGAGTGGGAACCTAATGCTGTCTCTTTTCCCCTGGTCCTGGATGATGTTAACCCCAGTGCTCGGTTTGTCACAGTGCCCCTCTACCACCGAATGGCTAGTGCCATCAAATGCCAATACCATTTCGCTGATACCTGGATGATGTTCAGTGAGATCACCTTCCAATCAGGTAGGAAGCTGGGGGTCCACAGGAAAGAGAGTGTGGTGATGCAGGAGGAAATCATGCATCTGGGCTGCCTTTGGTGGGTGTCTGAAGGGAGGGGTTTGTACAGGTTCTTTGTCCTTTTTGGAAAGACAGACCTCTTTGTGAAGCTTTAATTATGGAGGAGAAATGATGGCAGTGGAGGAGAACAGACTATTTATTTGACTCTTCTCACACATTTGTCTAGAAGAGACTTATGGCTAAGGATTTTAAAATGCCATTGTAATGTGCCAAAAGCTATACAGATGAAGACAATTAGTGGGAAGCATTTAAGCATTATCAAAGCATTCAAATGAAAATCTCTAAATATTACATATTATGGACTCCCATCTATCACTCAGCTTTACTATTGATATTTTGCACATCCACTTCTTCCTTTGTGCTATAGTATTCGGAAGCAAATCTGAAATGTATTTTGACTTTATACATTTTGGAATACTAAGAAAATAACATCTTCATAAGTATAATGTCATCATAACAATATTGATTAATAAATGAAACCTTAAAATTACACAATTTCTGTCTATATCTCACATTGTCTAAGAACATTTCATTACATTTGTCTTGATTGAATCAGAATCCAATAAGGTCCTGTTGGGTGTTAATTTCCTTTAATGTATCTCTTAGGTATCTTTTTCAATCTAAATTGAATCTAAATCTCTCCTGCCCCCCAAACCACTTAAGACAATTGCTTTCTGTGTTATAATTTTACTTAAGCCTCTATTCTCTGACATTCTTACCAACTGCAAGTTATAGCTGTAGCATAGTTTGGTTTAAGTTTAATTAGTTTGTCGAGCATTCTTCTTTGACAATGTTCTGCAGTTCATGTCGAGCCTTGTTATGGAGCAGCAATTAATACTGGATTCTTTCACCTTTAGTGCTGGTAAATTTCTATTGTGTTCATGTGCTTATCTAGTGGAAGTTTCCCGTAGCATATTGATTGTTCTCCACTGATAGCCCTTGCCTGAACAACTTACTTCATTATGGGTAGCTAAATGGAAATTTGTTAATTTTTTTATTCTTTGAATTTCTGCTGCATTGCCTCATGTATATGTTTACAATGAAATATAGTTCCCTTGGAAGGGTAATCTTCCTCCCTTGACGGTTAATTTCAGAGTAATGAATTAATGTTTGGGCAACCTCAACAGTATCTGATGAACTTTGATTTACAACCTGGTTTTGTTTTTTAGTATCATTATATACTCACATCTTTTCACAAATTCCATTTAATCAACTACAGTTGTTATTCCTTTGATGTTCAAGTTGTTCTGTCTTTACCACAGCTTGGTATCATTAAGTTGGCTTTGAATTACCTGGATCTGACTTTATAAGCCTTTGATAATTCTTGCTTTTTGAAAGAGCAAGAGATGCCAAGCTCTTCTTGAGTTTTTACTGCCCCCGTCATGGAAGCAACCATGTTCTTGAGAAATCTTGATTCTTCAGTGTGAAGTGGTGTTTGGATACGAAAAATTGAGCAATTGAAAGAATCATTGATCTTGGGTTGCCGTTTCTGCTTGGGTGTAAAAAATGAGGAAATGTGTATATTTTAAATGAATGAATGAAGTTATGATTTCAAATTGCTACATTTAACTGAAATTTAAGATAAAAATGTTTTGCTAAAATTTGATTTCACACTTTATGCTAGTGTGCTCTGTAATGATATTAACAGCATTTACTTTATTCTACTATTCAAAACAGCAATGCCAACATTATTACTAGCATCAGAATTATTGATTGTAAGATTTCTTTGCAATTTTCTTTGCGTTATCCTTAGAATATGTCCCTCGAGACTATGTGATCCAAATACTATGTTCTGATGTCAATTAGAATATTGGAATAGTAGCTAATTCTTTCTTTATATAGTCATACCACTAACATAATGTGTAGTCATGTTCATTTTATGCAGTTTGTTTCAACTCATATGGATTAATTTTTAATTTCTAAAAAAATGATTACATCATCCTAGAGCAAATGGTGGCTGTGGTCACTAAAGACCAAATTTTGAAAAGTTAAAAGATGTTTAGGACTTTGTCCATTCCATTCAATTTTTTTTGGTCTTTTTGAGACAGGGTCTCCCTGTAGCCCCAGCTGTCCTGGAACTCACTCTGTAGACCAGGCTGGCCGTGAACTCACAAAGATCCACCTACCTCTGCCTCCCGAGTGCTAGGATTAAAGGTGTGCGCCACCATGCCCGGCCATTCCATTCAATTTTAATGATTAGAAGAAAAAAAATCCATACAAAGATTTTTAAAAAACTGTCCAAAGTGGTACTGAGATAAGTGATCAGGAGGTAGAAGGGCACAAAGCAACGGGTTTGTCATGGAAAGTGTCAAAAGTGTGAGACTTGCATCAGGCCTGGAAGAAGAGTAGGGGGAAAATAGGATGACAGAGAAGGATGAGAGCAGCAACAATACATTAGATGATCGTGTCCTTTCTGACTTGAGTATCTTTTAAAGATAGTTCATTCGAGATCTGGAGCGATGGCTCAGTGGTTAGTAATAAGAAGACCTGAGTTCAGTTCCCAACACCCACGTCTGGTGGTTCATAATGCCTGTAACTCTTGCTCCAGGGAATTCAACATCCTTTTCTGGTCTCTGAGGGTATCGTCACTCATCTGCATAGATGTCTTCCCCCATCCCAATACACACATTAAATATAATTAAATATAATAGAAATACACCTTATAAAGATGGTTCCCTAAATATACTATAATGCATAGAACAATTTCTCAAACAAAATAGTGTATTGCAAAATATCATTGAGATCACAGCAAAAATGGACTGGATTTTTTTTTTTTATTTGATCAACATGTTTGTGTAAGCAAAACTCTTCAACTGGACTTAGGGACCCTGGGTTGTACAAAAACTGGACCCAGATGTTAAACAATTGGGTTTATATGGATACTCCTTATGTTTATTGCCTATGTGTACTTACTGGTCAAATAAAAACTTAAGAAAGCAAAAAGAAAGAAAGAAAAAGAAAGAAAGAAAGAAAGAAAGAAAGAAAGAAAGAAAGAAAGAAAGGAAGGAAGAAAGATGGTTCATTCACTAGGATGTACTGCTAGGGAACTGGGGTATGAATGTATTTAGAAGAAAGGTTTAGGGCCTATATTTTGTCTATACCAATGATTTAATTTAAAAGCAAATGGGCTATTTTGTATAATTTATCTATTCAGAGTAGAAAGTTATATGTTCAAAAGCGCTGGCACTTATACTGTAACTGATAATTAAGGGAATAGACCAATACCCATCTATCCTTGGGGATTCTCTTAAAAGGGTAATTGATGCACTTATCTTACTTTAGCTAAATATAGCTATGGACTATGTTTTTTATTCCTGGGAATCTCTTGAGCTTTAAATCCAATATCACATTAATGTTAGTTTATCTAGATGTTTGAGAAACTATTTTAGAAAGTACATACTGATACCAGATATCTCTCTATTTGTATGTTAAGAAACAGATTATGATTTGTTGAGGGAATGGTTCTTAGAAGGGAAATGCGTAGTCTAATTCTTGACAAATCAGAGGGAAAAATTAGTTGCCAGCATTAGTGTGGCAAGTACACTTTGGGGTCTTGTTTTGAAAGCTGTGGCATCGCAGTAAAGGGCACTTGATGTCAACTTTCTATCCCTAATGAAGCCTTAATGTACAAGTTGGAGTTAGGACATTGAGACATACTGAAAATGTATTTATGAAATGATTTCACTTCTTGGAAGGAATGAGCATCTTACTATTAGGTCTGCTCCATATCTTCTTACCTACCTTATTCTCTATACATATTGCTGAGAGGTCCTTCCATCTGTGCATATTTCATAATAATATATGGCCACTGACTTCTGAGCCACCATTCCTTAACTTTTTATACTATGAATGTTAGTATATAATATTTGAGACAAAAGTTTTTGGCATAGGTAAGTTGCTCTTATTTGTATTGATAACACTATACTTTTAATATTTTATATATTATTTTCATTTTATGTATATGAGGGTATTGCCTGCATATATGTAAGTACACCTGTGTTGTGCAGTGCCTGTGGAGGTCAGAAGAAGGCATTGGAGTTATGGGTGGTTGTTAGCCACCATGTGGGTGCTGGGAATTGAACCCAGGTCCTCTGGAAGAGCAGTCAATTCTCTTAACTACTGAGTCATCTCTCTAGCCTCTGATAGTTATATTTTTATTGAATGTGTTTATTTTAAATTGCTGCTGTAGGTATATATATGTATATATATATATGTTGACAGCATGGATGATGGTGGTAGTGGGCCCAGGCCGGGCGCCGGCCGCAGCAGGTCCGGGTGAATATATAATATATACTATATAGTATATAATATATAATATATCATGGGATTAACAGAGTTAATATTTAGTTGCATGTCTGATAAGCCAGGGTACCTTCATTTTCAAAAGGCTGTTGTCAACCCACTATATTGCTTTTACAATACAGTGATAGGTCACAGCCTACCTTCAGATGAGCCATAGCTGCTGTCTCCTAAGCTCTGACTCACCTTGCCCTTTAACAGATGCTGCAATGTATAACAACTCTGGAGCCCTGCCCACCTCCCCTATGGCACCTACGACCTATGGTATGTGTGAGTATTAATTATAAAAACTTAAGTTGAAGACACCTTCTGGAGGATGAAAATGGATAGAGATCTGCAAGCTCCTGGGTGCCCCTATGAGAGGCTTGATTCCAGGTGGCTTTGGATGAAGCATAGTGTTGGGAAGGCAGGAGAATGACCTGCCAAAGCTAAGCACCCAAACTTCCTCTTGTTAGGGCTCACTCATGAGATTCTTCAGCTGAGGCAGGCAGAGCCTAGAGTTTTCCAGTTGTTCCATGAAAGCTTAAAAAGCTTGGTGCAGGGCTGGAGAGAAGGCCTAGCGGTTAAGAGCACCGACCGCTCTTGCAGAGGACCGGGATCGATCCCCAGCACCCACATGGCGGCGGAGAACCGTCTGAAACTCCAATTCCAGGAGAACTCCAGTTCCAGGGGAATCCAACATCCTCTTCTGACCTCCGCGGCATTGCACGACACGGGTGCACAGACCTGCATGCAGACAGTACATTCATACACATAAATAAATAAAATAAAACTAAAAAAATATTTTAAAAAGCTTGGTGCAGAAACAAGCACGAGGGACTTCTAAGTGAGACCCACAGAAGTGACCTCAATGAGTGGGAAGAAGTCTATGAAACAAAACACTGTTCTCTCTCGCTGGAGAGTGATATGCAAAAGTGCACTCCTTGCTTCAGAAAGTCACTGGCCTAACACCAAGCCATTTGGGAAGCATAGGTAGATAACTGAGCATCTCAAAGAGGACTTTCAGCTACTTCGGCCCATCTCAAAGAATGAAAGTGGAACTCATTCCTCACATGTTTTTCATGGGGTATAACTAAGAGTCTGTGCATTCAGGTCATGGCAGTACAGGGACAAAATTTGGGAATGAATTGAAAAACTCTAGTCTGAGATATTGAGAAAGGAAGGCTAGTGAGCCATGGAAGGGGATTGGAAATCTGAGAGCCAAGAACTAAAATGGGATCAAGAATAAGCAGACGCATGAAGGTGGCAGCTTCTAGAACCCTCCCTGGGGAACAGGGACTATCTACATGGTCCAGTCCAGTTATCCCTGCTGTTACTTGTCCTATAAAACAATCCTATTCTCTGTCTTCTCTTCCTGGTCACCCAGATCCCATGCTTAAAGTCGATGATAGCAACACTCGGATCCTGATTGGTTGCTTGGTGGCCATCATTTTCATCCTCCTGGCCATCATTGTCATCATCCTGTGGCGACAGTTCTGGCAGAAAATGCTAGAAAAGGTGAGGAGGGGGAATATAACTAGGAAGCTGTGCCTTCACTTCCTACACTGACGTTACACCAGGAACAAAAGGCAGATTACAAAGATTTATAAATGGCTAATGGTTTGAGTAAAGCTATGAAGACGTGTAGGGCAGGAGAAGGTAATTAGCTAAGTCCATTTTCTCATATTTAGAGTGAGAAACTTCCTTAGAAATCTCAGGAAATTTTTCCTAATACATTGAATCTCCACTTGGGCATTTGTCATGGAGATTCGAGTCCGCTGGGTTTGAGGGAGGGTGCAAGCACTCCTGTGCATATTTTTAGTTTCTCAAGTGATTCTGTTGAACAATCACTACTGAGAGTCACTGTTCTAATGCCTAGCTAAATTTTCCAATAATGGTGTTAAGGTTCTTTATGTTCTTTGTGTACTTGTTGGTTTTGGGTGTGCATACATTTTCCAGCCAGTGAGTTCCTATCAGTGGATATAGACTGTCAGAGTTCATAGGAACTCTAAGCTGTGAGTCTTTTCAAGGCCAAGAAGGAAGGGATTGAGCACTGAGACCAAGGCTTTGGGGGTACATGTACCGTAGGAGAGGTAAACACCACGGCAATGGTCTTGAATCTCTAGGACAGGAGAAACAGGGCTCCCCTATGAAGTGAAAGAAGCCACCAGACAAGTCACCTGCAGTTCTTTCTGCCCTCTTCCAGATTCAGGCTCCAAAGATAGCTTAAAGTTCTTAGGCAAGAATATTCACAAGAGAGAATCTGTTTTTCGCAAAGACCTTATCATCAGTCTGACGGCAGATAATTAAAGACTCCAGTACATTGACAGACTCTAAAGCCAGAATTCATAGATTACTATGGCATGAATCTGTTTTAAAGCATCAGTGAGGTGACATCAGGCATTTTCTTCTTTTAGAAGGAGGGAAGGCACTCTGTATCTAAATAGATAACTTCCTGGTGAAGGGTAGCAAAGAGGAGTTAGTGATGGAAGAAACTGTTTGGATAATCTAGTAGGTTAGTTGAAGGAGGCTAATCTTCATTCTATGCTCTAGATCCATTTTTCTCCCTATTTGAAGACCTTCTCTAGCTCTTTCCTCTGAAACCTGGTGCAATGTCTTCATTGGCTGGGAGAACAATATTGAACTGGAGACTCTCCATATAGAAGGGAGAGCAGCAATTTTGCCTTTGAATATTTAACTCAGTCTTTCAAGAAACCCTTTCTACACATGTATGTTCCAAGTAAAGTGACTCAAGGTGCTCTGGAGTGACATTCAAGATTTCTTCCTGGGGATAGCTTTGTGTGTGTGTGTGTGTGTGTGTGTGTGTGTGTGTGTGTGTGTAAAAACTTTAAGCACAATACGCATTCCAACAGAACTGAACAGAATTACTTAGTATACTTCAAGTCTGTAACATTCTTTGTAGGATACTTTTCTTTTGGAGAAAAGGCTTCCCTGTAGCTGGCCTGAAACTTGCTCTGTAGACCAGGTTGGCCTCGAACTCACAGAGATCTGCCTGCCTCTGCTGAGTGCTGGGATTAAAGGCTTGTACTACTGTGCCCAGCTTGTAGGATACTTTTGATGGTGGCCTCAGTAGTACTTTTTGAAAGTCACCACCCGTATTTATTGAGAACCTAGGCTTGTTCTGGGTGTGTTACTGTAACAAAAGAACTTTCAGGCTAGTAGCCAAACACCGAAGTTGGTCCATTGACTACTCAAAGTGTACCTGTTGGGATGGAGCATAGTCTCTGTTCAAATTCAAATAGTCACATACATTCAGATGCTAGCATTTTTCTTTGAATGGAACATGCATGTTACATTAGGGAGTAGGCCATAAGGTCATTTATTTGGTGCTTTTTCTTCCTGTACTAGATATAACTTGTCCTTTTATTTTAGTTATTCTAACCTTGTTAATAACCATTTTATTTTAACCTTCAATACCAGGGTAATTGGATAAACTGCTAATTTATCATGTAATAGCACTCCTGTTGAGTGAATGAACATTTTAGCTTACATTTACCGGTTAAAGGGTAAGTCAACAAAACCCACTATTTAATGGAACACACAGAACTCTATCTAAGAACAACAGAAGATCTTTGACTACTGAAAACTCTTACATATGATGGTTATAAGTGCTTCAATAAAACCTGATGAATGTTGGCAACACAGATGGCCAAATGGTGCTATGAGAAAATAAGGGACTTTCCTAAGTTCCTGGGGCTCAGGCTATTACAGAGCCAGCCTGCCTTCCTGTCCTCTGCAATATTCTTGAGGGTTATCTGGGGAAGGCTGAGTACAAAGGCTGGGCTTTAGACAGAGATATTGATGATCCTCTCCATTCACAACCTTCTCTTCAGGCTTCACGGAGGATGCTGGACGATGAAATGACAGTCAGCCTCTCTCTCCCTAGTGAGTCGAGCATGTTCAACAACAACCGCTCCTCATCGCCAAGCGAACAAGAGTCCAATTCCACTTATGACCGCATCTTTCCCCTTCGCCCCGACTACCAGGAGCCATCCAGGCTGATACGAAAGCTCCCAGAATTTGCTCCTGGGGAGGAGGAGTCGGGTGAGGATGAAATCTGGGGTAGGGGATTGAGGGAGAGAAGGCTTAATTCACATGATGTAGGAATGACACTATTTTTTTAAGTCTTTTTTTTTTTTTTTTTGAGACAGGGTCTCCCTGTACCCTGTAGCTCCAGCTGTCCTAGAACTCATTATGTAGACCAGGCTGGCCTTGAACTCACAAAGATCCACCTACCTGCCTCTGCTTCCCAGAGTGATAGGATTAAAGGTATGTGCCACCACGCCTGGCCTAGGAATGACATTCTTGATCCAGGTTAACGAAGTCTATTTTCAGTCTATTCTGGCCTCCCAAATCTACATTCTTCCTAGATGTGATTTGCTGTTTCCTGCAGCCTAATCTGAGGTTCTTCCTTTGTACTGACTATAAAACATTCAGAGGGACCCATATGTTAAAAGAGGAAAAACTAACTGCATAGTGTTACTAAGTATTAACAGAAGAACCTGAACAGTCTTGCTGGTCTAATCTAATTGTTTTATAAGTGAGGAGAGTGAGGGGTCAGGTAGGGTACTTGCCTGACAGTGGATTTCACTAGTGCTAAACTCAGGACTGGAAATCACATGGGAAGAAAATAAAAAGTTTTAAGATGTTCTGAAATTCCCATTTTTATAGTTCCTGGGTAATTGAGTTGTTTAACTTTCGTTGACTTCTCTTCAGAGTATTCATTAGAATAACACAAGGATTTTATTATAGTGGTAAATATTTTTTGCTTTTTCTCAGTAAACATACTATAAAAAAATATGCTAGTTGCTTCAAATCCCAGTGACTTTTAAAAAGTTCTGTGGTATGACCTCAGAAGGAGTGTGGGTCATCTCTGACACTCGGAGCAGCTCTTCCAAGGCTATCACCCTAACAGTTTGTAGAAGAGAACTTATATCAGAAGAGAGGAATTCCTGAGCAAGCCAGTGTAACTAAACATGAGATCACACACTCCTCAGGGATGAGACTGAAGAGAGTTTGCAGAAGGAAGTAAGAAAACCAATTTCTATAAGTCACGTAAAGAGTAGGAAATAAAAAGAGCACATTGAGAGTTCAAGGCCAGCCTGGTCTACATAGCGAGCTCCAGGCCAGCTGGGACCAAAAGTTGACCCTGTCTCAAAAAGACCAAAAGAGAGAGAGAGAGAGAGAGAGAGAGAGAGAGAGAGAGAGAGAGAGAGAGAGAGAGAACGTTGAATTCATGTAATTTCTCAGTAGCAGCAAGACCAAGGAATATAAATGAATTAATTTCCTAAAACTTTGCCACACAATCCCACAGGATTGGTCAGGGAACTTAGTAATAATCATACATTATGAGAAATGAAATGGTGGACTTCCATTCTGAAGTTCTAAAGTCTCTAGAGAAAGCACATCTATCCTCCAAGTAAGTGTGTATGGAGCACATTAGGCTGCCGGTGTCCCTGTTCGAGCTCTCACTTCAGATCTTTCCTAAAGAGATCTCTGCAGCTGCCATTGGAGATCAGACCTGATGCCCATGTCTTCACAGGGTGCAGTGGAGTTGTGAAGTCAGCCCAGCCCAACGGGCCTGAGGGGGTGCCGCACTATGCAGAGGCAGACATAGTGAATCTCCAGGGAGTGACAGGGGGCAACACCTACTCAGTGCCTGCTGTCACCATGGACTTGCTTTCGGGAAAAGACGTGGCCGTGGAAGAGTTCCCCAGGAAACTTCTGACTTTCAAGGAGAAGCTGGGGGAAGGCCAGTTTGGTGAGGTGAGCTGATCTTTGGAATGAGACCTCCAGTCCTTAATGGCCTGAAGGCAGTGGGCAGATGAAAGTGATCAGTAAGGCAAAGTGTTCCTCTTAAATGTGAATTCTCAACTGAAGGTCTCTCTTTGTTGTTCTTAGCATTGCTCTGGAGTTGGGTAATATTAGGTCAACTTCATCTTTGCCAAAGACTTGGACATTTCCTAGACTTCTGATTTCTATACAGAATTGTTTTTGAGACAGTCTCCCAGTCTCTGCTCTCCTAGAACTCACTATGTAGACCAGGCTGGCCTCGATCTTACAGAGACCTGTCTGCCTCTGCCTCCTGAGCATTGGGATTGAAGACTTGTACCACTATGATTTGCTCTATATAGACTTTTTATATTTTTTTTGTCTTTTGATTTTAAGTATGAACCTTTAATGGCTGCACCAGCTCTCCAGCCCTCTTGTAATTTAAAAAAAATAGAATTATATTTTTATTGAATTATTGTGATTTTCACATTCTATATAGAATTTTTACAGGCAGGCAAGCCACTATACTTCATCTATCCTGAAAAAATATTCAATGCTTTAAGAAAATGCTTACAGTAGGTTACCGAGGGTGGAACCAGCACGTGATCACCTTTTTCGGATTATCTAGAAACAGCCTGCTGCTTGTTATCTTTTTTTTTTTTTCCTTTTAATGAGAATTATATGTTAAAATGGTACAAAACAACCTCGCCCCTGCTTTTTGGTCCTCGAATTAGCCACCAGGGAGTGAATCATCACCAAGATAAGGAGGAGCCCGCTTCTGAGTTGCCCACAGTGATGCATGTAGTATTGAACTTTTCACTCTTGCATAAGTCATAGGAACCTTCTGAGAATTCAGAGCAATGTTCTCAGCTGTAATAGAAACTCTTTAACCCTGACATCTAAGCCCCAAATATAATACTTGGTTTCAGATGAATATGTTCTTGACTTCTAGTGCAGGGTCAAATGTTCTTCCCTTGGGTAGGTCTGGTGTGGTGGCAGTGGGGCCCATGACATCTGTCCGTGCTGTCACATGGACTGGTTCTGTCTCTGGGGTTGAAAGTCCGTGTTCACTACTATTGTTAACACATAGGAGTAACTTACAATGCTCTCCTCACCCCAAGGGATGATCTTGAGAAATTGCCTTGTGTTTTATATGATTAAGGAATTAAGCTTTCTAAAGTCAAAGGTCAAGCACTTATATCGAATAATATTTTATTTTATTATTTATTTATTTATTTGTTTATTTATTTTTATCTTTTTGAGACAGGGTCTCCCTTTAGTCAATCACATGATATTTTATAGTAGAGTTATGCTGTGATAAAAAGCACTAATATTATACATTCATTCCTTATTTAATGTTCCACTCAATGTAGTTTTATTTTTATGAGGCACCAATATATCATATTAGCTGGATACTTTACCAATGTTTTTAATTCTGTCAATTACTTGAATCGAAGATAGTCACAGATATCCTCTTATCAGTCTTTGATTATTTTGCCTGAGTTGTAAGAGTTAGTTTATCTCCAGGACATGGCAGCAAGAGTACTGAGACCTCTTCAGGAGCAATGATGATGCTGAGACTAGATGATTTTTGTCTAGGTTCATCTCTGTGAAGTGGAGGGAATGGAAAAATTCAAAGACAAAGATTTTGCCCTAGATGTCAGTGCCAACCAGCCTGTCCTGGTGGCTGTGAAAATGCTCCGAGCAGATGCCAACAAGAATGCCAGGTCTGTGGTCTGCATTTTGAATTTTCCTTTACGTCTTTCATAGCTGGGATCTATTATTCCTGGAATTTCTAATATTTAATATTCCTGGAAATTTCTAAGTGGTTCTTTTTCCTTTTGAGATAGGAAGGAGTGCGAACTGCCTCACACATCCACTGTCGGACTTTATTCTTCTAATTCACTCAGAAATGCTCATGTCTTTTCTGCATCTCAAATAAAAATGTACATTTTCCATTATATTCGCTATACATTTGCTCCCTAACTCCCTTTGCCCCGCAGTGCACGTCCCAATATAAGTAACAGTTTAGATGCATACTTCACTCACTGATACCCAGACAGACACTCCTAAATAATATCACTCTCTCCTCTGGCTGGCCTGTCGCAGTCTCACAGTCACAGTCATCTTCCTCCCATCCTCCTTTTTTCACATCTCTATTTAGTTTCTCATCCTATTTTCCTTTTATGCTGCTTTTTCTTCTACCTCCAGCAACCCCCCCCCCCCCGCCCTGCAACACTCACACCACACACACACACACACACACACACACACACACACACACACATGAGAAGCTACCTCCACTTGGAAAAGTATCCATGGACCTTAGAGCAAAATGATCCACAGTCTTTATCAGATTTCCAAACTGGCTAGTAATCTCTTGGATCCTTTACTACACACACTGCAGTTTCCGGTCACACTCCATTCTTGTCTGACAGCCTTTCCAGTACAGTAATGGTGGATGTATCCTCACCCAGAGAGGCAGGCTGGTTGAAAGCTACTTGTTTGTGTCCCGGAGAAACTTGAGCATCTGGATACCATATGCATTTTCCCATTTGTGTTGTCTTGATTTGTCTCAGTGATATTTATCAAAGGAGGAAGTTTATGATTCCTGTTCCATAAATTATTATAAATTCCAAAAGTGGTGATAAGTTTCATTAAAAGTCTTACAACTGACGGGATGTGGACTGAAGAAGAGAGAAAGGTGAGGGGATGGACCTCTGTAGGCTTTCAAATGTTAACTGGGTGCTTTTACTTAAGAGTATTAGTCTGAATGAAAAATAACATTCTCTGGGGCCCCCAGGGAGATGGAGCATTCCTCATATTAATCTTAGAACGCAACTAGAGAAAGTGGCAAGGAGAAAAAAAAAAACCATGCCACGGAATAAGACACACTCTTTCTAGGTTGTTTGGGCTGGTGAGATTTCCTGGGTTCCACCTGCATTCACTCATGCTTGGTAGTGACAGATGGCCTAAACTCTGGGCCCTCCCAAATCACCAAAATCCATGGTCTGGGGTTGGGTTAACAGAAAAATAGAAGACAGGAGATGCTGAATCAGGACTACATTGTTCTAAGCATTTATACTGATGTAGTCTGGCTTTCAGTACAGGAATCCTAAAGCACTCATTAGACACTTATAACTAACCTGCTCCTGCAGCATTGTTAATGTGGGCTAGTAACTCCACCAGTTGAAATGTCAGCATTTCATGACTCAAGGGTGGCTGTCACTATGCAGTCAAACAGTTATGAGTCTTGGTCAGATGAGTACTTTTGAAATGATACTAGTTTAGTGCAGACTTTCAAGCAGCTCTATTTAAAAAGGCTACCAAATAAATGTATGTTGTGACTGATTGGTGGTTCAGACTGTATTAAGAAAAGTTGGTAGGAGAAACTAATCAATGATCAGATAAACTAGAGAATGGTTATCCACTTTTTAAAAGCATCTTTACTTTATTCATAGTGTGATTCTCTGGCTTTTGTAAAAGGCAAATACCCTAAAGTCCTTGACTTGATTCTCAGTTGAAAGTTCTCTTGCAGAGTAGTTTTAAAACAGCAGCATACACTTGGTTCAGTAAATATCAACCAGCCATTTCATTAAGTACTAGGATGTAAAAGTAAGTCATGGATCTTGTTCTCAAAAACATTATTGTTGAATAAATATACATCCATGTGTTCCAGGAGGAGCTGAAGAAGACAAGTATAGGCACCAGTTTCTCTGTCCTCTCAAAGATTATCCAAAGGGGAGCAAAGCATGGTGTAACGGGTGGGAATAAATACTGCTGTGCATTCTTCTTGGCTTGATTCTGATTCTCAGAATCAGAATCTCTGACCTTGTCTACACTCACTCATGTCCTCCAAAGGAATGATTTTCTTAAGGAGATAAAGATTATGTCCCGGCTCAAGGACCCAAACATCATCCGTCTCTTGGCTGTGTGTATCACCGATGACCCTCTCTGCATGATCACAGAATACATGGAGAATGGAGATCTCAATCAGTTTCTCTCCCGCCACGAGCCTCCAAGTTCTTGCTCTAGCAACGGCCCCACAGTCAGGTAAGTAAGCCAGGTCTTCTGTCTTTTCTCTGTGATCATGAGAGTAACTTAGGACCTGAAAATGGGGAGCAAAGTTCACATTGTCCTGGGGTAGTGTGGGAGATTAGGGTACAGGGAATGATGGGACAGTTATCCTCTGGTGCAGTGAACCTTAAAGTTCACATTGTCCTGGGGTAGTGTAGGAGATTAGTGTACAGGGAATGGTCTTGGGGTAGTGTGGGAGACTAGTGTGCAGGGAATGAAGGGACAGTTATCCTCTGGTGATGGGGATCAAGAAGATTCTTTAAGAATGGCGACAGGATATGAGACAGATCAACTCTGGCTTGTCGATATCCGCTATAGAATGGGCTCTCTACATGACTTCTTAATCTTTTCTTGTGCGTTTCCCTCAGTTATGCCAATCTGAAGTTTATGGCTACTCAGATTGCCTCTGGTATGAAGTACCTTTCTTCTCTTAACTTTGTCCACCGAGATCTGGCCACACGAAACTGCTTAGTGGGCAAGAATTACACCATCAAGATAGCTGATTTTGGGATGAGCAGAAACCTCTACAGTGGGGACTACTACCGGATTCAGGGCCGGGCAGTGCTGCCTATCCGCTGGATGTCCTGGGAGAGCATCCTGCTGGTGAGTTTCTGCACCTGTGAGCACTGTCCTAGCAGGTGGCCTGTAGGAGGCTCAGGTGGCCGCAGGGACAAACTGGAAAGAGCAGGAGCAAGCTCCACAGAACTTCAGATTGTCCCAGATTTGAGATTATCTTTGTATACTACTACTGCTAGTTCTCAAGACTTGTCTATTTCTGCTGAAAGAAGTAAGACACGCAATTACAGAAATTTTAGGGAAAATGTTAAAAAGTAAAAAGAATTTAGAACCTTTTGCTTTAATTTTTTTTTACCATTGAATGCTCTTAGAGTATTGAAAAAAAAATATATATATATTTTAAATTATGGCCGGGTGTGGTGGTGCATGCCTTTAATCCTAGCACTTGGGAGGCAGAGGCAGGCGAATCTTTGTGAGTTCAAGGCCAGCCTGGTCTACAGAGTGAGTTCCAGGACAGCTAGGGCTATAGGGAGACCCTGTTTCGAAAAGACCAAAAAAATTATGACTCAAAATATTTTTCTTCTATATTAATTTCATAGTCATCTATCTTATTTATCATTCAGAATGGTCTCTGTATTTTTATTTTAGTGATTTTTGCCACTTGCTTGTAAAATTCATCATTTTCTTTTTCTTCTCCTTTTTTATTTTTATTTTTTTTTTATTTTTGAGACAGGGTCTTCTTGTAGTCCCAGCTGGACTAGAACTTGCTACATAGATCAGGCTGTCCTTGATGTCACAGAGATCTGCCTGCTTCTGCCTCCTGAGTGCTGGGTTTAAAAGTGTATGCCACTGCCAGCCGTGGTGGTGCATGCCTTTAATCCTAGCACTTGGGAGGCAGAGGCAGGTAGATCTTTGTGAGTTCAAGGCCAGCCTGGTCTACAGAGTGAGTTCCAGGACAGCTGGGACTACAGGGAAACCCTGTCTCGAAACAAAAAAACAAAACAAAAAGTGTATGCCACAATGCCGGCTGTTTTGTTTTATGTTGTGATTGGTTCATAATTCTTGGTGTTCTGCATCATAAATGGATGATTTTAGATATCTTTTAAAAATATTTTGTTATTCTTCGTTTATGTGTACAAGTCTGCATGTACGTTACTGCACCCATGTTGCACAAGGCCTGTGGAGGTCAAAAGAGGGTGTTGGATTCTCTAGAACTGGAATTACAGATGGTTGTTAGCTGCTGTGTGTGTGTGTGCTGGGAATCAAAGCCAGGTCATCTAGCCAGTGCTCTTAACTGTCGAGCCATCTCTTCAGCCTCTGGATAGTTTTTCAAAGCTTTCTTTCAGAGACTTGTTTTCTTGACCATGAATATCTGAAACTTTTCATTGTTAATTTTACAATCACTTAGATATTTAAAGGAGTAGTGAACTATGAACCTTTACTTCTTATAAAGCTATGCTGATTGCATTCTGTAATATTGCAGAGAAAAGCCCAAGGCTAATTGGATTCTGTTCAGTTTTAGTTAATCTACTTATTTCTAGCTGGTATTTGTGTAGGATTCATAAATTAATTTTGAAATGAAAAAAATGTATGGTTAGCTTCTTCTCTTAATCAAAATAAATGCAATTAGCATTCTAAAAATATTACCTTTGAAATTTTTCCTATGTATGTATGTATTTCTATGTGTGCATTTATTTTTTAAGACTTATTTTATTTTTAATTGTGTGTGTGCACATATATATATATATATATATATATATATAGAGAGAGAGAGAGAGAGAGAGAGAGAGAGTGCAGGTGCCTGTAGAGGTCAGAAGAAGGCATCAGATCCTCTGGAGCTGGGGTTATAGGTGGTCGTGAGCCACTCTATGTGGTGGGTGCTGGGAAACAAACTTGGGTCTTCTGGAAGAGCAGTACACACATGTATCCTGAGCCATCCCTCCAGTCCCTATGTGTATATTTCTGAATTTATATTACAAAATTAGGACGGTATTATGCCACATAATTCCCCTGTCATTTATTTATTTATTTATTTATTTATTTATTTATTTATTTATTTATTTATTTATATTTTGAGACAGGGTCTCCCTGTAGCTCTGACTCTCCTGAAACTCACTCTGTAGACCAGGCTGGCCTTGAACTCACAGAGATCGCTGCCTGCCTCTGCCTCCCAAGTGCTAGGATTAAAGGCGTGCGCCACCATGCTTGGCCTGTCATTTATTTTTTACTTGACATTTTATTATTGACATTTCCAGAGTCATTAAATACTTTTTAAAATTTCTTTTGATTTTTAAAAATTTTATTGTTTTAGCATTTTGCCTGCATGTATGTAAGTGCACACATTTCATTCAGTGCCCATGGTGGTCAGAAGGGGAGTTACAGATGGTTGTTAGCTGCCATATGGGTGCTAGGAACTGAACCCAGATCCTCTGCAAAAGCAGTGCATGCTCTTAACCACCAAGCCAGCCATCTCTCTAGACCCCATTAAATGCTTTTTAAAAACATGATTTTAATGAGTGAATTTTAAGGATGTATCTTGTAATTTCATATTTACTCTATAATTTAATATTTATTAAATGTTTTCCAATTTCTTGGCATTAAGAATGAAGCTGAGCTGGGTGTAGTGGTTCACACCAGTCCTCCTAACACTCAGAAGGCTGAGACAGAAGGTTTTCTGTGAGTTAGTGGCAAGCCTGAGCTACACAGTGAAATCTTGTCTAAGAAAAAAAGAAAAAAGCAAAAACCATGATGCTATGATATATTCCATTTTATAAAAACCTATCAATCTTTCATCTATTTGTGAATGCTTATATTTTATTTATTTCTATGCTAGCTAAGCATTTTTTATCTAAAGGTATTGTGTAGTATTGACAAATGATAGTGGAGTAAGATTCAGAGGACTACGTTTCATATTCTGGTTTTCCTCTTATTTGATGATCTTATTAGCCAGGGTAATTTAGTTAACCTCTCCTCCCATTTTTCTGACCTAAAAATTAATAGCCTCTACTAGACCACGTCATTGTCTTTATTAAATAGAAAATGTGTATTTGATGAATGCTCATCACATCTGGATTTTATTGATATTATCCCATAATGTTGGTGTCAAGATTTCAACTACCACAGAATAAACAATCCAGGATCTTGGATCTACCCCAGCACTCCAGGCTCTTAAAACAGCTTCCTTTCTTTCTTATATAAAATCAACTGACTTCCCATTCTAATTTAGGGTTTCCTGGGGAGTTCTTCCAGGGCCGTAGCCTATAGTTCTCAGACCCTGTAGCCCACACGCGGGGCTTCTAGCGCTCAGAGAACCTGTGGTTTGTGGATTACATCTTTTTGGCTCTTGGATCTCATCTCCATGAGGAGAACAAAAATTGAGGTCATGTGGATGAGAGAATGGCTTGCTTTTTGATAACTTCACACTGCTATTCTAAAGGAAAATTAATTCCAGATTGTGAGACTATAACTTGCTCCTTTTTTACATGGATCACTCTGATTTTTCTCTTCCTTTTCTTACTTCATAGGGCAAATTCACCACAGCAAGTGATGTCTGGGCCTTCGGGGTGACTCTGTGGGAAACTTATACCTTTTGCCAGGAGCAGCCCTATTCCCAGCTCTCAGATGAACAGGTTATTGAGAATACTGGAGAGTTCTTCCGAGACCAAGGGAGGCAGGTAAGGACTGTTGGGGATGGGTGGATGTGGACTTAGGCGCTCTCAGTGGTGGGAGTTAGGAAGGTCCTGACTTAGTAGGACAGGCCCCAGCTGAAGAATGGGCTCCTTAAATGGACATCTGTTGTCACTTAACTATCCAGATACTAGAAAGATAAAAGCCCATCCAGAAACCCCCACGCTTTGCTTCATCTGTGGGCCAGCCTGTTGGTTCTGGAACATAACAGGTCAGGTCAGGCTTCTTCCTAACTCAAAAGTAGCAGGAAACAAAATCTTCTCTCTAATACTATGAATTATTTCTCAGTCTAGATTAGCTGGCTGGTCTTTCTCGTGGTAAAAAGGAAGGAGGGAGTTACTGGCATTTGTTTAAAAACTCCTTTCAGCAGGGCGTGGTGGCGCACGCCTTTCTTTAATCCTAGCACTTGGGAGGCAGAGGCAGGTGGATCTTTGTGAGTTCAAGGCCAGCTTGGTCTACAGAGTGAGTTTCAGGACAGCTGAGGCTACAGGGAAAACCTGATCTTGAAAAAGAACCAAAAAAAAAAAAAAAAAAACCCAAAAGACAAAAAACAAAACAAAACAAAATAAAACAAAAACTCCTTTCAATAAGAAATGCTATTGGTTTGGACTGACTACCAATGTTTCAAGACTCGTACATCCAGAATGGACAGATATATCCTAGTCCTTCTCAGGAAGCCAACTTTGGGCCTAGCTATTGAACCTCTCAAGACTCATGGACAGCTGGGTCCTCAAGCCCACAAGGAGCCCCTGAATTCCCAATTCCATGAAAGATCAAGCTTTCTTTGGTTAGCTCACGAGATCTGGGATTTAAAGCTTGCTTCTAACTAGAGAGCATTGCCATTCCCCAAAGTGGCCTGGCAGCAGCGCAGTCCCATATTACAGCTTCTCCAGCAGGCAGATGGTAATAGTTGCAGAAGGCTTTTGTAGAAGACAAAAAGCGGATGCTTTCTGGCTTAACTAGACCCAAACACAAGAGAGCAACAAGAGTAATATAGAGTGCATGTCGAAAATGAAAAGCGGAACCTAGAATTTAATTTTGTACTGATGCCCCTTAGATATTTTGATGCAGGAATTCTAAGTTATGAGGTAATTTCCTTCTTATTCTGATAAAGTGAAAATTTACTCTTGTGTTTATGAAATAAGCAAATGGACCAAGAAGAAATATTTCCCCTTCCGGACTACTATCTCCAGACCACCATGGTGACTTTTTAGAGAATGAGTCAATGCTCAATTAGAAAATGGATTTCTACTCATAATAATGGTTTTAATTGGAGTGTGTCCTAGAATTATAGGCAAAAATAGGAATATTGCAAGGTTCTTGGTTTTCTTCAACTTATTATTCAGTTGCTCCCTTCAGAGTCAGTTTTTATACAAAGGCAAAATCGGATCACCTTACATCACACAAAAGAAAGGTCCTCTGGATTCTTTGATGTCCACTGCTTGTTTTACATTAAAAGTATTTTTTTATGTTAAATGTAGTTTAAAATAAAAACATAACTAGCTGGGTGTGATGGTGCACACCTTTAATCCTAACACTCAGGAGGCAGAGGTGAATCTTTGTGAGCTCAAGGCCAGCCTGGTCTACAGAGTGAGTTTCAGGACAGCTGGGGCTACAGGGAGACCCTATCTTGAAAAGACAAAAAAATAAAAACTTATAACTAACTGGTGATATGTTATTTCAACGTATTACTATTATATAAACCAGTGTTCATGTTTTTTGTTGTTGTTGTTGTCTTTTTTTTAATATATTTTTTTTAATTTTATTTATTTTTGTATGTGTATGAATGTACTGTCTGCATATAGGTTTGTGCACCCGTGTTTTAAAAAATATTTTATTGGGGCTGGAAATATGGCTCAGTGCTGACTGTTCTTGCAGAGGATCCAGGTTCAATTCCCAGCACCCACATGGTGACTAAGAACCGTCTTTAACTCCAGTTCCAGGGGAATCTGATGCCCTCTTCTGACCTCTGCAGCATTGCATGACACGGGTGCACCAACTTACATGCAGACAGTACATTCATACACATAAAAAATAATAAATAAATTAAAAAAATACATTTAAAATATTTTATTATTTTATGTGTGTGAGTGTTGTGCCTGCATGTGTATAAGTGTACCCATGTGATCCAGTACCCATGGAAATCAAAAGAGGGTATTAAATCCATTGGAACTGGAGTTATAGATGGTTGTCAGCTGCCATATGTGTGTTGAACCAAGCCTCAGTCCTCTGCAAGAATAGCTAGTGCTCTTAATTGCTGAGCCAGCTCTCCAGACCCACAGTTTCATGTTTTAAAGTTGAATTTAGCATATAAGGACAGTAATTACTCAGT
This sequence comes from Rhizomys pruinosus, assembly GCA_009823505.1. Lineage (NCBI taxonomy): Eukaryota > Metazoa > Chordata > Mammalia > Rodentia > Spalacidae > Rhizomys > Rhizomys pruinosus. The sequence continues at coordinate 3,490,645 of VZQC01004878.1, read as the reverse complement.
ATTATCAGCTGCTAAATGGACTCTATGGTCATTCAACTACACAAATATGATTATCTCAGTTTTAAATACCAGAGCTAGCCTATTGGACACAGTAGACATAAGAAGAAAAGTTTTGATAATGTAAATTCTGGAAGAAATTTCACACTTTGTATTCATAGCTTGCACAAATTTTAAGTCATTTATCTCCAATTTTAAAAGTTTACAAGTCTATAGCAAAATTTTCAATAATTAAAATTTTATTTAACATTTTTGTTTTCAACTTTTAGTCATAAGATGTGAAGGATTTCCAGATATCATTTTCTTGACTGCTATTGGTCTAAATTGAATTAAATAACCAGAATTAAATAGTTTTCAATTTTACTTTGTTTGATGTTATAAAAAGTAAGAAAATTCTATGCATAACATGAAATATTATGAGATACAGCTTAAATTACTTGTCAAGTCTATATGATTTTTTAAAAGGGCAGCCCTAATTTAATTATTTACTATTGCAATTTTATTGATATGTTGGCTTAATGTAGACTTTGTTGTTATTGCTTTTGGTACCTTTGATGCTAGCTTTTGCTGTATAGACCAGGATGCTCTTGAACTCAGCTTCTTCTGCCCAAGCCTCCCGAGTTCTAGGACTAGAACCATGCAACTACAACACCTGGTATTCAAAATTATTATAATATTTTTTAATTTTATCTAGTTATTGGCTCAGAAAAGGCTTAATAGTTTTTAAGGTTTGTCAATAATACACGAGAATGCTCCATTTATACTCTTATTATAATATTTCTTTTTAAATGTTCAGTATTTTATAACCATGGTTATTTGTAGCATGCTGACTTAAATCTTGTTACAGCTAATTTGATATGCTAATAGAGGTCAAAGATATTTTCCTATTGACCCTTTTAAAATCTGTAAACTGGGCATTAATGGGCATATGAAATAAGTAGGCTCTGGATAAAACTCAACTTCTCTGATGCATGACACAGGCCTATGTTGCATGGGGTAAGGTGGGCAGTGAGAAGTAGTCAATGATTAACTAGCTAGGGTTAATGAGTTCAGCAAAAGTGATGATATGGTTTAAGGAGGGTGGGAAGTTTCCAAATGGTTCAGTCAATACAGCAGGGTATTGAAAACATGCGTTCAGGGGCTGGAGAGATGGCCTAGTGGTTAGGAGCACCGACTGCTCTTGCAGAGGACCCGGGTTCGATCCCCAGCATCCACATGGTGGCTAAGAACCGTCTGTAACTCCAATTCCAGGAGAACTCCAGTTCCAAGGGAATCCGAAACCCTCTTATGACCTCCACAGCATTGCACGACACGGGTGCACAGACCTACATGCAGACAGTGCATTCATACACATACAAAAATAAATAAAATTAAAAAAAATAAAAAATAAAAACATGTGTACTAAGATGATAGTAATAGAACAGAGACAGAAGAAGAGGGCTGCATGTTAAAGAAGCATTTTATTTGTGGAAATAGTAAGCAGCAATTTCACAGTAGCATCCTAGCTGAGATTAAGGCAAAGTAAATCTGCTCATATCAGTGCAATCTAATCTCTTCTAAATGTGACCAGTAGAGAGGAGGGAAAACACAAAGCTTAATGGTTAGGAGTTACACAATATATCATGTATCCCAATTCTACATCTGGACAACATTTTATTATTCCAAACAAGCTTGGAATAAAATCAAAATTCTTTATCGAGCTGAATCTCTGAATAGACTTTTTTTTTTACATCTACCATATTGCCTCAGCCTCATAAATCAAAGGCTGGAGCTCCTTTTGCATGGGTTTCATCTTTTGCATGGCCACAGAATCATCTTTCATGAAATCCTGCTCCAGAGAACTAGAGAAGACTGAGGGAACAAGAAAGGGACTGTTGAGTTAAAACTGTTATGAGCTGGAAGAACAGATACCACACCCATTTCAATGGTTGATTTCAAGAGAGTGATGAGAGAGTAAATCAAGCTATGATATAAATAGTTCTCTTTTTTTCTTCTTCCTCTTAATATACATTTTCTCTCTTTCTTAAAAATTTTTGTTCCCAAAGACATACCTTCCTCAACCAGCTATTTGCCCTGACTCTGTGTATAAGCTGATGCTTAGCTGCTGGCGAAGAGAAACCAAGCATCGTCCATCATTCCAAGAAATCCACCTCCTGCTTCTTCAACAAGGGGATGAGTGATGCTGTCAGCACCTGCCATGTTCCAGCGGCCCTGGTCCCCCCGGAGAGACCTACTACTCACCCACACCTAAGCCACTCCATTTGGACATTTAATGGACCTGAAAGACAGAGAATTGTTCACGTTGTCCCCTCGCTGTCCTTTGCCTCCTCCACGACACTTCTCCACTCCCCACCACTGACTCATATATATTTTGTCTTTTTTTACATGAAATAAGTAAAACAGAAAAAATATCTAGATCATATAAAATCTAGTTAAAGAAATCTTACATGATATATCAAAGTGTTAGTTAACAAAGGCTAGAAAATTTAGATAATTTATAAAGGTTATGCTTATGTTTATAAATGTTGCAGATTCTACAATATTTTGTCCATGTCACTTTCTGTAAAATTTCTAAAATATCTTTAGAAAGCAACACTTGAAGAATACAAATGTTTTAGAAAACATGAGCTTAGGCTTAAGGAGAATACTTGGTAGCCATGGAGAATCTTTGGATTTGACGTTCCACAACTAATGGATGGTTTTCTAACTTGGCCCCAGGACCTGTCCCACTCTCAGGTGGCTCTTTCTCTTTCTCAAAGTGGATGATGATACATTGCTAAGGAGTTTCCACCAAGTTTCATGGAATGATGATTTTCTTCATTCCTGGATAGAGATCATGGTTAAAAGAAAATCTGTGAAACAGCAAGGGACATGGATGGGAAAAATGTCTGTTGTAAGGCTGTATGAGATGTGAACGGTTTTTATATATATATATTATATATATATATAATATATAATTATATATGAACAGGACATCTGCAACAGAAAGATTCCCAAATAGATAGTGGTCATGAGAAACGAGGTCTGCTTAGGGCAGGTAGCAGGGTACACTGTTCGCTATTCATTTGTGAGGGTCCTCTTGTCTTAGGTCAAGAATTTTCACATGTAACTTTTAGTGACAACTTGAGTTTTTATTCAGTAAATCTTTATATTTGATATTTTAATGGTAGCCCCTTTGATTCACCTTGCCCAATTCTATTTCTTTAAGCATAAAAAGACTTTGTGGGACTTGTGGGTTGAACTTCTCAGGCATAAATATTCAAGGCCATGTATAGCATACAGTGTCCTCAAAGGTTTGAACTAATAACACTGAGGAAAAGTTATAGAGAGACTGACTTCTACTCTTTATTTGGGAAAATATGGACAGAATTAGAACATATAGAAATGAACGGGCTGACCTAGAGATGGGGGGGGGCTGCAGTCCTTCATTCCTAATCAGCTTTGGTACAAGCTGAAGAACTGTGAAAGAAAGGGGTTCTTGAAGACTAGATATATATGGTTGTTTGAGGTAATGGCTAAAGCTCTCCTAATGTCAACAGTCTTCATTTCCAGAGACAGAGAGGATGACCATTCATAGCTACTGTGCAGTGGACATGCCTTTGCGATAAGATGGTAATCTGTAGAAAGCAAGAGGCTCTGGTTTCAGAATTCATAGAAACTGATAAGCAATTAAATTAACAATCTCCTTAGAGCAGATTTTGAGTTTTCACACCCCAACAGACTCTCAGATTCAGTGGGAAACTAGAATTTGGAAGCCTTAAATCCTGTAGCGGAAAGCCAAGAGAGCACAAAGGAAGCATCCCAGGCTGAGGTAAAATAGTCTTAACCTTGGGGCTGCTTCAGTTTCCTCCCCAGTCAGTCTTCTTCATGATCTCTCTGAAACTTGAATGGTTCCTGGTTAAGTCTTCTGCATGAGTTCAGGGCACAAAAGAAGCATAACTTTGTCTTACAAATTCACTTTGAAGATCCTCTTCCAACTCTAGAAATTCCCATTGCCCATAGCTTTTCTATCGTTGTGGCCTTCAGCATCTCTAAGAAAAGCGTTAGGAGCATTATTTGAGAGGTAGGAGAGCACTGAGCTGGGAGCTCTGACTCTCTTTCTGCCTCAAATCAAGTGTGCATCTTTACAAGTCACTTTTCTGAATTTTGTTTCCTTATCTGCCCAATGAGGACTTTGAATTAGGTGGTCTAGAAATCACTACTACTTCCTGATGTGTTTAGTGCTTGATGGAGGACTGGATCTATAATTAATATAGGCTCAGCTGATCTCCTCCTTTGAAAATTGCAGCCAGTAAAAGAGATTATGAGAGACATCACTTTAGGGTCAGGTTTGCCTGTATTTGCATCCTACTTTAGGGTAACCAGCTGTTTTTACATACATTATCTCATCTGATAGTTCAGGCCAGATGTCTTTCTTTCGCATCTCTCCATTATATACTCTTTAGGATTTTTTTTCCCCTAATTCATTGTCTACTTTTATCCTCCATTTATAAATCATACTTAAAGTGAAATTTCAATTTCTCTATTTCCCTGACCTTGTGTCATGGAAGTAATGTGTTTCACGTGGCTATCAAATCATGTTCAGGCATCATTTTCTGTATGAAGAAGGCTCTGCCTTCTGGCACTGAAACTTTTGTATCATAGGCATAGGTTGAAGTCCTATTCACACTTGTAGAGTTTAGGAACACAAATCTGAGTGGCCCAACAGAGTATATGGTAAGGTCTTAGAATGTAGAATTGAAAGGTAGATCAAATCTGAATTAGAGGGATGGAGCTAGGAAAAGAAAATAAAAAATGATGATGAGAAACTGGGATATTGGTGTCTTGCAGTAGGTTATTCTTCTTTATGATATATGTGAGGCATTTTATGTCAAGACTTCATTTAGATTGTCACATCTCAATCTATACTTTTGTTGGTTATGTGCTCTGGATAGTGGAAAGGAGTGCCCTGGGAGGAGCATGCATTTTTAAGGCTCTGGAAAGATCCATTTGTGAGTGCTCAGGATTTTACAACCAAGAGGGCTATGTGCAAGTGGGGTTTTAAAAAATGGTCCTATGAATGTGATTGTGATTGGATGGAGAAAATGGGCAGAATTAGAAAGGAGGCGTTATTCAAAGAAGCAAGGAGAATGCACAGGAAGACACAGGGACAGGAAGGTCATGCAAGTGGAAAAAAAGCTGGCTGTAGCTGAGGGACGCCATGTTACTGAATGAAAGTGAATCTCCGAAGGGATATCTGAGAAAGGATAGAAAAAGAGTGGTGAAGATAAAAGTATGGAGGGTGAGTGAAAGAAATTTTAGGTGACAGAGACAACATTCAAATGAAAAGGCAGGGACACCGTAGGAAATGGAAACGTTTCTTCTTCAGTTTAGAAAGGGGATGTTCTCCATGGATATAAAAACTTGTAGCCACCAGGGAGACTTTTTCATTTCAAAGGAAGTGCATAAGGGAGGCAGCTTGATCATCTGTGTGTTCTAGACCACTTCCATTGCTGGTAACAAGAAGGCAATGCTTTGTGATTTGTTATTCCAAGTGGTGGTTGGACATGAAGATCTAGAAATGGGAAGCTTCTGGTAGTTACTGATCTCTGTGTTTCCCTTCCTGCCCTAATGAAATCCACTTTCACTGATTTCTGTCATTGTTGGACCCAAAATGGCCACAGAAAGCATGGAAATGGGAGGAAAGTTAGACAAAGGTCAATCTTGTCTGATATCCACACAGAGGGATGGATGTGTCATATTGGAAGCATGTGTTCATCCCACAAGAAAGTCATGGATGGAGCAAGGCCATGTGTTTTAAGTAAAGGAGTACAGAAGGAGGCGGTGGGGGGTGGTGTCTGGGTGAAGGGAAGGATGGAAGATGTTCCAAGGACATATACTAAAAAAGGACAGCATTTGTTCTTATTCCAAACTACAAACATCAAGAGAATTACAATGTACTGGGTATTAAGACTTTAATCCCAACTTGAATTCTTAGACCTGGCATTTGCCACCAGTTTTTGAATTGACTTTGTCAATTCAAAGGCATCACTTCATCTTGAATCTGTGTCCTTGGGTGCTGAATGGGGATAGGCCCTTGATGGTTTTGCAAGGTATAGATCCTGGTCTACTTTTGGAGATCTTTTTGAGCTGAAATTTCGTTGGCACTTGGTGAATTATTTGGAGCACTGAACTGAAAGGCAAAGAGACTGGGTGATCACTGGTTGTTTGGTTCCTAGACGATCTGAATTCTCTGCTCCAGTGATCTGCACTGACCAGAAAAGACTGGATACTGATGTTTAATTGCTGCATACTTATTGAAAACTTATTTTGAAACAATCCAAGACTTGAAACAAGAAAGAATCAGCGAGAGTAGCCTTAGCCTAGACACTAGTTTGCAGCCTCACTGATATTTTAGTCCGCTGTAAGCCACAGAAACCATAGTTCACTTTGAACCATTTTTAAAAAATCAGCGAATCGAGACTGGTTCTCTAGACTCCAGGCTTTACCTGGATCTTACCAGTTTTTCTACCTGCACTCATTTGCTGTTGTATATTAAGTCTTGGTGGCTTGTAACCTGGCCTTACTGGCACACAGCAGAAAAGATACAGTATTGAATATAATTCTATAAACACTTGGAGAAAATGACAAATTAATGTGTTTACTTGTTGAACAATGTCCTGCCTGCTTGCTTCCACATTTAATTAGTTTGTTTAGCATCTAAAACCATCCAAGAACAACTTAAGAAAATTAGATAATACAGAAGACAGTAAGACCTGTTAGCTTGTTAGAGGAAAATTCTAGACAGGTAAGTAGGACTTTTGATGGTGACGAGAAGAGGGCTTTGGAATAAATCATTATTTTGGTTAAGAATTAGGCAGCACTTAATGGAAGCAGGCTTTGCTGTGGGAAGAATGTAACACAATAATAAATTCCTAATGTGTGATAAAACCCTCTCTTCCCACAAGCAGAGAAGTTTTATTCTTAATTGTAAAAACATCCACTAAATTAAATGCAAACACAGCAGCTTTCTGGGAAGATGTTAAAACTATGGTTTTGTGGGTTATGACTGAGTTTTCTATTAGACATTTTAAGCTGTCCTATTTAAAGGTTACAATCCATAACTTACAATGTTCCTAGCATGTAAGTGAACACTGATAATATTTTGTGAATCTTATGTTTTTAATGAATAAAAGTATGGAAAAAATTTGTGTAGTATAACAAGGGTTTACTTTGGGAGAAATGCTTTGCTGTAACACAAAGGACTTATTTTCAACTAACAAAAAAGAGCTCATACCTCTCCTATAGCAGTGCATGCTTGTGTACTTTATAATACTGAAATTGATTGAGGCCGATGCTTTATTCTTTTGAGTATTTAGGCACCTATGCAAGATAGTTCTCAACAGGGCACCAGATCAAAAGCTGAGTGCAGATTCTAGCCCAAACCCAGATCCTTGGAAACATGTTATTTACTTTCTCTTATACTTTATCAACAACTTCATGGCCCTCTATAGAAGAAATCTAGGTTCCACAATCATGACTGTATGTCAAAGAAACATTTGCCAAGGAAGAGCACAGTAAGTTGCTCTCAGTGCAAGAGTGTATTCTTGAAAAGAGCTTTGGAAAACAGTAAAAGTTGGGAGCATTCCTGCAAACACACCAAGGGTTTATAATCTATGCTATTCATTTTAACACTCCTTTTCTATTCATGATATCACCTCTTCTCCCCTGTTATCTTAACTTTTCCTAGGACTAAGTTTCCACAGTAATACTGTGTACTATCCTTGATGAGGAAACATCTGGGCTTTATTCTGCAGCCTGTGGAAGATAATGTCTCTTGTCAAGGGGTAAACAGCAAATGGATTTAATTTCTGCTTAAAACTATCATAGTCATTCCAAAATAGGATATGTTAAAAAATTCTCTGTATTAGAAAAAGAAACATGATACCAATTGTATATTTTCTTTTCTTTATTTATTCTCTGTAAGTCTATCAGATGATAAATTGTAAATAACAATGATTAAAGAATCATGCTACTGATGGATGCTTCTTTCTGTGAAAGTAGTGCTAGGTCTGGTCTCTAGTATCTTCACTCTTTACACCATGTTTGGAGAAGTGATGAGACATGGGGAGAGAGCTGTAGATGCATGTGGTGTGGACAGATTTGTCGGGGCTACCCAATAGATGGTCATTTGAAAAGGCTTCTAACATATTAGTTGACGGCTAACAAGTATGGCTATGTCTCTGATATATCCAAACACAGTAGAACATGATTTTATATCTTCACAGTAACTGGTCCAGTTCTGGGAAATCAAGTCCAGAGTTATTTTGAGATCTTGTATTGTTATTGTCATGGGGTTTGTTTGAGGCACAGAAGTTCTTGCTAAATCCAAATATGGCCTTTCTCAGACAAGTAGAAAGCAACAAAAACTGTACACAACCCAAATGCAGGTTCTATCTTCACAATACAAATTAGGATAAAATCACCCAAGCACATTTTTTTTACTTGCAGAACAAATAGATAATTTTAATTCTCTGAGCAACATGAGTATATTTCATTTAGCAATGATCACAGGGGATAAGGGAATAGACATCAATTCTCAAATGAACCAGAGGATTTATGACTGCACCCTTATGGTTCTGCAGTGTATGATTTGAGTCCAGGACTCAAGACCAGGGATCCATGTGGCAGAGTAGTGGGAATGGGGTAGAGGCAAAGGGAGAGAAGGAAACAAAAACATTAGAGAGGTTCAAAGAGATTCCATTCTCTGGCTAACACCTATTGCCAAGGTTTAAAGGCACATGAGTAATATATTTGCCCTCTCTCATACACACATACACACACACTCACACACACTCATACAAATATATATCTACAAACAGACATGCTATACATGCATCTCAATGTGTCAACCGTTAATAAGGACACTTATTTTTTTTATTTTTTTATTTTTTAATTTTAATTTTATTTATTTATGTGTATGAATGTACTGTCTGCATGTAGGTTTGTGCACCTGTGTCATTCAATGCCATGGAGGTCAGAAGAGGGTGTCGGATCCCCCTGGAGCTGGAGTTCTCCTGGAATTGGAGTTACGGACGGTTCTCAGCCACCATGTGGGTGCTGGGGATCGAACCCGGGTCGTCTGCAAGAGCGGCCGGCGCTCTTAACCGCTAGGCCATCTCTCCAGCCCAAGAGACTTTTTTTTTTTTTATCAAGTTGAAGGGTTCTGGTTAAGTTGTAGACAGAAAACTGATTTCCATTTATAATTTCATATTCATTTCATATTTGAAAAAGAAGTAAACATGTATCTGTAAGTATTCTTCTTGTGTCATCCTTGAGTTCTACACAAGGCAACACATGATCTTTTACCATGCATGAACTGAGTGAAACTTGGAGTTAGTTTTGGACCAGACTGTATATATTATGATTTCAAGGGAAGAGAAATGAATAGAGCTTTGTTATAAGAGCAAAGGACACCCTTTTTATTCTTGTCTACTGTACCATAAAAGGAGCTACAGACCAATTTCAGAGTTTAGGGTAGAGACACATTATTATATGGAGTGTAATAATCACTGATGGAGTTGGTACAGTGACCATTCAAACAGTAGGAACAGGGCTTGTCAGTGCTAGAGGCCTCATTGAATACCACATTACTCTGGTTCCTAATAAATTGAGCCCTTGTATAACATACACCTAAGGGGAATTGTTTGGGATGATTAAAAGAATCCTCACACCTAGGAATAAAAAATATTTCAATTATTGGGCTGTGTTCTCTAGGTTACAAATTATTATTATTATTATTATTATTATTATTGGTCTTTTTGAGACAGGGTCTCCCGACAAATTATTTTTAAAATACAAAGTTAAATGATGCCTGTTAAAAACAGCTCTATTCCGGGGCTGGAGAGATGGCCTAGTGGTTAAGAGCGCCGACCGCTCTTACGGAGGACCCGGGTTCGATCCCCAGCACCCACATGACGGCCGAGAGACGTCTGAAACTCCAATTCCAGGAGAACTCCAGTTCCAGGGGAATCCGAGACCCTCTTCTGACCTCCGCAGCATTGCACGACACGGGTGCACAAACCTGCATGCAGACAGTACATTGATACACATACCGAAATAAATAAAATAAAAAAAAATTAAAAGAAAAAAAAACAGCTCTATTCTAACAGTTCAGCCCATCCTTCCAAGGCCATAGGACCTTGAAAGAAGCAACTTAAGCAGAAAAAGGAAATGACCAAAGTTTCCTTAGGAGGTTTGTGTGGCAGTGACGGTGGAGGAGAGGCTGCTGGCTTTCTCTGGAGTCTTCTGGCCCTCATGTCATTCACAGTAGGTGAATTAAATGATTCTCACACCAAGATTGTGGTGTGGCGAGGATAACCAGCAGGGACCACCACCCTCCCCTAGATTCTAGGCTCTCTCACTTCCTTTGAACTCCTGGGCATTTTATTATTATTATTATTATTATCATCATCATCATCATCATCATCATCATCATCATTTTGGTCTGTGATCATCATCATCATCATCATCATTTTGGTCTGAGACAGGGTCTCCCTGTAGCTCCGGATGTCCTGGAACCCTGGAACTCACTATGTAGACCAGGCTGGCCTTGAACTCACAAAGATCTGCCTACCTCTGCCTCCTGAGTGCTAGGATTAAAGACATGCACCACCAAAAAAAGGTTGGCTTGGGTTTGGACTCTCAGGATAGGGGCAAACTTTACTTCAGGGATATTGTTAAATTGCCACTTCTGAAGAACGGTTGAAAAAAATCAAATTTATTTTCTCTATTTAATTTTATTAGTATAATTACTGAGCTAGTTGGTATCATTAATCAAAACATCTACGATCAAAGCTCAGTAGAGATTATCTCAGCAATTTAGGGATCACTGATATTCATAAATAATTACAACTTTGAAAAGAGGCCGTGCAGTGTGTTCAGTAGTGTGATGAATGCTCATAATTTTACAGTGTTATCCGGGACTATGATGAATCTATAAACAAAAAGCTAGAATAAAAAATATTTCTATCAGTTTCATGGAGCTTGCTTATTTATTTATTTATTTATTTATTTATTTATTTGAGACAGGTCTCCGTGTAGCTCCAGCTGGCCTAGATCTCAAAGAGATCCGCTTGCCTCCGCCACCAGAGTGTTGGGATTATAGGCGTGCACCACCATACCCAGTACTTTTATATGAAATGAATTTAATAAAAAATGGAGGTTAATTTGTATGCATTTACCTTTCCTGCATCTTTTCTTCTCTCCCTCCCTTCCTTTTCTTTCTCCTCCTACCCCAAAGTATCTGGGATGGCGTGGAGATTAAAAAAAAAAAAAAAAAAACAGGCCCTGGGGCTGGAGAGATGGCCTAGCAGTTAAGAGCACCGACCGCTCTTACAGAGGACCCGGGTTCGATCCCCAGCACCCACATGGCGGCCGAGAACAGTCTGAAACTCCAATTCCAGGAGAACTCCTGTTCCAGGGGAATCCGACACCCTCTTCTGACTTCCGCGGCATTGCACGACACGGGTGCACAAACCTGCATACAGACAGTAATACATTGATACACATACAGAAATAAATAAAATTAAAAAAAAATTAAAAAAGAAACAGGCCCTGATGGTAGTGAGATGGGCACTGACCGAGAGGACAAAGTTCTGAGATTCTCTCCTTCCCATTGCACATTCCGGGCTTGGCAGTTGCTAAACCTACCCATGATTCGACATCGAACTCTTAGTCACATTCAGGTTCCTTTAGAGAAGAGGCCGGTCTGGGATCAGGAAGTTGGATCTGTAAAATATAAACCTGAACTTCGATTCTCCCACAAAACCCTCTCCAACCTGCCGGCAACCCGCAAGGCCAGCACGCCCAGGTCCAGGACGAAGACCCCGCCCACGGCATCAAGGCGGGACCCGGACGGCGTGCTGGGGGCGGGGACTGCATGGATTGGCTGGGACCTCGCGCCACGAGGCCCCGCCCCTCAGCCTATCTCACCCCACCGGGCCCCGGCTTGGCTAGAGGATGCGGGGCTGCGATTGGCGAGCTGATGACGCCAGGAGAGGTGGGGCCTGGCCGCGGCTTGATTGGTCGCGGTGCTCATGGGCGCTCAGCGTCGGGTGCAGGCTCTTGTCAGCCCTGGTGCAGGTGTAGTTCCGCTGTGCTGCTCGTGGTTCCGGATGCCAAGATGCAGAAGGTAGCGCTGATCACCGGGGCGAGCAGGTGAGAGCTCCTTTGGGATGGCGGAGCCTGTGTCCTGGGATGCCAGGGAGCTCAGGTGGGCGCCGACCCAGCCGAGCAGGGGCCCCGCCAGCTCTGGGTTCCCCTGGAGGGGTCGGGTGTGCCTCCTTTCAGGTATTGGGTAACTGGCGCTTTGAATTAAACATGACAGTGGAGAGGAAAACTAGAGCGTCAGTTAGCGATCAGCCTGGCAGCTCCCCGGACCCCGAGTTTCCACTGCTCCCCATCGTCAGTGATCCATTTCTCAGGGCCAACAGATTATGTTGGTTCCAGGCTGTTTTTGGCGTTCTGTGTGCTTGCAATCAATTTCATTCTGGGAAGAGAATGCATTACCCAGGTTTTCATTGGTGCCAGCCTTGCCCCATCTACCTGGCACTTTTTCTGGACAGGTTTATTGGAAACTTCTGTGGTTTGCGCATCCCTTCTTCTAGGTCTCCAACGAATACATATTTTACTTCTGTTTCCACCCATTAAGTTCTTTTCTTTTCTGTTGGTTATTCTACTGTGATTTAGAAATTGACAGGGATGGGGCTGGAGAGATGGCCTAGCGGTTAAGAGCGACGACCGCTCTTTCAGAGGACCCGGGTTCGATCCCCAGCACCCACATGGCGGCCGAGAACCGTCTGTAACTCCAATTCCAGGAGAACTCCAGTTCCAGGGGAATCCGACACCCTCTTCTGACCTCTGCTGCATTGCACGACACGGGTGCACACACCTGCATGCAGACAGTACATTCATACACATACCGAAATAAATAAAATTTTAAAAAATTATAAAAAAAAAGAAATTGACAGGGATTTAACCTTCTGCTTGAAAAACTCATCCATTCACTTCTGGGATTCTGAGTGGTCATAATGGGCGAGGATAAAGGTGCAGCAGAGCCCTCATCTTCTAAAGATGTGGACATAATGAACAACTAATAAGTTATATTTACCACCTTTGGTCTTGATGTAGTGAACCACTTTACCAAGAGTGTAATAAGTGCCGCAAACCTCTACTTACTGTGTCGTTGAACTTTTTTGAAGGGGAGAAACTGGGCAGCAGGCCAATCAAGTGACATCAAAATGGGGGATTCCTCCATTCCTTAATGTTTTTGTATTTTCTGTCTGCCTGGGCTTCTCGTTGGAACTCATGTTGATACAGTAAGGTTTTTGAACTAGAGAGAAATGCCTTAATTTGGCACTATCTCAATTAATTCACATCCCACCCACCCCTGCCTGAACTGTCTTCCCAGTGGCATTGGGCTAGCCCTTTGCAAGAGGCTGCTGGAGGAAGATGATGAGCTTCACCTGTGCTTGGCGTGCCGGAACATGAAGAAAGCTGGCTCTGTCCGTTCTGCTCTGCTGGCGGCTCACCCTTCTGCTGAGGTCAGCCTTGTGCAGGTGGATGTCAGCAACCTGCAGTCTGTGGTCCAGGCGGCAAAGGAAGTCAAGCAGAGGTATGTCTCTCTTTGACAGATGTTTCTTTCATATGAAGGTGCAACATCCAATCAAATACGGAAGGGTGTGGGAATACAGAATAGGAGCAGGTGCAGTGTAAAGAGGAGCTATGCTGAGGAAATCTGTATAGAATGACCCGACATGGGTCAGTACCACATTTTTATTCTCAATTATTATTTCATGAGGCACTGCTGGGTGCTCAACTTTAGTGGCTTAAATGACTGTGACTCCTTTGATAGTTGAATTCACTTTGACATGTTTTCTCACACGGCAAGCTCATTAAATTCTATTCAGTAGATAAGGCAGTTGTGACATTCAACAAGTGAAGAAACTGATCAAGAAATAGATATGATAGGCCCGCTAGGGTCATTTGACTTGATTCCAGTTTGGTTAGTCTGAGAACTCAGGTTTTTTTCTTCCTAGTTTTATTAGAAGTTTTGTTCCTCAGGCCAATAAAGATTTCTCCACAACTGCTGTTATAACTTGGAGCCTGCAAACATTAGTAACAGTACATTAAGTGTTGCTGTAGAATTAAGAGCATGGAGCCAGGAGAGAAGTTTGCAGGCATTCTTTCTCTGTTCCTACCTTACCAGCAACATCTCTTATCTGCCTCTTTTTTTGTTGTTGTTTTATTTTTTGGTCTTTTCCAGACAGGGTCTCCTTTAGTCCCAGCTGGCCTCGAGCTCACTATGTAGACCAGGCTGGCCTGGAACTCAAGAGATCTGCCTGCCTCTCCTGAGTGCTGGGATTAAAGGTCTGGCCTCCTTTTTTTATTTTTATTTTTTTAAGGTTGAATTATTTTTTTACTTTTAAGGCAGAAAAGACTCTTTGTGCTTAGTAAATAATAGCCACTTCAAGAGGGTTGACTTTAAAAAAAATTTTTTTTTAATGTATATGAATGTACTTGTCTGCATGTAGGTTTGTGCACCTGTGTCGTGCAATGCCGTGGAGGTCAGAAGAGGGTGTCGGATTCCCCTGGAACTGGAGTTAAAGGTGGTTCTCAGCCGCCATGTGGGTGCTGGGGATCGAACCCGGGTCCTCTGCAAGAGCAGTCGGTGCTCTTAACCACTAGGCCATCTCTCCATCCCCAGGAGAGTTGACTTTTGAGACTTGAAGGTTTAGCATTCATTGTCTGTTCTCAGTTACCTCAAAAAGTCAAATATTTGGATCTTGTAATTTATCACCAATTAACAGATTATTAATATCATCTTTACTGAGATGTTTAGTGATAAAGTATAAGTATAAGACAGTGTAGGTGTAAACGGACCAGAAAATAAGTGTATTATCCTAGAACATCTCCCTCTGTGATACTACCTCCGCCCCTTTCTCCTCTCGCTCTTAACTCCTAAGAAATAGTGATTCCTTTTATCTAGATGGAGCCCCTGGGTCTTTGAGTGCAGTAATTATAGTCATTTACTGAAGCTAGAGCTTGCTTTTCATTCTTGAAAAAATGTTACTTTGTTATTCCTACCAAAATAAATTACTTGTTAGATGGAAGTTTGTAGATTCAGTACTGGAAGAACTAATAGTCTATGGACCACTGTCTCCATGGCACTTATTGATGAATGATAGTGTGGTAGAAATAATATCATTTTAAATGGCTTAATAATTTGACTCATTTGGCTATTTATCATTTATAGAATGATCCTGAAATGCTGGTGCATAATCCATATTGGCAACTATATACATAGTTCAATCTCTAGTTTTAGTATCTGTGTTAAACAGAGGATATAGTGTGGTGTCTAGAATTCTAGGAGATGTTGTGAACTTACATGATACTGAATATCATGGTAGCAGGTTCAGCCTGCTTTCTGAAGGGATACATTTAGATTAAGGCCTGTGAAGGTTCAGACTGAAAAAGTTCACCAGAATCAACATTTCACAGCAACTCATGACTTTTGTCCCCACTGGACATGTACAGGTTCATTGTGTGACAGTGAACTTTCATTATTTTATAATACATAAGCTCATGATCATGAGCTCTTGCTTCCACACTTGTTGTGGTAGGTACCTGGCAGCCATTTTCCAGCAATGATTGATAGATCAAGTTAGATTTTCTGTACATAATATAAAATTTAATTGTTAAGAATGGAAGCCGTGAACTGAGAAAAGGACAGAAAGCTTTCTAAGAAGACTAGGAGGAAAGTGAGTTTAATAGAGGATTGTTCCAATGCCCAACTGGTGAGGAAAAGCTGGATATGTGTATAGAGATTTAATTCCAAAGCCCACTGAAACCCCTTAGAATGAGGATGCTCCAGTGTTCGCTGTGGTCGAGGGGCTAGAGAGATGGCTCAGTGGTTACAAGCACTGACCGCTATTCCAGAGGACCTAAAGTTCAATTCCCAGTACCCATATGGTAGCTAACATAGTCGGTAACTGTAGTTCCAGGGGATCTGACAACCTCTTCTGGTCTCTGCAGGCTTTGCACAACACAGATGCACTTACATACATGCAGGCAAGACACTCATACACATAAAATAAAAATAAATTAAAAATTTAAAGAAAATGGCTGATAAAGAAGTATCGTAACCCTGATTTTATATAGTTTGAAAAAGCCATCTAAATTGGTTCCAAAATGGTTTTTGACCCTTATTTTTAGAGATTGAATGCACAGTCTCGTCTTGGTGATCCTAAGAGTGTCATGTTGGTGTCTTACTTGCAGGTTTCAAAGATTAGACTACTTATATCTCAACGCTGGGGTCATGCCTAATCCCCACCTAAATATCAAAGCATTTTTCTCTGGCCTCTTTTCAAGGTAATTTCTATGTTTTTGATGAACTGGTGACTGCGAGGAAAGTGTTCAATTTTCTGCCAAAGGTTTGGCCTTTGGTGTATATGTTAAGTTGGGGGAGGGAAAATAAGGGGATGTCGAGAGAGATGAAAATTTACAGAAAGGAAATAACATATTTGTGGGGAACACTGCACATCATAGTTTTCATAATGTTCTGGGTCTCTGGGATATTGCAAGTGGTCAGATGGTTCAGGAGGTCAGCTTTTGATGTGCTCGAATGTTATAGTGGTGGAAACCTTTCTAAATGAGGCAGCATTCTTAGAGACCTGCTAATACCTAGGAAGCCTGCTTGGGAAACATTGCCTCGCTGTGTCAGGTGTTCTGACTAATAGGTTGAGGGAACACAGGGAACTAATGTCTGCTGGAGAGATTTTCGATAGACATGAGTATGGTGATTTCCAGAAATATCTAACCATAAACTAGAGTCAAAAATGAGTCTTAGTTTGCAGCCCTGTACACCTGGGCATAGTGTCTACATGCTTTCATGTTCTTTCCAGGAAAGCATGTGAAAAGTCCACTACTAAATTGCTATCACAGCACAACACTGTATTAATTTGTTTGATGCTCTAAGAATTCCTAGCTTAACTTTTTTCAGTAATAAAATGTACTTGGTGCAGGTAAAGACTTTTTCTCATTGGCATAGTTGATGTTGCCCAAGAGCAGTTCTCCCGTAACCTGACTTCTTTTTTTTTTTTTTTGTCTTTTTGAGACAGGGTCTCCCTGTAGTCCCAGCTGTCCTGGAACTCGCTCTGTAGACCAGGCTGGCCTTGAACTCACAAAGATCCTCCTGCCTCTGCCTCCCGAATGCTAGGATTAAAGGCCTGTACCACTACGCCCAGCTTAACCTGACTTGTGAGATCTGGAATGTACATTAAGCACATCTGTGAATTTTGGGGAAAGAACCTATTTATTTATTTATCTATTTATTTATTTGTCTATTTATTTATTTATCTATTTATTTTAAATATTGCGTGTATGGGTATACTGCCTGCATGTATGTAAGTGCAGCTGTGTGCTGCAGTGTCCATGGAGTTCAGAAATGGGCATTGGATTCCCCTGGACCTGGAGCAGCAGCATGTGGGTGTTGGGAGTCGAACCTGGGAAGGATGAATTTTGTACTTCATTTAATACTCATCAGTGTCTAAGATATTGGTCTTTTATTTGACATTAAAAGAATCAAAGAAGGCTGGGCATCGTGGAGAGCATTTCTTTAATCCTAGTACTCAGGAGGGAGAGGCAGACATAGCTTTGTGAGATCCAGGCCAGCCTGATCTACATAGAGAGTTCTAGGACAGCTGGGGCTACAAGGAGATCCTGTCTCAAAAAAACAAAAACAAAACCGAACCAAAAGAATTCAAGGAGGTGGTAACAAGGTGGGCTGGGAGCTTCTACGGTATTTTTAGTTAACAGAAACTTAAAAACAAGTCACATTGCATTGCTGTTTTCTCCTGTTTCAGGAATGTGATTCGTATGTTCTCCACAGCTGAAGGACTGTTGACCCAGAATGACAAAATCACTGCTGATGGCTTCCAGGAGGTGTTCGAAACCAACGTCTTTGGCCACTTTATCTTGGTAAAATGACGTGGGTCTTATCCTCATACTTAGTACTGTCATCCCAAGGGTATGCATGGATACAACATTGCAGGGCTTGTTGTTAAGTTTATTAGTTTATGGTTTTCATGAAATCTTTGAATTTTTAAATTTAATGATCACTGGACTCTGAAAACATTGCTTCCATATCGCAGCCTATGGATATAGTCCGTTTCTTCTTTTGATGTAACTGTAGGGAATGGAGAAAGTGGTTAACCAAACACACAGTCATCTTCACTAATGATGTGTATAACAACAGAACAAGCACATTGGTACTGTTTTAAGAAGTCCTAGAACTGGGGTTGGCATCAGATAGCCTGAGATAGTAAACATGCTATTTATTTATTATTTTTATTTCATGTATATGAGTGAATTTTCTATATGTATTTAAGTGTACCCATGTGGTGCAATGCCTGTGGAGGTCAGAAGAGGGCATCAGATCCCCTGGAACTTGAGTTACAGAAGGTTCCTAGAGCTGTGTACTGGGAACCAAACCCAGGGTCCTCTGTAAGAACAGCCAGTGCTCTTAATTACAGAGGACCCAGGTTTTGATTGTTGGCTTTGCAGTTATCATGTAGTATTGCTGGTTAGGAGCCAGCTCACTGACCCAGCCTCGTAGGTATGGGCTTTTCTTGATTGCATTTGGCATATTTGTCTACTGCAGTGTGTGGAACACATGTGGAAGCTTTCTTACTGATATTTTTCTTTAATGAACCATTGTCTTAGAACAGTTTTAGATTTACAGAATTATTGCAAAGAGCCATGGTGGTGCATACCTTTAATCCCAGCAGTGGGGAGGCAGAGGTAGGCAGATCTTTCTGAGTTCGAGACCAGCCTGTTTTACATAGTGAGTTCCAGGCTCACTTGAGCTGTGTAGTGAAACCCTGTCACAAAATGACAACAATAGAGTGTGTATTCTCAATATGGCTTTTATTATTGATATTAACCGACATCACTGAGCTCAAGGAGACTTGCCATATTCCTCCATTGTGGAGTCACTCTTTCTCCATGGTGTTCCTTCAGAAGAAAGTTACCCTGTGTAGCTCATGTGTAAGGGGCTGTACCTCATCTTCCTAAGGATTGGTTATCTACAGAAATGGTTTGGAATTTTTCTGCCAGGAGTATTTGTCTCTTCCATTTTTATTCTTTTTCTTTTTTTATCCAGTTTTTGTGTATTTCCTATGGAACATCTCAATCAATTTTGATCACTCGTATGCCCCTTTCCCCATTGGCACCCTCCCATAAGCCCCCCCCCCCAGTTCCTATTCTCTGTCATTTGAGTTAAAGCCTCTTGTGTCAAGTTAGTGTCCCCAAACGTTCCCAAGTTCATCCACTGAGCCCTAGTCATCCTATCCAGAGTCTCTTGCTTTAAGAAGATCAGCTCTTCCTCACCCAACAGTAATTAGCTGCCAATATTTCTTAAGCAAAGATTGGGGTCTGGTGCCCATTTCCCCAGTTCCATACTGGGTTTTTGTCTGCACGAGTTTGCATGGATTATGTGCATGTTTACAGCATTGCTGTAGGTTCATGTGAGCAAGGTCCCAGGAGCCTGCAGGACTCTATTTCCATATGGTTAGGCGCCTCTTCCCTGGCTCTTACAATCCTTGGCCCCTCTTTTGCGATGGTCCCTGACTCTTACAATCCTTGTTCCCCCTCTTTCGCGATGGTCCCTGACTCTTACAATCCTTGTTCCCCCTCTTTCACAATGGTCCCTGACCATTTCTTTTTACTTCAAGTCAGTCAGTTTTATATCCATTATAGCCTCATGGATATGTATTTTCTATGTCAAAGTTTTCATTTAAGAATGATAGTTATCTCTTTAGTTTCTGTAATTTGTGTAATAGTAATATAAGTGGTATACTATAGCAATTAGATGCATTTGTATAGTGAGTCTCCTTATAGTTTGTTCTCTTATTTTTTTTTCCCCTCATTTTATTATTAGGAAAGATGTGGGCATCTTTTCTGAGGTCTTTATGTTGAAGTTTTAGACACTTCTTTATGAAGCTCTTTCAGTTTTCTCCCATGTGTCGGACTTATGTCCATTATCTTTCATTGTTGCTTTAGCTTTGGTTTTGAGCACTTTCTTAATTTCAGGCACTGTAACATGTTTCAGACTCACTTTAATATGTTTCTTGCCATCTTCCTGGAATCAGCCATTTATCTTAAGAGACTGTATTGTTTTTATTGGGCAACTGCTATTAGAATCCAAGATGTGGGGGCTCAGTGGTTAAGAGCACTGGCTGCTCTTGCAGAGAACCAGGGTTCAGTTCCCAGCACCCACATGCAGCTAACAACCATCCATGACTCTCGTTCCAGGGATCTGATGCCATCTTCTGACATGCACAGGCATTGCACATATGTGGTGCATTTACATACATGCAGGCAATATACTCATGCACATAAAATGAAAATAATAGATGAAATATTGGGAAAAAAAACAATCCAAGATCTGGATGCTGGTTGCTACTGAGTCTGTGGCTTTGACTTCTCTGAGGTAATAGACCAAGGAGATAAATATGTGCATACTATCTCATGGGTGTATACATATCTATACAGAAATGTAATTAATCCATATCTCTGTTAGGCTAGACATGAGTTAATACTGATGTGTAGCCATAATCCATTGCTGCATGTATCCTCACCTCTCCCTCTTGGCACAGTGAGAAACCGGGCTGGAGAGATAGCCTAGCGGTTAAGAGCGCTGACCGCGCTTGCAGAGGACCCGGGTTCGATCCCCAGCACCCACATGGCGGCCGAGAACCGTCTGAAGCTCCAATTCCAGGAGAACTCCAGTTCCAGGGGAATCCGAGACCCTCTTCTGACCTCCGCGGCATTGCACGACACGGGTGCACAGACTTGCATGCAGACAGTACATTCATACACATACAGAAATAAATAAAATTAAAAAAAAAAAAAAAGAAAAAGAAACCTGGCTCCCACCATATCCCATTCATTTACTTAATTATTCAACCTTAGTACACATATAGTGGTTTGGAAATTGTTGACATGTGCCTTTCAGTAGATTGTGACATCTTTTGGTTCTGTATTTTCTTCCACTTAGATTCGGGAGCTGGAACCTCTTCTCTGTCACAGGGACAATCCATCTCAGCTCATCTGGACATCTTCTCGCAATGCAAAGAAATCTAATTTCAGTCTTGAGGACATACAGCACACCAAAGGCCAGGAACCCTACAGCTCTTCCAAATATGCCACTGACCTTCTGAATGTGGCTTTGAACAGGAATTTCAACCAGAAAGTAAGGCTGTCTCAGTGATGCAGAAATTAAAAATGTCTCAGTTTCTGTTTCTAGGACATGGCTGTTTTCCACTAGCCATTGTAATGAAAGTCTTAGGACAGAGGTAAACAGCTCAGGCCCTTGTAGGTACATGTAATTCATCTACCATTCTGTGTTTGTCAGGAGCTCTGATCTGTGGTAACAGGGCCACTTACTACAGCGTCGCCTTGTTTGAATGTTCCGGTGCTGCACTCCCGTGTGTTGTCTCATGACTTCCGCATTGCAGCTGCATAGTCTCACTACTCCAATTTCAGATTAACAGTCAAGTCTGAGAAGTTGAGTCATTTACTCAGAGGTCACGTGACTTGTGAATGGTAGTGCTCAGGTTGACTGCAGGGATGTCTGATTTTACCTCTTAGACTTCATACTAAGCTTCATGCTCCCTAACCTTGTCATGCTGTGTCAATGCCTGAAGGGCAGTCAGCAGTTACAGACCTTCAGATGAGGAGGAAGTGAGGTGAGATTCCAGAGCTCTGTCTCTAGGAGGATGCAGACTGAGAGGGTCTTTATTTGGAGATGATAACCCTTGTCAGTCATGCAGGCTCTTCATAGCCACTGTCACCTGGGAGTTACTGCTGCTTTGTATAGCTTGATTGTCCAGGTCTGCAGTCTTAACTGGAATTCTCCAGTCTTTCCCACGGGCATTTTCTTTTCTCCCCCTACCCCCATGTTCTATGAGTCAAGAGAAGTTGAATTCCATTAACATTTATGAAGGACCTGCCATGTGTAGGACACTCAGCTAGGCTTAGGGAGAGGAGGAAAGGGAAAGGAAATGGTAAGGAAATGATACAGAGGAGCTACTTTGGTCACGGATCACCTTCTTTCCGACTCTCACAGTGTTCCTTGGTGCTTGGAAACTCCCTTTTATAGGGATGGTATAAAGTCGATGCTAAGGGTCTAGGTCTCGAGAACTGGATTTGAATCTGCTTTGTCAGTAGCTTCGTAGGCAGTGATTTAATCCCCTTAGTCCTTGTTTCCTTTTTGAAAAATAGGAAATAATTATAATGCTTATCGCAGAGATTTGGGGGGGAAGGCGAAAAAGGGGATCAGTGCGAAGCAATCACAGAAGTGTTTTGTACCGTGTGTGTGTGTGTGTGTGTGTGTGTGTGTGTGTGTATGTGTGGTTTATCATAGTTACTTGGAGGACATGGATGACTCAGGCAGCTGCAAGGCTCACCTCTGCATGGGTGATGACCCCAACCCGCGTCCCTGGAGCTCCCTGTCCTAGAACCTGCAGGCAGTTCTATGGAGACTTTCTTCTCCCCCAGCAATTGTTCACTGTTTATGTAACTTTACACGGGGACATTTTGATTCTGTGGTTTTATAAGGCTTGAAGTTTGTTTCATTAGTTCTCGAAGTCTTATGGCTTGCCCTGCTACTGGCCCCACTTCTCCCTCTGGGAGAGAATATTTCAGTTTGGAGGAAACAGCCAGGCAATAGCAAGCATGTGTCCACATGTGTCTAAGTGGTGGTGGTTGTAAATGTGGGTAGACATGCTTGTCCATGCACACATAGGGGTACATATACACATATATGGGTTGTGTACACACATGCGTAGGAAAAGTGTATGTCTGGCATAAGTGTATGTCTATGCTGGGTTTGTATGTGTGCCTGTGTTGACTGTTGTTACAGATTAGGGTTAGTGCATTGGGTCAATTATAAGTTCCCTTCTAAGGCTTTTGAGATGTTTTTACACTTGTCACAGTTGCTTCGAGGTACTCTGGAAACTCCCTTTTTACAGGGCAAGGTCATCTGGATTAGTTTCTCCTGTTATAAAAAGCTCTGAGGTTTATATTTACGTTTGTGTTCCAGTTGTCAAGTAAGGTTTGAGATTTCATCTTTTTTAAAAAGGAGATTTAGCTAATGCTGCTTTATCCTAAAAACTGAGATTGGTTCTCAGCTTGTGACTTTTCTCCTTGGTGTTCTTAAGGAAAAGAAGAGACTCAGAAAGAATTACATGAAGGGGATTCCTTCTGGGGCCTTTTCATTACTGTTTTCCAAGTTATTGACTTAATAGTTTTTTTTTAATTAATGACTTAAATTTTTTGAGTATTTTGGGCTTGGCAGTTGATATACTACCACTGGGCTGCATCTTGAGCCTGTGGGTAGATGGCTTCCTCCCTCATTCCTTCCTTCTGCTGTGTACCTGAGGATGCTATACACCACACATGAGTTTATGGGGTGTGATGACAGAATACAGGGCTTCGTGCATGCTAAGTAAGCACACTGCCAACTGAGCAATATCTGCAGCCCTGATCCAGCTCTTTGTTTAGGTCTCACTATGTAGCTCTGGCTGGCCTGGAATTGCTATGTAGGTGATGTTAGCCACAAATCCAAAATTCTCTTGTCTCTACTCTCAAGTACCAGGATTCCAAGCATGAGCCATCATGTCCGGCCACTTCCTACTTTTTATTTAAAAGGAAAAAAAATGAAATTAGAATTAAGAATGAGTTAAAATAATCAATATAACAATAATATAAAATGTGGTAAAATCAATTCCAGAGCTACAGGGCTTACTAAGGTTGACACAGGGTCATGATCTTTGTTAATTAAGGTTCTCTTTGTAGAAAAATTTATTTATATTTGATAAATCCTTATAAAATGATAAGATCTCAGTAAGGGCTTGACTAAGTCTTGGGTGTTTGTGGCACTAATGCAGTCCTTTGTTCTTCCTTAAGCCAGAAGTACTCATCAACTAGAGATGAGAATCTTGTGCTCTGATAGGGAAATAGCATGGACTTTAAGTTTAGCCACTTATACTTAATTTATCAGAAACTTCTTGAAGAACTAAACTCAATAAACTTCTCTATCATATATACTTATTGGGGTTGATAAACTGATCTTTAATAAGTCCAATAACAGAAAATTCATGTAATCAGGCTCTACTTTTCGTCCCCATTATCAAGGCTAGCTGTTCTGTTTACTATATAATTCTCGAGAGTTGATGTCGTCTTTCCAAGTTTTGTATCCCAATTTTAGTGCATGATTTTTGGACTTAAATGATCTACTCAGCACTGAGAACAACTGAGAGTATAAACTTGTCTTTCTCTGGCTTTCTGCCTTATATGTATCTTTTATCAACTAGTATTACTGAATTAAGTTAATGTACATCAAATTCAAGTCTTAGTGTGATTCTGTGTTCCCAGGGTCTGTACTCCAGTGTGATTTGCCCAGGTGTAGTATTGACCAACCTGACATATGGAATTCTTCCTCCCTTTGTGTGGACGCTGCTTCTGCCAGTGATATGGCTGGTGAGTGACAAACACTTCTTTTTTACATTAGGGGTTCTGAAATGTGAAGAATTCAACTTAAAGAGACAGACGTATACTTCACCTAAAGTCTTTGATGTTACACCTATGCTTCCTCTAATTTCTGTTCCCTGATATTTTGACTCCCATAGCCTCTGAGTGTCCATTTCTCTTTAAAGAGAATCTTTTACTTAATCATGTGTCATAGATCCCAGGAGTTGTGAATTTTGGAAAATCCATGTTAAGCTGGACTTCTCTATGCCTTCATTGTATTCCTACGCACTAACACATCTCAGGAAGGGAAAGGCTATGCATTATATGACCTAGAATGATGTATTCATTTGTTGTGTCTTTTGAGCATATTATTAGACACTGCTCCTCCACCACACATTAGAAAAAACACTACTTTTAGGAACTGTCCCTTCTTTTAGGAGTCAAGAAGACGTGTCCTTCCATTACAGCAGGCGTAGAAGAAGCCTTCACACTAAGAGTAGTTGTCTTGTAGTGGTAGAGATTAATGATATCTCTTTTTCAGGTTCTGTATCTTTTATTACTTAAAGCTATTCTGTAATCCTAAGTGCAATTTTTATTCTTAAACTTAAATGAATATTGTTTGGGTTACTACTCTAAAGTGTAATAAAATATCTCGTTATCTTTTTTCTCAGCTTCGCTTTTTTGCAAATGCTTTTACTTTGACGCCGCACAATGGAGCTGAAGCACTGGTATGTTACTTGAGTTTTATTGCATAAGGGCTTATTGAAATAAATCATAGGCTTGCTGATAGCAGAAATAATGGAAGTGGAAAAAGTTCAAAGAGCACAAGATCTACAGACAGTTTAAGTTCTATTAATAAGGTAGGTAGGTAGAAGACATTAGAAATAAAGCTTGAGCCGGGCATGGTGGCGCACGCCTTTAATCCTAGCACTTGGGAGGCAGAGGCGGGTGGATCTTTGTGAGTTCAAGGCCAGCCTGGTCCACAGAGTGAGTTCCAGGACAGCTAGGGCTACAGGGAGACCCTGTCTTGAAAAGAACCCCCCCGCCAAAAAAAAAAAAAGAAATGAAGCTTGAAGTTGTAATGTCTGCTGTGACACTATTACTGTAACTCTAGGGAATATAAATCCATAGAAGCAAAATGTACCAGCAGCTATAAAACAAGAAGAAGATCACTAAAAGTCAGACCAAGAAGATGGTAATCAGGGACTGATTTTCCATAGAGGAGCTGTGTCTTGTGGGATGAGCAGGGGCAAGGGAGTCCAACTTTATTGCCTTATGTAAAGGTCCTCCTGGCATTAGCAGATCTCGTTACCTTATTAGAAACGCAACATTTCCTTAAATCACACATGACAGTTGGGCCACATATGTTTCCTCATCTATGAGAGGCATTACCAATGAATTATAGTATTCTACTGAACACTACCTCTGCACATTTCTCAACTGAAGGCCCCAAAGGTCCAAAGATAACCTCCGTTGATGGATTAGAATCCGTATGTAAGAAGAGACTTGTTCCCTATTCTTTATACCATCTGATTGAAATTCCATTGTATTAAAGCTAATTCTGATAGGTGTGTTACGCCACTGAGCCCCAGGACTTCTGCTCTTTATCCTGGACACTTGGGGGCTAGTACTGTAGTGTCTGGGCTTAGTTGAATCTACATCTTGACCAAATTGAATTTAAGAGAAGCATAAAGGGAATTGGCTTGATGTTCTTGCTTTGGTGAGCATTAAAGAATTAAGTGTCACTGGGGCCGCATATGCTGCCTTTAAGACTGTATTTTAGGAAGTTCTTAATGTAGTTACCAAACCATACAAAGTATTAATGTACAGCCTGCTAGGGGCTTCCACATTCTGCACATCTGTGGTATCACAGTCTTGTCTCGTGGTCAGTTATATTTTGGGCATCAGTGGTGTAGGATGTACTTAGAAGACAAGATACCCTATAACTAAGTAGCTTAGAATTGTGTTTTTAAAAATAACAAATCTATAAAATAGGCGAGAAAACAAGGCATGTTGTCATCCTGAAGACAGGTGGGGAGTGCTGTAGGAATAATGAGAAGGTCGGACCTAGAGGAGCTGGAGCAGTTGGAGCAGACTTTGCTTATGGGGTGGGACTGGATCTTGGCTGAGGGATAGGGCAGTTTGAACAGGATGAGTACCATGAATCTCATGTCACAGTTTAAAAATTCATCGCAATCTTGCTGTAATGTCCTAAACTGTGTTTGAGTGGGAGGACATCACCCCAAATATCACCACCTGTAACCACTGGAGATGCAGATAGGGAAGGATGAGAATGTTGGCACACCTCATGAGGAGCCAAAGATCTCTTCCAGGCTCTGGGTAGATTCTGTCTCCTTTGAAGGAGGGTTTGCGCTCCAGCTTCAGAGAGCTGAGGCACACTGGCTAACAGTGAGGCCTTCAGAATTATATTAACCATTCAAACCCTAGATCGCCAACCTGTCTGAGCCTTTCATTGACTGTAAATGGGAATCAGAGAAGTCAGTGGAAGAGGAGTGTTGCAGAGGAGTCGGTGTATCTCAGCAGTTAAGGTCTGAACAAAGTAATCTGAACCAGCACAGGCTCTGAATACAACTGAGGGCTCACTGGAAGAAGATTAAAAGTTTTAAAACCAGGTCCGTAAACATACAGAGATTTAGTGTGTGATGATGACATTCCAGATTGTTGGGAAAGGTAGTACATGGTCTTTCTTTCCATCTTCCAAAAATGTAAATAATTCAAGAGATTTCTATGTCAAAATTAAAATATAAAATTCTTAGAAGAAAATATGGAGAAATAAAGTTTCAGAGTTTGAAGGTTTACCAAAATTGCAGAAACTCCAAAAGATTGAAAATTAAAAATAAAAAATTTAGCATGACTCAAAACTCCACTGTAAATAAAGTACAAAGCAGAATGTCTTTTGGTCTTAGACCAAAGACAAATATTTTTTTAGTATATACAGGATTCCAGCAAAGTAAGAAATAGCACCTGCTGGAACGGTGGACAAAGTAAGAAATAGCACCTGCTGGAATGGTGGACAAAGTAAGAAATAGCACCTGCTGAAATGGTGGACAAAGTAAGAAATAGCACCTGCTGGAATGGTGGACAAAGTAAGAAATAGCACCTGCTGGAATGGTGGACAAAGAGCTCATGAACTGCTGTCATCAGACAGAAGAGCCTTAGCTTCACTGATACCAAAAGAAATGCAAATTTAACAAAGTTGGATGTGGGCCTGTATGGCTAGTGATACGGAAATTGGAACTCTGGTGCATTGGCTAGTACGAGGCAAGCCTATTCCAGCTTTTCTGGGGGACTCATTGGCCAGACGAGTGCTTTATTACATGCATATACTCTTTTTTTTTTTTGGTCTTTTCGAGACAGGGTCTCTCTGTAGCCCCAGCTGTCCTAGAATTCGCTCTGTAGACCAGGCTGGCCTTGAACTCACAAAGATCCACCTACCTCTGCCTCCCAAGTGCTAGGATTAAAGGCGTGTGCCACCACGCCCGGCTGCATATACTCTTAACACAGCAGTTCCATCTTTGGTATTTTACAGATGCAATCAAGTTTTCATGAAATATATTAATCATCCATCATATTTAGTTTGTAATAGTGAAGACTGTAGTTAACCCCATATATCTTTTAACTGGAAACTGTAATATATATTATAGTTCATGCCTAAGATGGAATTCTGTACTACTTTAAAAGTGAATAAAGAGCTCAACATAGACTAATTTGGAAATGCTTCCAAGGTATGATGTTTGCATGAAAAATTCTGGGTGTTGTGCTTCCATATAAGAGAAAAGGGTTTGTGGGGGGTTTTTTTGTTTTGTTTTGTTTTGTTTTTTTGTCTTTTTGAGACAGGGGCTCCCTGTAGCCCCAGCTGTCCTGGAACTCACTCTGTAGACCAGGCTGGCCTTGAACTCACAAAGATCCACCTGCCTCTGCCTCCCAAGTGCTAGGATTAAAGGCGTGCACCAGCACACCCGGCTAAGGGTTTGTGTTTTTAAGTGAGTAGACGTTTCTTTGTGAGAATACACGAGTGGGTTCTTTCCAGAGATTAGAACTAGATGGATAGAAAATTGGAAAGGGAGGAAGACCTAACTTTTCATGCCTGTCTATCTTTCAAAGGTTGTCCCGTGAGTTCTTATCACTAGTCAAATGTTACCCTAGGGACCTGTGCTTTACTGTGGTATAAGCAGGGATCACTCTAAGTAGGCACAGGGAGTGAGGGGAAGATGGCAATGGGTGATTTCTTTTCTAACTTCAGATTTGTTCTCAAAGTCCACTATTAAGCAGACTGCCTTGCACTCTTCCTTCAAATTATAATAGCAACTTCTGATGACATCCCAATTAGCTGATGATATTTGAAAGGAATTTTAGGATCTGTTTTAGGCGCTCTGTAAATCTCACTCACGGGAGCAGGAGAACGATGTCACTGATGCACCTATCCTTTCCAGGTATGGCTTTTCCACCAGAAACCCGAGTCTCTCAATCCTCTGTCCAAATATTTGAGTGCCACCACAGGCTTTGGAAGTAATTACGTTGAGACCCAAAAGGTAAATCTGTTTATCTTGTTATATGGAAGATGCTGTGAGGCCAATGCCTGGGGCCTGTGTTCCTGACTAGACCCAGCTGTCTAGCTTCCCTGCCCTGAGTCTTCACGCTCTCCTGGTATTGTCATGGTCCATCTTCTGTCTTTCTGCCTTCTGGTTCACAGTTTTGCAAATCCTTCCACTTGAACTGTTTGTACCTTTCTTCTCCCATCTCATTGATTTCTGATCATTCTTCAGCCCTCAGCTTACGCCCAGGCTTCTGTGGTCTCCTTGTTCTGTGTAGCACTCCCTCCCCTCATGTCCTCTGCCAGTCTATTAGGTCTTTGAGGTGAATTGTACCCCCTTTCCTAATACGCTGTTTTACATGGAGACACGTAATGAATATGACATGAGTTGTATCAATTATGGAGTGTCTGTGTGGAGTTAGCTTCTCCCTGAATGTCCATTCTGTTTGGGACTGTTATCTGATATTTTTAAGAGGCAAGGGATGGACTAGAGAAAAAGAAAACCAAATCGATATTGTGGTCTTTGGACTCTGAAAAGAAATCAAATAGACTTGCGGATGGGGAAACAAGAACATTTATTTTGGACTGTATTAACGTTTGTTGTAGTTTTGTCATGGGTAAGGTGTATTCTGGGTCTCAGATTTTACTGCTTAGCATACTGTGAGGAGGTACTGCATAAAATACACCCAGACAATCTCAGATATGAGTGCCCACGATTTCTTCATGTATGGCAGCAGTGTGAATCCAACCACCCTCAGTGCTTCCATGTTCTTTGTTACTAAAAACAAATCTCTGATGTTTTTTTGAAATATGGTATGTCTTGAGAACAGTGGTAAGAACTGGTTTCTCTGGTAGGTAAATTTGAGAGCTTCTTCTTATTGTCCTCCCCTTGCTAGGGTTCCCACAGAAAGCACTGAGACGTTGAAGCCGTCAAACAGTGCAGATAACGGCATTTTTAATCTGGGTCTTTCAAAACTGTTTTTGACTGCATGGATGTTTTTAAACTCCAATTCAGCATAATTCTTAACATCCCAAGTAACACACTTGGAGAACTCTGTTGTAAATTAATAAGCTCAATTTTAGTTTTATTATATCAGAGCTTATTTGAATTTACCCTCCAGTAACCTATATGAAATGATTTGCTTATCAAGGGGTGAAAATGTTTATTTCTTCAGACCAGCATATTTCATTAACCTTCTATGAAATGCATTGAAGAAAAATGTTTTTAACCTTTGAGTCACTTAGGGAAGGCAGCTTTTCTTCTCTTTTAAAAGTTTAGTGTTGGGGAAGGGGAGTCATTGTGTTCAGTTGTGTCCCATTGGTGGTGAGCTCCCCATGTGGACAGCTACATCCATGAACACATGGACCTCCTCCCCTTGATCCAGTGGGCCTCTACACCCATGAACACATGGACCTCCTCCCCAGGCCCTAGTGGGCCTCTACACCCATGAACACATGGACCTCCTCCCCATGCCCTAGTGGGCCTCTACACCCATGAACACATGGACCTCCTCCCCATGCCCTAGGGGGCCTCTACACCCATGAACACATGGACCTCCTCCCCATGCCCTAGTGGGCCTCTACACCCATGAACACATGGACCTCCTCCCCATGCCCTAGTGGGCCTCTACACCCATGAACACATGGACCTCCTCCCCATGCCCTAGTGGGCCTCTACACCCATGAACACATGGACCTCCTCCCCATGCCCTAGTGGGCCTCTACACCCATGAACACATGGACCTCCTCCCCATGCCCTAGTGGGCCTCTACACCCATGAACACATGGACCTCCTCCCCATGCCCTAGTGGGCCTCTACACCCATGAACACATGGACCTCCTCCCCATGCCCTAGTGGGCCTCTACACCCATGAACACATGGACCTCCTCCCCATGCCCTAGTGGGCCTCTACACCCATGAACACATGGACCTCCTCCCCATGCCCTAGTGGGCCTCTACACCCATGAACACTTGGACCACCTCCCCATGCCCTAGGGGGCCTCTACACCCATGAACACATGGACCTCCTCCCCATGCCCTAGTGGGCCTCTACACCCATGAATACATGGACCTCCTCCCCATGCTCTCTAGTGGGCCTCTACATCCATGAACACTTGGACCACCTCCCTATGCCCTAGTGGGCCTCTACATCCATGAACACATGGACCTCCTCCCCATGCAAATCAGACCCTTGATTTTGCTTTCTTCTCCTTTGATTGGTGCCTTCTTATTTCTGGGTACATAGGAGACAGTAGCTAGCAGCATTCAGCTTATCTGTCAGTCTCACTTCTTAAAGTAAGCAGCTGGAGGTTTTGTGAGTGCTGGTTTACGTGATGGTCGATGCGTCCTTAGGTCTCGTGTTCACATGTCTCTAATGCCCCTGTCCCTGGGGCTCACACGTGTCTCTAATGCCCCTGTCCCTGGGGCCCCCTTGCTTTCCCTTCTCTCACCCAGATGTCTTCCCCTGGTTCACATGCAGTTCCTTCTGCTTTTCCTTTGTTGTTACCTCTGTCTTCACTTGTTTTCCAGATGGACATAGATGAAGACACTGCTGAAAGATTTTACCAAACTTTACTGGAATTGGAGACGCGTGTGAGGGTCACCATTCAGAAGTCAGACAGCCCGAGCTGATGCTGCTGCTGTCCTGAGCATCCCGTGCCTTCTGCACACTCTGAGGCACATGGCTTTCCACTGCACCGGATGGTGTGCATTCGTAGGGAACTATAACTGTGACGATCTCTTTTCCTACCTTTAAGAATTATCTCCAAGACTCTGTGTGTGTGCGCGTGTGCATTTGTGTGTGTGTGTGTGTGTGTGTGTGTGTGTGTCCATACGTATGCACACATGAGAAAAAGATCAGCAAAGTAAAAATAGCAACTAAATGCCCTTCAGGGTAGTTTCCTGTCACAACTGCTAGAGTCCTCCTGGGGAGCATCTGGTTAGATTGTTTTGCTACCTGGAGCTCTGTAGATTCTGTGTCACGGTGAGGCACAGACTTGAGTAATTGGGACATAAGTACAGCCTGAACCTCTGGATCTTCTTCAACAAACAGGAGTACTTGCACTCTCTGAGTAGCAGTTCTATTTAGTTTTCTTTTCTTTGTGATCTTTTTTTTTTTTTTTTAATCTTTATTTTTCCCCCATGTCCTGCTTCTTACAACTTGAAAGGAATGTCACAGAATGTAAACACTGGGAAGTCTTGCTGCCCATGTGGTTGATTTCAGGAGCAAAATATGAATCTGTTTGGACCACTCACATTGTTTCTTCTTTTTTTAAAAGCACTTTTAAAACATCAATATTGAGATAGTAGAGCTACTACTGAGTCTGATCTTTAATACCATTTGTGGATATATTCATTATGAATGACTTATTTTCCTGATCATATTTTAATAGAATTAAACTTGCAACAAAACATTATTCACTAGAGTTTAAGTTTCAATAAAACCTTGTAATTGAAAAACTGCTGATAGGCTCTCTGCTGGTATTGGGTGCTGCTAACAAGAGGAAAGTGGCTGACTGTGTATCAGCTGATTAAGCAAAGCTTTTCTCTATACATTTTTAAAGAGTCATACTGGAGCCTCATTTGCTATGAGAACAAGATGCTAAAATAACTAGATATTTTTAATCATAAGTGTAGCCAACGCATCACCTGGAATTTAGTAAAGTCAGTAAAAATTTGAATAAGCAAAAGTGAGAAATGATGCATTACTTCTCTCTCTGCAGTTTGTAGCATGAAAATTTTCTAACTTGAGTTTCTCTCATTTTGTTGTGACAAGATAAATGTTCTTTAGTGACATTGAGGCCACGCCCAGGGGACCCTGCCTACTTTGGGGGAGGGTGGCTAAGGACAGGGCCATTTCTCTCCCACCCACTCACGTGGCCCATTTGGAGGAAGCACCTTGTCTACTGTGAATTCAACATCTCTGACGTGAAGCAGGTGCCTCTGCCTCCCCTCCTCACGGGATTCCAGTGAGGACTGGATTCAGTGATCTGTGACAATGTTCCATGCTCTAGAGCGTGATCATGCTCATTGGAGATCAGCAATGCAGCCCGCCTTGCTTCAGACATTGACCTGTGAGGTACTGACTGGCCATGGAGCTGGTTGATGGATAGTTCTAGTTCTGTTTCTCAAGTGTTATTGGAAGACAGCATGGAGTAGTCTGTTGCTATTTGGTATGGAGAGTGCGATGGGCTGGGGGTGGGCAGACAACTAAACTGGGCCTTTGGAGAGTGGGATAACTTGGGTTTTGGTTCTTTGTTAGTTTGGAAGAAGTCCTTTTACTGAGTTATTAAATTTATGAACATAAAGTCTTCTCTTTTCAATGGCTAAAGGATCCTTAATAATTCCTCTCATTCTCGATACTAGTGTCTTTTAAGTGCTGTCAGTAGTGCGAGGAATTTTTCCATTTTGATATTTTCTAAGAACTGAGTTTCTTTTTCATTGATCCTCCCAGTTTTTATTTACTATTCATTTCACAGATTTTTAACGCTGATTGTTATTTTCTTCTTTCTGCTTGCCTTGGATTTATTTTATTCATCTTTTCCCAGTTACCTGAGGTAGAAATTTAAGTTGCTGATTTGAAATGCTTCTTCTTCATTATTATAAGCTTTTTAATTCTCTGTTTCCTTCTGAGCCCTGCTTAGCTGCATCTCACATGTGCTGACATGTCCACATGTTCATCCCCTTTTAGCCCTAGGT
This sequence comes from Rhizomys pruinosus, assembly GCA_009823505.1. Taxonomy (NCBI): domain Eukaryota; kingdom Metazoa; phylum Chordata; class Mammalia; order Rodentia; family Spalacidae; genus Rhizomys; species Rhizomys pruinosus. Next base: position 3,456,821 of record VZQC01004878.1, on the reverse strand, counting down.
AATCTTATTAATTTCTGTTGAGGCTTTTTATGAATTATTAAGTCTTATTTAATGTCTACATTTTTAGAGATAAAAAATGTTACTATTTCTAGTTGTAGTTTGTTGTGATTTTCTTGTTTAATGCTGATAGGGTCAGAGAATACATTGAGCTCTGTTATCTGCATTTTGAGTTTGTCGAGGGTTGTTTTTAAGATGCAGGATCTCGTCTGCCTTGGTGTTCTATGGACTTTCCTACACAGCATGTCCACTGGAATTTCTCTTTTGAACACTCAGGGATTTGATTCCTTGTGTTTTGTGTACCGTTGTGTTTCAGGAAGGTTTTCTGTGGGAGGGCCACACTGCAGTATTGAAAACAGTATTTCTCATCTTCCATCTTCATTTTTGTCAAGATTTTACTCTTCTATCTCTTCCCTGTGTTTAGTCCATTTTTCTTTCTTTATGTCCATTTCTCTTTTGAGTATGAAATTTGGGGTCCATTGTGTTCTTTCTCACATTTGTTTTCCAGATGCCTACTTGAATGGTGAATCAGGCTTGGGCAGCTAGTTGTTAGTCTCTTCTCTCTGGGGTATTTCCCCAGGCAAGTGTGGGGCATGCAGTAGTTATCAACTGAAGCATTTTCTTTTCATTTCGTTTTCTTCACTTCAGTGAGGTCTTTTCTAGTCATTGAATCTAAAACATCCTCCTCCTCCTCAGGTTTTATCATCTTTATCTACCTTAGAAAATACTCATTTGAGTGGGTATGGTGACACATGTCTTTAATCCCAGTACTCTGGAGGCAGAGGTAGGTGAATTTTTGATCGAGGCCAGCCTGGTCTATGTAAGAGTTCCAGGTTAGTTGGGGCTACAGGAAGACCCTGTCTCAAAAAGCCAAAAAAAAAAAAAAAACTTGAAAAAAATAAAGGATAAAGCTGTGATAAAACTAAATATCCATGTAGCACTAAAGCCTTTCTCTTTGTACCCAGTGTGTCTTGACACCTATCTGAATGTAGACTGCTAGTAGCTCTTATTTCCTGGCTCCCTTCAAGCCTAGACTATACTCTCCCATCTCTCAGGAGAATCGTAGCTGCATTTAAATCTCTGCCACTTTCAGAGACTCATACTTGTGTTGAATTGTTTTTATTTTTCTTGTATTGATCAATAGAGGGTACTTTAAGAAATTATCTGTTAAATGTATTTCTTCTGTGTTAGTGTGTTTATCTTATTTCCTGTTTGATTTTCAACCTTTGATTGTTACAGGTATCTATATAATAAAAGTTGAAATCCTTGTTTAAAAAGAAACATTTCTCTAAAATTTGCATTTTACTTATGTGTCTAATCCTTCATACCAAAGTCAGAACTCCAAGACTTTGCGTTGCTGCTGCTCAGTGTTCTGTTTCTAGTGTTAAATCAACGACTAGGCTCTTGATAAATGCATAAACAACTCATTAAACAAGTGTTTATTTGGATAAAAGTATCATACTCATGTTTTTAACCTGAATGGATTTTTATTATACCACATAAAATAAAAACAATACCTACTACACACCCAAGAGTCTGTGTACAACACAAATTGGACTCCGTGGGTTTTTAAATGAGGACACAAAGTTGGATGGGGGGGTGCTGGATCTGGGAGGAATTAGGGAAGGAGGGTGAATACGATCAAAATAAATCGTGTGAAATTCTCGGAGTTCATTTTTCAAAGACAATAAAAAACAGAAAAGGACCAAAATTTCTCTTAACTTGGAATGATGTTCAGAATACCAAAATAGGATTTACTGAGGTTCTGTCTACTGTTGTCAAGTAAGAATGCTGTGTTGTACTAATAAATACAGTTCCTTCTCATGGAAAGCAGCAAATATTAAAGGCTAAGAAGCCTTATTCCTTGGAGTGAAGCCTCACAGAAAATTAGTGTTTCTCATTTGGCATCTAGACACCTGAATTTACCTCACAAGTCCAAATTCCCTTTCTTTTCCCCTTCCCCCTCTCATTCCCCTCTTCCCCTCTCCCTCCCTCTTCCCCTCTCTCTCCCTCTTCCCCTCTCTCTCCTCCCCATCCCACCCTCTCTTAGTTATAACACTGGTCAGGAACCACTAAAAATGGATAAGAAATATAGTAAAGCAGTGGATTAAAGAGGCCTCATCTCACCTTCACTGGTGTTTATTCCTCGCTGTCTAGCTCCTTTTTTTAAGAATTGTAGAAGTTTTGCTCTCCACTTCCTATGCTCATTGGAGGATGTGAACCTCGGCTTTCTGCTCCAGCCCTGGCCACCATGCCTCCCCGCCACATTGGACTCTAATTCCTTGGAACCATCAATCAAAGAGTGATCTTGAGCAAGGAAGGCCTTGAAAATGGGCTATAGACATGTTTACGTCTTTTCTCAGGAAATCTGTGTCTATAGTATTCCGTAAAGGTCACTTAGCATAAGCTACAAACATCTTCATAGGACAGAACACGCAGTTGCCATGCCAGATAAGTAGAGAAGCAGCATGAACAACAGGGTTCATGCTGCTTCAGGAACACAGAGCTGGTGAAGGCTGGGACTTGGCTCCAGCTTCCTACATTTTTCTCTATAGGACTTGCTTTTTTGAACTCTGACATCTGATAATGATATTGCAGAAGGACCTATTATTCTTAATGGTAACTTACCCAGACAACTGACACTGGGTCATGGTGGGAAAGGTGGCCTTGGTCTATGTGCTCAGGCTGCTGGCCCAATGCAAGGCCCCTGAGAAGATAGGACACAGTTCTGGTTTAGAAGATGCCTGGTGGGGGCTGGAGAGATAGCCTAGTGGTTAAGAGCACTGACTGCTCTTGCAGAGGACCCGGGTTCAATCCCCAGCACCCACATGGTGGCTGAAAACAGTCTTTAAATCCAGTTCCAAGGGAATCTGATGCCCTCTTCTGACCTCCACAGCATTGCACGACATGGGTGCACAAACCTACATGTAGATGGTACATTCATACACATATGAAAAATTTTTTTAAAAAGATGCCTGGTGGACAGCTCGAGAGCTGGAGCTCTGTGATGGAGAGACATCTGAGTGAGGTTTGTCCCACGTGCTCAGGATTAAAGATGGGCTAGGTTTGGGGCTGCTGAGAAAGCCTTGGCTGTGCTTTTCCTTTCGATGGGTTCAGTTGACTGAATTTAATTGTGGCCCCAAATGATTACATGGAAAATTCCAGAAGTAAACAATTCAAAAAATTAAAATTCCAGAAACAAACAATTCAAAGAATGGCAGAAATAAAAAGAATTGTAGAAGACTTTATAGGGGTTAGTGCTAGAAAAATTCTATAGATTATGAATGTTTAAAAAATAAACATTTTCATTTTTTTATTAGTGACTCATAAAATGGTTCAAATATACGTAGACGTCTTAGATACTGCTGGATCTAGGCTCTGCATTGATACCTTAGTTCAAGAAGTAGCTGCATCCCACTATGTGAACTACAGAGTCATGTTCTGTTCTCTGTGTCTATTATTGCAAAGTAATTTCCAATCTAAAGCTATCATTTCATATTCTGGGCTGTTGGCAGGGAGTGTGGAGAATGTATATTCATTTCTGAGACTTTAATGAAAAATTATTTCTTACTAATAATCTATAAGAATTTATTATAATTTAGAACAGCATAAACAAATCTTATCCCACCCATGATTTCTGAGCCAGCCTGGATGTACAGGGCTTGGAAATAGAGGTGGAGGATTCAGGAAGGCACGCTTGACATCAAGGCGTCACTTCTTTGCTCTCCGCAACAAACTGGAGAGAAGTTCATTCCCCAGAAGAGACAAATAGAATCTGTTAAGGGACTGAGGATCACTCATGTTACTCTTCACCAGGGATGGGAAGAAATAAATTTTAGATTTTGTTCTGAATAGAAATAGGTGAGCAAGTTGAAAACAATGCCCATAACAATAACAAAACTAGCAACAGATAGAACGAGCAGATTACAATTGAATCAACTGCTGTACTGGAATGTGGTTCTCATCAAGTTGGGCTTCTGATATCCAGAAACAATAATAATACTACATCAACAAAACTCAGGGTGAAAACATAGGTGTTACTGAAAGCACATATCAAAGTACTGGCAAAATGACTGTCACTGACAACTGCCTGTAATACAGTTAACACATTTCAACTGCTTAAATGCCATCTCAAGCTATGCCAAGCTCTATCCTCCATTCAGCCAGTTATTCAAAGTTTGCAGCAACCTGAAAACGACTTCTTCAGTTGACCAGTGCTAGATCTGTACAGGTTAGCAGTGAGGTAGAGAGATGAGGGGCCGACCTTGCTCTAACCCCTTTAAGCCTTGCAGAAGCTTATGGTTTTCATTTTCAGGTTTTGTTGAGATCTAAGTCACCATGGTTTTGTTGAGATCTAAGTCACCATGACCCCAAACCCTTTTCTACATTCTGAACGGGGGTACGGAGCTCGTCATCGGACAGCCACATGCTGTAGTCGCCACTCAGTTCTGAGCCCAGGATATTTCACACTGAGACTATGAGTCTGAACCCAGGCTAGAACTATTCTTTTCTATAGAGTTAGAGCTAGTCCTTAAAGGAATAGGGGTGAGATAAAGATAGAGATTGTATTCCTCTTCAACAATGAGCATTTCTGAATTGTCCAGAAATGTGAATTTCAAACCGCAGATTGTTATCGGTGTACTGTATTCATTCAAAATAATCTTGGAACTGCTCTAGAAATCTGGAGGGGAAAATCTGGAGCCCTCTTTGTGGTAGTAGTAGGTGGAATTTGAAATGGTCTCCATCTTGTTTGCCCGGCGTTACTCTCCTGATTGTGTTCGTATGTCCCCTGGCACAGCTGTCCTCAAGACAGAGATGGTCTTGGCTTGGTAATCACGTGAACCTGTGACTGGCAGTGGCAACAGTCAAGCCGGAGAGGTTCAGAGCTGCAGCGGATGCTCCTGGAAAGAGAACCTACCAGACGGGGTGATAGGAGATGAGAGTGGGCTCTAAAGACTGAAGTTGGCCCTTAGCAAACAGGAAGGGATTGGGGGCATTATGCAGGGAACTGAATTTTTCCAAGAGCCCGAGTGACCTTAAAAGCAGAATATACCTAGAACCTTCCTGACTTCCTTCACTTTCGCACAGCAAGACCTTGAGCAGAGATTACAGCCCCGACTAGAAACCTGACTCTAACTGGCAGGGTATTTCTGGCCTCAAGAATGGAGAGCAGACACCTCTGTATTGGTTTGAGTGCTAAATCTAAGATAGTTTGTCCTAGCAGCAACAAAACAGTAGTAGAATTCCTTATTCCAGCATAAATTCCATGTGGACTATTGCTGAATAAATATGATTACAAAAGATTAAAACATTCTCAGCAAAAAATTATTCTCAATAAGCTACAAATCAAAATATACTCAACAAACTTAAAATATATGTACTACATATGAGAGCTAATTGACTAACCTAATATTTAAAGAATGAATACAACTCAGTGATAAATTTTAGATGCTTAATCTCACCTACAATAAAGTGAGGTGAGTTTTTAACCTTTTTCACTTATGTTAGCAAATGTCAAAAAGTTTTGCTTTCATGGGAGAAAATGGACACTTAAGTATTGTCTGTGCTCAAGTTGTTTAGGCTTGCAGAATAATTTGACAATATCATAACTTCAAGTGCTTATGGCTTTGGCAATTCAACTTTTCTAAATTTATCCTTAAGATACAGCTCATAAACATAGATGGTGTCAGGACTGCTGTTACCTACCCCAAACTCTTTGTGCTGAATATGCTCCAGAAATTAAAATTGCTTGGATTTTTAGAAAGATAAGTTGGTGCATACAACACGGTATGTTTTGTAACAACTCCAGTGGGAGTTGGGATAACAACCTATAATCAAAGGCAGTTATATGTCAGCAGAAAAAAGATATATGAATCCACATTAGGTAGTATAAATAGAGACTATGAATAGCTTCATATCAGCTCAGCTGGAGTTTAGCTGCCAAATGAATATGCCAAACATTTGAAAAGATTTTCAGTTTTCTAAGCTGTTTGGACTTTGGAATTGCAGATAAGGGATTTCAGACATGTACAAAAACATTCATTGCAACATATTCCCCCTAATAACAGCAAAAGAGTACAAAGAACTTAAACATGCTTGTCCAGTCTCTAGAGGACTGGATAAAGAATGATGTCACACCCATAAAATATATTTAAAGTAATGATAATATTGAAAGCAGTTAAAAAATGTTTCCTTCCTGACTGGTTTTTGTGGTGCTGGAAGGTGCTATGCAATGCTCCCAGAAGACAAGGTTCTCATCAACCTTGCCCACCTATGAACTCTGTGAGCTACAATAATAACTGAGCTGAAATGGTGCATCTTTTGGCGCAACGCTGGCAGGAATTTATGGGAATATCTCAGCACTTTCTGACTGGATTTAAAGTCTGCTTCACAAGATGGAGTCCATATCTGGCCCTTTGTCAGGGTCAAGTAACTGAGGTTAGTCAGATCACAGACCACAGGGGAGAAAGTATTACGATCATCTACTAAATATACTATTACACTGGCTCCTGTTGACATATTGTTATACCAGTAGAGCGCAGCTCTCAGCTCTCACCGGAGAAGCTTCTTGCAGCAGATAGAGATTAACTCAGAGATCCTCACTTGGTCAATGTGCAGAGTGCTCAGCCCTCAATGGGACACCTATGCCATACCCTCTTCTCCTAAGCCTCAGGGATCATTGCAGATGAGGGGCAGAAAGATTTTAGGAGCCAGAGATGGTGGATGAACACAAAGAAACCATGTTTCCAGACACAGAAGAGCAGTTGCTCATGTGAACCCACAGGCCTTGTGACCACATGTGCAGACAAAAGCCCAGCATGGAGAGGCAAGGTGGGCAAGAGGCCCCAGCCCAGGGAACTGTTGACGGAGGGTCAGCTTTCTTTAAGGATGTGACAACTAGGTGGCTTGACCAGGCTTCAGGGGATGGATCCACACCCAAGAGCGTTTGGGGAACTCAAATTAGACCCAATAGAACTTAAAAAAATGATCGAGGGTATGAAGCGGGGTAGGGTATGGAGGGGAGGGGGGACATGAACAGAAGTGAAGAAAGGTCTGAATATGAGCAAAATGATCATACACGATTCTCAGAAGGTTAATAAAAATAGTTTTAAAAAGGATGAAGCAAGTTTATATGTATTGTGGGTTAAATGAATAAAACGAGATACTGTGAAATGTGAGTTTGTATTTTCATGTCCACACACACACACACACACACACACACACACGTTCTTACAAATACACAGAATCTGGAAAAGTGTCACAGAAAACCTGGGTTTTGTAGCAGTGCCACCCAAACCAAGGGAAGCAGAGGTGCCCTCTGCATTCTTCCTGTACTAAGTCTGGTGTTCACACATTTGGTTGTATTTTCCATTGGCAAACGTATTATACCCAAAGGAAAAAAATCTTGGAAATTTTAAGTAGATTAAGTTTAGTTCTATGGACCCCCTTCATCAGGGAGGTTGCAGAGAGAGAGAGGGAGCACTTTGTAGAGGATCAGTTTAAGTGTAGTTAGCTGAAATAGAGGACCTATTTTGCATCATAAAACTGTACATGTTAAAAAGATGAAACAACATGTTTGGAAGAATACATGAGCTCTGGTGGGGTGGGGGGGTACGGAGAGGGGCAGGGGTCTAGATTTGACTTGTAATATAATTTTGTATGAAACGCATAGAGCTTCAATAAAACACTGGTGAAAAAAACTGTACATGTTGTGTTAATACATACAGTTCTTTACCAGAATCTGGATTATTTCCTGCTTCACTGTGTAAACAAATGGAGTCTGGGATAAGGGAAGCCTCATTTCATAGCTGCCTGCACAGTAAAATAGCAAAAGAGATGGATGAGATTGGAAAGTGAGTTCAACATGACAGTGTCTCGATTTTTATATTCAAAATGGAGAAAGAAAAAAAGAATTTAGAATTTATCTCCTAGCCAACTCCACTCTAGAGCAGACCCACGAGTGATGGAGGACGTGTGGGTGTGGTGGCTAGACTCCTGGATGTCGTGTCCAGGGCAGGAGGTGGCAGGTTCTGGTCCTCGTGGCGCATCTCTGCCAGTAGAGGTCACCCTCAGCCAGAGGCTGCTAGGACGGGTGTTGGAATGCTGCAGGGCTGGAGCCAGAGCTCAGGCCACCACCCACCCTCTGCTGTGCTGCTGCAGAGGATGACTGAGCTGTGGTTAGGGGTTTGGTTGGGGTCAGTCACCAGTGAAGGTTGTTATTTGAGAAACTGTTGCCCATGCTCTCTGTTGATTTGGGTGGTTGGTTTGTAAAGGTTGGTTTTCTTTTTTCTTTCTTTCTTTCTTTTTTTTATTGATGCTTTGTGCATTTCATACATCATTTTCCAATTCAGTTCAGACATATATCTCCCCTTCCCTTCTCCCCCACCCCCACCCCAACCGAGATCATGCATTCTGCCATGACTGTCCTGCATATCTCTCTCAGTTTTTTTTCCATTTTTTTAGCTATAAGTGATAATCCATGAGTACAAGCATCCTTCATGTAAAAGCAATTTGCAGGCTGTTGTGCCCAAACCCCCACAGCCCCACCTTCCAGCGGGGAGTGAGGGGTTGTATGTTCAATCAGGTTAATCAAATGAGGGTCCAGACTACATTGCTGTAGTTTCACCATTCACCCCAATCGCAGCCCTTACATTCTACCACGCCCCCTCTTCCACAGATTATTCCCTGGGCTTAGAAAAGGGGCACAGGTGGATGAGAAGCAGAACAGTCCACTCTCTCTGGAGCTGTTGTCTTGGATTCTGGTCAATTCTGGCTGTTTCCTTTCACGGGCTGACAGTCTGTCCAGGAATAACCTTTCGATCCTACTAATGAAGCACAAGCAATTAGATATATAGGTACTTAAACAGCATTAATAGTTATGGTAGGTTACTTTGGTATAGACACATATGTTTAGATGATATGTTGATCCACGAACTACATTTTTTTCCTGTTAAATATGACAGGGTCTTACTGTGGCTTATGACATCTCCTAACCTGTAGAGGATGTAAGCTTGTGGCATCAGCCATGGGTCATTCCTCCAAGGAGAGAGCCAATAGCCAATTAGATTTGGGATATACAGGCATATGGCTGCCTCTGCTGCACAGTATTTCCAGGCAGGTGAGGTGTAGCTGGTGCTGACGGTGGAGTCTTGCTTGACTCAAGGAGACCCGTATTTGCTTTATTGGTTTAGTGGCCCTTGGTAACACTCTCTGGTGTTCCAGAGGCCATCTGTACACTTGCATGTGTGGTCTCAATGCATCTTTCCCATGTTAACGTCAGGTCTTCAGCAGCAGGGCCTTATCGCCTCTCTTCTTATAGGTATCCCAGTTTAGAGGCAAGGAGCCTTTACCTTTTGTGGGGCCTTAGATCCCCTGGCCAACATCTCCCTGGTGGAATAATCCATTACTGATGTCAGAGCTCCTGTATTGATATATTTTGCTTAAGCACATAGTTTAAGGACTTTAGTATTATATTTGGTTCTGAACAGAGAATAATCCTTTTCACAGTTCTATGTCTATTAGTCAATTAAAGAAGGCAGGTTGGTTTTCATGTCAGCCACGCTGATGATTCTCAAGGCTCCCAAGCCCTGGGCACTGCGTCTCCCTGCAGAGTAGGTGCCCAGCAGCACTCGGCAGGTCTCCTTGCCCACCACGTCCAGCCCTGTGGAACTCGGGGAAGTCAATCCCGAGTGTTTCTAGTGATGATCCTTGTGTGATGGCTCCTGGGCCCTTGTATGTGAGGTGGATCTTAAGTTCCCCAGGCCTATTCTGCTTGTCAGTTACCTCTTGTTTGGAGAAGAGCACGGTTTGCATTAATCTCATTTTTCTTTGCCTGTCACCTTCAGCCCTTCCCCCTTTGTCTGCCTAGGGTGATGCTCTCTGTAGCAACCAGGGCTATCTCTTGCTGCAGCTGTACCACAGTTGCCCTCTTAGGACTCTAGGTAAGTTGATCCAACCACAGCTAACTCAGGATCCCTCAGTAGAGTCTACAGGATGACTAGACTGTACAGTGCTAGCTCCAGACCCCAAATTTATAGAAGCCACAAACCCCAGTCCATAAAGCATTCATTTAATCATTTTAAACAAAGCTCAGGACCAAGGTTTCTGTTATGCACCAGAGAGAGAGAGAGAGAGAGAGAGAGAGAGAGAGGGGCTCATGGCTTTCCAGCTTTGCTTGCTTGGTTTCCTGTTCCTCTCTAGAGTTTAACATACAGAAGCAATCATCTGTCATGAGGTACATTAAGGCATTTTGCTATATTTGAAGAAAGATGTGTCCAGATCCACTTTCTGTCAGAAAGCAGCATATGGGGCATTTCCTTTGTGAATTTATGAAATCTATAATAGTGACGAGTCAGGGCTGGAGAGATGGCTCAGCAGTTAAGAGTGCTGACTGCTCTTGCAGAAGACCCAGGTTCAATTCCCAGCAACCACATGGTAGCTAAGAACCATCTTTAATTCCAGTTCCAGGGGAATCCGATGCCCTCTTCTGACCTCCGAGTTATGACACGGGTGCACCAACCTACATGCAGACAGTACATTCATACACATTAAAAAAAAAAAAAAGCTAGTGACGAGTTGCTCAGCTTTGTCAAGGGGGAGGGTCCCTTCTTTCCTTCAAAGCCCATTTGAAAATTTCCCATTTTTCTTTTCCTCTTTGGCTCCCACGTCTCTGGTACCTGCTGCCACACTGGGTTCTGACTAATGACATGTTTGACACAAATGTGTCCCAAGTGTAGTGCTCTGCACCCAGACTGCTCCAAGTCCTAACCTCTTACTCCTTGTATGGGTTTTTCCATCCTAACAAAGTTCAAGATTCACTTTCACCTTCATGCTACTGCAGTCTTGTTCTGAGAAAATTTTAAGTCTGTCAAAAACTTCATCAGGAAAGTCTCCCCTTGTCACAAATTTAGCTAAAGAACAGCTTCAGCACACTACAGAACTGAAACTCCTGTTGGTTCCTCCAGGGACAGCCTTCTGCTGACCCAGTGAGGCCAACACTTGTATAAGCGCTTCTCAGATGTTCCTGTTTCTCATATGCATGTTGAAGCTTTGAATAGTTTCAGCTGGTAGCAGCTGGTAGCACCCAGTTCTGGCTGGTTCTTCTGGCTGCTGTGTCTGCTGTTCCCCTTTATAGGCCTCATCCTTCGGGCGCTTTCCCAAGCATGCACCTTCAATGCATGCCCTGGATTTACTCCCCCACTTCTAGGCACTATTAGGCATCTTCAGCGACGCCATAAACCAGATTAGCCAGATCAAAAGTACAGAAGCAAGTTTAGTAGGACCAGATCAAGCCAAATTAAAGTCCAACAGAGGCAGGTTCATTGAGTTGCTTCCTGGGAGGTCCTGCCAGCCCAGGGGCATCTTTTTTTTTTTTTTTTTTTTTTTTAAATCTGTATGAGTGTACTGTCTGCATGTAAGTTGGTGCAAACTCGAAGTTGAATGCTGTGGAGGTCAAAAGAGGGTGCTGGATTCCCCTGGAACTGGAGTTAAAGATGGTTCTTAGCCCCCATGTGGGTGCTGGGAATTGAACCCAGGTCCTCTGCAAGAACAGTTGGTGCTCTTTAAGTCCCTGAGCCATCTCTCTAGCGCCCCTCCCCCCCACCAGGGGCATCTTATAGGTTTCTGAGGACAGGGGGCTGACATGTGTCCAGAGAGCTGGACTAATGCCCAAATAAGGCTATGACTGGACCCCTGGGGGAGGGTGTAGTCCACTCCTGTGGACTACTGACTTCTCAGGAGGGCAGGGCTGAGTTTTCCCACCTTTCATGCTGGCTTCTTTGTTTTGCTCCACAGCACAGGGGTGGGGGGAGGAAGCACTGGGGAAAAGGGCACCCAGGGCAGGAGAGTGCTGTGGCAGGCAGGGCTTTTCTCTGGCCTAACAGGGCACATCCAGAGTTAAAGCATTCCTACAGTTCTTGTGGTGGTTCGAATAAGAATGTCCCCCATAGGCTCCAGTATTTGAACACTGTGCCAACTGGTGGTGTTGCTTGAGGAGGCTTAGGAGGTGTGGCCTTGCTGGAGGAAGCCTGTCACTGGGGGCAGGTTTGGAGACTTCTTAAGCTTTGCCCCATATGTGGCTTCTCTCTGTTTCCTGTGTCTTCTTGAAGATGTGAATGCTCAGCTTTCTGCTCTGGCTGCCTCCCGCCATGCCTTCCCCAACACGATAGAGTCTAATCCCTCTGCAGCCTAAACCCAAAGTAGCTTTTCCTTCTATAAGTTGCCTTGGTCATGGTGTTTAGCACACCAACGGAAAGTACCTATTTCAGTGCTGTAAGTTTTTTTCCATCCATCTCCCAATCAGCTCTACCTCCAAGTTCTGGGTTCTGTAGAGAGTTAACACAACTGGCCCTCAGTCTGTCAGAGGCCACTGTAAATGTGTAGGTGTCATATGCTCTCTGGTGGTGGAGAGTCGTTCCAGTAGGTTCCTTTGCTCTCCTTTGACTATCATTGCTCTTGCTTGTCCTGTAGAAATTAAGCTGGAGCTGGCCATGGTCAGAGTATCTTATTTGCTCTGTGAAGTAATCTTGGGTACTACTTGGATTATGACCCAGAACATCTAGAAACTGGGGACTTTAGTTTTTGCTTTGCTGTGACTAAATACCTGAAAGAGGTAACTTGAGTGAGGAGGGATTTCTTTGGGCTCACGGTTTGAAGGGACACAGTCCCTCATGGTGGGGAAGGCATGGGGATAGAGACCCTGGGCTTACCAGGAAGCAGAGAGAGAGGAACGCTGGTACTTGGCTGCTCTTCTAACTTTTCAGTTTTAGTCAGTCTAGGATCCAGGCCTGTGGGAGGGTGTCACCCATATATTTAAGGTGGAGCTTCCTTCTCAGTTTTTACAGCTCTCTGGAAAAGTCCTCACACACACTCCCAAATGGGTATTTCTTCAACCAACCAAGTTGGTCATGGAAATTAACCCCCACGATGGGAATGAGGTCAGGATGGGATGTCCCTTTCTAAAGAGGCTGTTGAGTAAGGCCTTGGGAGAGGCGGGAACTAGAAAATTCCTGTAGAATTGATGATGAATCCAGGTCAATCATTCCTTGGGAAAAAAGAGAAAATTCCTGTAGAAGAGTTATGTTATTGGTAGTTGTCAGGTCTCATACAAGCTTCATATTGGATCCAAACAGCCTTCATGCCTGTTGTAGGAAGTCTCAGGCTTGCCTGTTTTTTCCCCTAAAGTAAACTCATGGTGTGATTATAGTGTGTGGCCCACCAGACTTTGATCTTCTATCTAGTTACTTTTCTTTTTTTTTTAATTTTATTCATTTCTGTATGTGTACGAATGTACCGTCTGCATGCAAGTCTGTGCACCCGTGTCGTGCAGGCCATGGAGGTCAGAAGAGGGTGTCAGATTCTCCTGGAACTGGAGTTCTCCTGGAATTGGAGTTTCAGACGGTTCTCAACTGCCATGTGGGTGCTGGGGATCGAACCCGGGTCCTCTGCAAGAGTGGTCGGCGCTCTTAACCGCTAGGCCATCTCTCCAGCCTGTGTCTAGTTACTTTTCATCTAATACTGATGTATGTGTTGGAGACTCTGAGTTTTGGTTCACAGTTTCCTCAACTAAGAACTAAGTGGCTCTAAAAATAAGATGGAAACACAGCTCTCTCTGCCATTCCTTTGATAATACTTATTCCTCATTTGAGAAGAGAGTCCTGGAATGATATTTATAAAATGCTTACTACAGTAGCTGGCGTATGCTAGCTACAACTTATATTATTAGTGTTTATTAAAATAAATTAAAAATTAATAAATAATGAGTTGCCAAGGGCTGGCTGCAATATTGAGTTCAAGGCGATTCACCTGATCCTCCCTGGAGGAGATCATGAAATTCTTGCTTAACCACATAAAAACTCAACCAGGAGGCTGCTGCTGACTCGAGTCACAGGGCATAGATTTTATTTTAATTTGGGAAATAGGCTAGACAGAGACTATCCTTCACTTGAATGGATACAGCTAAGACTAAAGTAAAATTAAGAACAACATTAAAATAAACTAGTCTAAAATAATATGTAATTACATGTAGTATATATATGATAAGCAATAATTGCATAAACTATATATTACAGTTATATCTAGTTATTTAAAGTAACTTAAAATTAAAATTGAAAACAAATACTTTTACATTATCAGCAATTAAAATTAATCATCAAAATTAAACTATTATATATATATGTGTGTATATATATATATATATATCCAGAGAAGTGGTGCAGTGGTTAAAAGACTTGCTCTGAAAGCCTGACAAACTGAGTTCAATTTGATTTCCGGAGTCCATATAAAGGTGGAAGGAGAGGTCCAACTCCATAAAGTTGCCTCTGACCTCCACACATGCAGCCTGGCTCACACACCATGGTATGTGTGGCCTCATCTACATATCACATATACTTACAATAGTAATAAATAAAAATTAAAATTAAACCATTACACAATACTAAAGTAATTCTTCAGTGGCTAAAGCTGGAGAGATAGCCTAGCGGTTGGGAGCGCCAACTGCTCTTGCAGAGGACCCGGGTTCGATCCCCAGCACCCACATGGCAGCTAAGAACCGTCTGTAACTCCAGTTCCAGGAGAACTCCAGTTCCAGGGGAATCCAAGACCCTCTTCTGACCTCCGCGGCATTGCACGACACGGGTGCACAGACCTGCATGCAGACAGTACATTCATATACATACAAAAATAAATAAAATTTAAAAAAAGTCATAAAGAGCTAGCAGTATCTACATTTTCTTTATTCTTGAGACAGGGACTTCTCTACTCTAGGGTACCCTCAAATTTACTATATAGCTGAGGATAACCTTGAACTTCTTATCCTCCTGGCTCTACCTCTAGAGTTCTAGGATTACAGTCGTGTGCCACCACACCCAGTTATGTAAGGGATGGAGCTCAGGGCTTTGTGCATGTTAGACAAGCATTCTACCAACTCAAAGATATCTCCAGCTCCAAATAGTACTTTTATGGGGAATAAGAAAGCTAAAAGCCACCAGCATAAGTTTTGTGCAGGATGAGACTTTTCTCGTAGCAGAAGAACTTGCTAGAGAGATGGATGGAGGAAAAGCAACTGTGCTAGATGGCTTCATTTGTCATCTTGACACACCTGGGTAGAGGGAATCTCAACTGAGAACTTTCCTTCAATGGATTGGCCTGTGGCCATGTGTGTGGAGCCATTCCTTGATAGTTAAGTGGCAGTACTAGAGGGCTTAACCCACTGCGGGCAGTGCCACCCTCCTCAGATGGTCCAGGCTGAGCACAGGTCAGGGAGCAAGCCAATCAGCAGCATTCCTCCATGGTCTGTTCCGCTCCTGGCTCCAGGTCCCATCCCTGATTTCCTGCCCTGACTTCCCTCAGTGATGAACTGTGGTCTGGGAGATGTAACATAAAATAAACCCTTTCCTCCCCAAGTTGGTTTTGGTCAGTGTTTTTATCAGAGCACTAGAGAAGCGAACTAGGACAGCGTCTCATGCTGACCTCGCAGTTACAGTCTTCTCTGGTGTCTTAAGTCTCCACCAGAAACTTGGCAGTGGATTCTGTTTCTCTGGGACCATTCCCCCTTCCCTAGTCATTTCTTAGGTAAAGAGTAGCTTTCCAATGTCGTATGTTAAGCATAAGAAGCACAGGCTTTTGTTCATAGTCCAGATTTCTTCCACACAGGGGACACACAATGCATTGGTATTGAATTTAAGAGCTCTCCAGTTTCAGTGAAGATGGAAACATGCGCTTATAATGACATCTTGCATATATTAATATTATGTAATAATAATAATAATAAATATTTGATGAATCGGGTCTTTCGCTGGGGTCCAGGCACCTGTATTCTACTGTGGCAGGGCAGCAGCAGCTATCCTGATACATGGTATCTGATGCTGCTTGTACCCATTGCTGTGATGGTGAATAGGAAATATGTCATTAAAATGCATTCTCTGCATGGTCATGGAAGATCAGGGTTCGGGAAATGAAGGTGTAAACTGTACATTTTAGGAGCTTTCAAACGTACTAAGCCCTCACTTTTACTCATCTCCCCATTGCAGAATGCACAGCATGGAAGGAATTTATGCCACAGATTTATTCCGCTTCCACACTACTTCTGAGACAGTACACCTTAGCCAGTGCCACCGGGTGTGGTGCAAGCACCTAGCACTTACTTTTTTACAGGGGCTGTTTTCCTCCTGTTGGCTGTTAGGCTCCAAGGAACACAGAAACATGAAGCTGTAGAAGTGACGATGGGACTGGTACCCCTCCCATACTGAAAGTTTAT
Source organism: Rhizomys pruinosus (assembly GCA_009823505.1). NCBI lineage: Eukaryota > Metazoa > Chordata > Mammalia > Rodentia > Spalacidae > Rhizomys > Rhizomys pruinosus. The sequence goes on along the minus strand of VZQC01004878.1, from coordinate 3,440,569 downwards.
TGCCCGAAGTGTGGTCTTCAGGAATCTAGTTCTTCTGGAAGATGTTAGTAGGTGCTGATGGAAGGAAGGGAGGGAGGAAAGGAGGAAGAGAAGATGGACAGAAGGAAAAAAGGAAGGTAGAGAAGGAGGGAGGGAAAGGAGAGGGGAAAGGACGAGGAAAAGAAGAAAGGAGGGGAGGGTGAGGAACGAAGGAAGGAAGGGAGAAAGAGAGGAAGGGATGGTGGACAGGAGGAAGGAAGAATGGAAGAAAGGAAAGAAAGAAGGGAGGGAAGAAAGAAGGGAGGGAAGAAAGAAGGAAGAAAAGAATAGAGGTATGGGGGAATGAAGGATGGAAGAAAAGAAAGGAAGAGAAAAGAAGGAAGGGAGAAAATGAGGAAAGAGGGAAGGAAAGAAGAAAGGAAGGAAGGAAGAACAGACACCCTGGGAATGTGTTTCTTTCCTGGGAACTTTTCAAGATATTTGCTGTGTTAATATCCTGTTCCCGTGTGAATTACTAGATTACAAATATAGTATAATACTAGTATCTCAACTGCATCTAAACCTGGATCTCTCTTTTGAGGGTGTACTCTGTGCATACACTTTGGGGACTGTTGTGTGTCCCTTAACAGAAGCTGAAAGGTCTGAGTTTCTCTGTGTCTTTAGTGTAGTTATGATGTTTTATCTTTTTGACAATTCTTAGAAAAAGGATCAGAAGGAATCGGCTAAGCTGTTGACTGTGCATCTTGATGGGTGGGCAATGCATGTAGTTTAAGCTTCCTGTAACATTGCTTGAACCTTCCAAATGCCTACAGTGCCAAAGCCATAAAGTTATTAAATAAAATTACATTCCACGACATCAGCTGAACTATCAAAATACTGCTATATTGTATTGTGGGGTTTGTGTGTGTGTGTGTGTGTGTGTGTGTGCCTGTGCCTATGTCTGTGTGTCTGTGTCTGTGTGTGTATAAGGAATGGATTTAGGATTAAACTCAAGGTCTTACATATGATAGGCAAGCAGTTCTATCACTGAGGTACATCCCCAGCCTGGCTTTTTTATTTTATTTTATTATTTTATTTTATTTTGAAATATCTGACTAAGCTGCCCTGAATGGTCTTAAACTTGCTTAGGCAGACTTTGAACTTGGAAAGCTTAGAATCACTCCTCCCTCAACCTCCTAAATATCTAAGATGCCTCCTAGTTATTTTATTTTATTTTTTATTTTATTTGTATGAGTGTTTTGCCTGCATAAACATAAGTATACCTGCAGAGGTCAGAAGAGGGTGTTGATGTTATGGATGCTAGCCACCATGTGGGTGCTGGGAACCAAACCCAGGTCCTCTGGAAGAGCAGCCAATACTCTTAATTGCTGAATCATCTATCCAGCCTATGCCAAATAGTTATTGAGTGGTTTACCTTCCACTACTTCTTTTAAAAATATATTTTGTAACTTTTATATGTATGAGTGTATTGCCTGCATATGTGTAAGTGTACATGTGTTGTGCAATGCCTGTGGAGGTCAGAAGAGAGCATCAGATGCCCTGGAACTGGAGTTACAGACAGCTGCTAGTTGTCATCTGGATGCTGAGTCCTGAACCCAGGTCCTTGCAAGAGCAGTCAGAGCTTTTAACCACTGAGCCATCTCTCCAACCCCCTCCATCCATTATTTCTATAGCAGCTCTTTTAAAAATAGATTCTTTCACAATGAGCAGAAGTGTTGGTAGGTGCTAGGACCTGAGAATCCTTAACACAGAGAACTGCAAATAGCTGCTAATAGTCATGACCCAAGAAGTGCAAGCATGTCTGTGAGTGTCCCTTGTATCGTGTGTAAGTTATCACACTGCACGCTTGCATGGTGTTGTATTTGCTGACTTTCTCCATGCTTACCCTCTCTGTGGGCAACTACAGGCTTTTGCTTGGCATATCTTTCTCCTTGTACCATAGTGCCTAGCCCAGCATTCCCTAGCTCTAATGGGTACTTTGTAAATATTAGTTGATTAAAATTAACTAAGGGGTGACTGTTTGAGAAACACACACCCATGCTCTTGGTGCATCTTACCTTTCCTTCTGAGCAGCTCTTAACCCCCATGCTAGAGCCTATATAACGATATGTTTTATTTTTTATTTATTTTTGGTCTTTTTGACACAGGGAAATATCTTTATTTTATTTATTTTATTTTTGTGGTCTTTTTGAGACAGGGTCTCCCTTTAATCCCAGCTGGCCTGGAGCTCACTCTATAGACCAGGCTGGCCTTGAACTCACAGAGATCTGCCTGCCTCTGCCTCCCAAGTGCCGTGATTAAAGGCGTGCGCCACCATGCCTGGCTTGCTTTCCTTTATTAGCTGGGTGTGGTGGCGCATGCCTTTAATCCCAGCACTTTAGAGGCAGAGGCAGGCGGATCTTTGTGAGTTCAAGGCCAGACTGCTCTACATAGTGAGTTGCAGGACAGCTGGAGCTACAGGGAGATCCTGTCTCAAAAAGACCTCAAAAATAAATAAATAAATAAATAAATAAATAAATAAATAAAGTGCAAATAAAATAAAGCAAAGTAAAGAAAATAAAATTAAGGAATGTGCAGAGTTTAGATCAGGGACTTCCCAGAACCACGTGAAACACAGGTAGGAGCCGGGTGCTCTGGGTTGTTGGACAATTGTTTCATTGATTTGTTGGATAGTTAAATCATTGGCTGGTGTGGCTTTTGGGGTGGAGTCTCCCTGCTAGCTGGGATTAAAGGTGGGCCTGTTGCCACTGTGAGACTTGAGTGTGCAGAGCTTAGATCAGGGACTTCCCAGGATCCCAGGAACACCTGAAGCACCACCCCCCCACCCCCCCACCCCACCCCCCGCCAATTGGAACTGCTTAGGGAGTGTCCAAGTGGATTTTTTGGAGAACCTTCAGAACAGAAAGGGAAGAGTGAGTTAGACCTCCAATATATAAACAAAATTGAAAGCCTGAAACTTATTCAAGTCAATACTCCCTAAACAAAAAGAAAAAAAACAGGCATCTGAAGGAGGCAAACAAAGGAAGCCTTCAACATAGAGAAGAGGAGCAACTATCCCCAAGAACCTAGAAAGAGAAATTAATAAAAACATCACTGCAGAAATAGAAACTGAGACTAAAAATGCAAATGGATAATAAGGTGAAAGGAAGTGACATGGATCTTTCAATTATAACCTTAAATATTAATGGACTAACCTCCCCAATCAAAAGACATAGACTGGGAGATTGGATTAGGAAACAAAACTCATCTATATGCTGTCTACAAGAAACCCATCTCAATTTCAAGGATAGGCACCAACTTAAGGTGAAGGGATGGAAGAAAACATTCCAAACAAATGGTACCAAAAAGAAAGCAGGTGTTGCTATTTTAATATCAGACAAAATAGACTTCAAAGCAAAAGAAATCAAAAGAGACAAAGAGGGACATTTCATCTTTATTAAAGGAACAATTGGTGATGAAGATCTCACAATCATGAATATATATGCACCAAATTCTGGTGCACCAAACTTTATAAAGCCAATTCTTCAGGATCTCAAGGCACAGGTTAACCCCAGCACACTAATAGTAGGGACTTCAATACCCCATTAAGTCCTTTAGACAGATCAACAGGACAAAGAATAAACAGAGAAACATCTGAACTGAATGATACAATACACCAAATAGACCTCACAGACATCTGTCAAATATTTCACCCAAACACCAGAGAATACACTTTCTACTCAGCACCTCACAGAACATTCTCCAAAATAGACCATATACTGGGACACAAGAAAAAACTCAACAAATGCAAAAAGATTGAAATAATCTCATGCATTCTATCAGACCACAGTGCAATAAAACTCAATATCAACAACAACAGACCAGGATAAAACCTACTACTACTACAAGAACACATGGAGACTAAACACACTTCCAAGGATAATGAATGGGTCAAGGAAGAAATAAAGAAAGAAATAAAAGCTTCCTGGAATTGAATGACAATGATAATACAACACAACAACAAACCCGTGGGATACTTTAACAAGCAGTCCTAAGAGGGAAGTTTATAGCCCTGGGTGCCTACATCAGAAAAACAGAAAGAGCACAAGTGAACGATCTAACACTGCAGCTAAAAACACTTGAGAGACAACAACAAATGAACCCTAAACACAACAGACAAAAAATAACAAAAATCAGCGCAGAAATCAATGAAATAGAAACAAAGAAAACAATGCAAAAAAAAAAAATCAATGAATCCAAAAGTTGGTTCTTTGAGAGAATAAACAAGATAGACAGACCTCTAGCCCAGTTAACCAAAAGAAGGAAAGAGCAACTCCAAATCAATAGAATTTGTGATGAAAAGGGAAACATCACAACACACAATGAAAAGATCCAGACAATCATATGGGAATACTACAAAAACCTATACTCTACTAAGTTTGAAAACTTAGAAGAAATGGACGAATATCTGAAATCCTGGGAATCACCAAAGCTTAACCAAGTCAGAGATCGACAGCTTAAACAGACCCATAATATATGAAGAAACTGAAGATGTAATAAGAAATCTTTCAACTGAAAAAAGCCCAAGCCCAGATGGTTTCACAGTGGAATTCTATAAAACATTTCAAAAAGACTTACAACCATTATTACTCAAATTGTTCAGAAGGATTCAAACAGAGGGAAATCTCCCAAATTCCTTCTATGAAGCCAGTATCACTCTAATACCAAAACCAGGCAAAGATACAACCAAAAAAGGAGAACTATAGACCCATTTCATTAATGAACACAGATGCAAAAATTCTCAGAAAAATACTTGCAAACTGCATACAGACCCACATCAAAAAGATCATCCGTCATGACCAAGTTGGATTCATACCAGATATGCAGGGATGGTTCAACATACAAAAATCAATAAATATCATAAATGGACTGAAAGACAAAAACCACATGATCATCTATCTCAATTGATACAGAAAAAGCCTTTGACAAAACCCAGCATCCCTTCATGCTTAAAGTCCTAGAGGGAATTGGTTTGGAGGGATCATTCCTCAATGTAATCAAAGCCATATATAGGAAACCCATAGCCAAAATCATCCTAAATGGAGAACAGAGACAGAAGCATTCCCCTTAAAGGTAGGAACTCGGCAAGGCTGCTCCCTGTCACCACTCCTCTTCAATATAGTGCTTGAAACACTTGCTAGGGCAATAAGGCAAGAAGGAAATTAAAAGAGTACTAATTGGAAAAGAGGAAGACAAGCTATCCTTTTTGCTGATAATATGATTGTTTACCTATGGGATGCTAAAAACTCCACCAGAAAGCTCCTAGAAATTATTAAGAGTTTCAGTAAAGTGGCAGGATACAAAATTAACATAGAAAAATCAGTAGCCTTCCTTTACACCAACAACAAGCAACTGAAGAAGGAATTCAAGGAGACCTTCCCACTCACAGTAGCCTAAAAAACAATAAGATATCTAGGAACAAACCTAACCAAAGACACCAAAGATCTCTACAAAAAACCTTTAAACCCCTGAAGAAGGAAATTGAAGAAGACATCAGAAGATGGAAAGACCTACCATGCTCATGGATTGGGAAAATTAACATTGTAAAAATGTCCATTCTACAGAAACTGTTGTATAGATTTAACGCAATGCCAATCAAAATCCCCAAGAGTTTCTTCACAGGTTTGGAAAAAAAAGTCCTTAAATTCATTTGGAAAAACAAAAGACCCCGAATAGCCAAAACAACCCTGAGCAAAAAGAGCTACACAGGGGGTATCTCTTTACCAGACTTCAAACTATACTACAGGGCTATAGTCATAAAAACAGCCTGGTACTGGCACAAAAACAGACCTGTTGACGAATGGAACAAAACTGAAGATCCAAACTTGAGCACATACAATTTCAGCCATCTCATATTTGACAAGGGGGCCAAGAAGACACAATGGAGAAAAGACAGCATCTTCAGCAAGTGGTGTTGGCAAAACTGGATCGTCACTTGTAGAAGAATGAAATTAAACCCCTACCTCCACCTTGTACAAAAGTCAACTCCAGATGGATCAAAAGACCTCAAGTGAAACCCCAAACTCTGAAGGTGATGGAAGAAAAAGTTGGCGCAGACTAACAGACAAGGTGTAGGAAAAGACTTCCTAAAGACAGCAGCTGCACAAGAATTAAGGTCGACAATTGACAAATGGGACCTCAATTAACTCAAAGCTTCTGTACATCAAAAGAAACAATCAAGGAAGTGAAGAGAAAACACAGAGTGGGAGGAAACCTTCAACACCAGATACATCTGACAAAGCATTGATTTCCAGAGTATATAAACTACTAAAAAACCAAAGAGAAAAGAAAACAAATGAATCACTCAAAAGATAGAGCAAGAGCTGACCAGAGACTTCACAGGGAGAAATTAGAGATGGCTGAGAAACAATCTTAAAAAATATTCAATGTTCGCTAATATTAAGGAAATGCAAAATTAAAACCACTTGAAGATATCATCTCTCTCTCCAATAGACTGGCTAAGTGGTCAAGAAAACAAATGATACCAAGTGCTGGAGAGGTTGTGGGAAAGGGGAACACTCATCCACTGCTGGTGGGAATGTAACTTGTACAGCCACTATGGAAAGCAGTGTGGAGAAAACCCTGGACAGAATCAAAATGAGCTTGCCATGACCCAGTCATACCAATCTTGGGTTACTACCCACAAGAATTCATCTTACCGGAGAGATGCAGAGCAGATACATGCAAAGCCATGTTTATTGCAGCTCTGTTCACAATAGGAAAAATTGGAAACCAACCGAAGATGCCCCTCAACTGTGTGTGGATAGAAAAATGTGGTACATTACAACAGAGTCTATTCAGCAGTAAAGAAAGATGACATCATCTTTGTAGGTAAATGGATGGAGTAGGAGAATAGTGGGTTGAAGTAACACAGTCCCAGAAAAACAAACAACGAATGGTCGCTCTTTCTGTGATGCTAGTGCCAATACTGGTTTGTAAGTATTTGTGAATGGCCCCCTTGAGCCTTTGTCCAGTAGTAGTTGGGAGTGAGCATATTGGAAGAACAACCACAACAACAACGACATCAACGGAAAAAATCTGTGTCAAAAACAGACTGAAACGGTGAACTCTCCTCAAAACAGTCAACTTCCACATCGAGAATTTTGAGAAAGACTGAGAAAAGATGAAAAAAATGTTGGCAGAATGCAGAGCTCTGGGGGGGTGGGGGGATAGGGTGGGGGACACGGATCTATATTTGATTAGTAACATAATCTTGTACAAATATATATATATATATATATATAATAAAAAATAAATTAAAAAAGAAAATAAAATTAAGTAAGGGGTTCAGTTGAAGGGGAAACATTGGTGATAGTAAAAACCCTTAAATTGATCATCCTTTAACATTTTTCTCTTTTTAAAAAATTCAAGGAACTGTAATCAGCACCATACTGAAGGCTTTCACTTTCTGCACATTTACAATGTAAGAAGATAGTTTAAGAGGTAGGTATGTGAGCTGGAGAGATGGCTCAGTGGCTAAGAGCACTGGTTGTTCTTGCAGAGGACCTGGGTTTGGGTCTCAGTACCAACAATGGTGACACCAGTTCCAAGGGATCCAATGCCCTCTTCTGACCTTCACAGGCATTGCATGACACTGTGCACTTACATCCATGCAAGGAATACACTCATACATAAAATAAAAATAATACATATTTTTAAATTTAAAAAATTTAAAAATAACTAGGTATGTTTTATTATACATCGTAAGAGACCCAGGGAATGAATTGAAAATGTGTCTATATACACAAAGAACATCCACGTACATGTGGACACACACACACACACACTTTAGGGGGCCTAAATTTTAACAAAAGTTGAATACAGAAATAATGAGAAGTAAAGAAAAGATGGTGAGCTCAGGCTCTGTGCTTGTAGCATAGATGGCTGGTGCTTCAGTAGTGAGGGCAGCCCGGAACTCACTTGGGACGGGCTTCATGGGAATTTCTTTTTAAGTCACCCCCCAAATGGTTCTCACTTGGATCATTCCTGGTTACTATAGTTTGTAGTAAATGTTGCTTTAAAGGTACAGGGGATGGAGTGCAGAGGGAGATCAAGTCTGCTCAGGTTCAGGGTGGTATTCTGCACAACAGTATTACTAGCCTATAGACACTGCTTTGTTTTGTCTTCATGTGAACTCAGTGCTTGCTGCAGCTAGGTGTATTCCTCTTTTGTTATACTATTGGCTCTTTTTATGCAATATGGCCATAGAGGGGAGGTCAAGGGAGAGGGGGAGGGGTAAGTTTTTCATACTACACCAGGGTACCCAATATCCTTTTTGGATTAGATTCCAAACACAAGGAAGCAGTCTGGAAGTTGGCTGGCAGTGCACTGGGCATCTCTTGTTTGCTGCTTTTGTGATCTACAGCCGTTATCTTTCACACAATAGTGCTTAATGTGGATGTGTGTTGAATGAACAGATAGAGGAATGAATTCTCAAGCAGTAGGGAGGTAGATGTTTCATCTCTTGAGTAAGTCACACTGTGTATATCATCTTAGCTGTGTATTTGAATTAATAAATTAATAAAACTCCCACTCTCCAATTATATTAAACCTGATAAAATAAGAAGAGGAAATGAGAGAGGTAGAGATTTATTCCTGGAAGAAAAAGGGAGATTTTACTATAAGCACAGCACGGATGGGATGTAGAATCCAGGCAGGGCATAGCTCTTGACAGCATAAGCAGGATTTTATCTCCTTGATGTATCCTGGGCTTCACACACTTTATAATATATTGCCCTCAGCATCTCTGTGTTGACAGTATCTGCTGGGCACCTAGCCACTAATTTTCTTCTCTCATTATTAACCTCTGCTCGGAAGATTGAGAGAACTAACAGAATCACCCCCATTTCCAATTTACTTTCTACGTCAAGATGGTATCTTATACCTATGCCTGTTCAGCAGGTCCAATGAGCTTAGCCTCTCATGCTGTTCAGAGTTTTGGCTGCTGAGAGTTTTTCAGCAAGAAGGTGCTAGTGTGTACCCAGACCTGGGAAATGGCTTTGTTATCCATGTAGATGTCCAACCTAAGGACCTGGATACCCTCTTAGAACCCATCTACCATATACTTTCAGACCTGGTCAGTCATTTGGGTCTGTTAATTATTTCATTCATAAACATTGTTCTCATCTGCCCTCCTGATCCACGCTACCCCTCTCCTCATCAAGTCTTACCACCTTTCAGAGTTTTACCTTGATTCTTGCCTGGGCTCAGCTAGAAAGACACAGCTAAGCTCTGGATGGGGCTATGGCCTCTCTTTCCTTAAAATACTGGAGATTAGTCATACAGAGACAAATCTCAGACTCCTTGGCATAATATATACCTAGGTTGGTTCATTTTCTGCCTTTTGTTACCAGTTTATTTTTAGCAACATCTTTCTTTCTCAGAAGTGTTCTAGTTTAGATGATAAGTCATACAGCCAGTCTTCAGATGAAGCCTTTTTTTATCTGACCTCAATCTGGTTCTCAGCTTCATCTGATGCCCATTGTTTGCCATGTTTTCTCCTCAGCCTAGAGCAGGATGACCACAGAACAGCAGAAAATCACATCCAGGCATGGCCATGACTAAAAAAAGGAAAGCTTCTACTTTCTCTGCTGCTTTTTCTTAGGAATGGGGTACTTTTCTTAGAAGCACTCTGTGGGCTTCTCACATTTAACTGACAAAGACTGAGTCACATGCCCCTTTCAGAGTGAATGATCATGGTTGGTTTTGGCCAATGAAATGAAGTCTACCTCTGATAACATGCTTCCTTGCTTCATTGTTTCTGTCATTTTTACTCTAAGAATTACTGAATAAGCCTGTTGTCACATTTGATGTGTATGTGTATATACATGTGTGTATACATACATGGGGATACCTGTAAAAATAATGAGGGGAAATATCCCCAAAGAAAAATGCCAGTTCTCTACCTTCTGGAATGTATAAAATCTTGGCTGACAGGTTGAGCTGTATGATAGAAAAAAGCCTTTTCTAATCTGGTTTTTCTCCAGGACTGTGTTTTAAAAGTGTGCTTAGTGGGTTATCATGGTCCCTGGAAATTATTTATGAACAAAGTTTCCATGCAATATCCTTTAGGGCATAATTCAGCTTCATTTTACTTCCCCTCTAGACATTCATTCACCCTGGCGTTAGCATATTAAAGACTTAGAGAAGTACCATCCAGAGAAATTCATTCCAATTATTTAATCCAGATTTCTACAAACTTATTTCAACTCTAGGTCTTTTCTCAATAGCACTTAGCAAGATTTCTTGGAAAACAGAAATTGTATTAGCTGGCTTTCAAGGTTACTTGCCTGGATGGGCTATCTTGACCACTAGAGGGTAACAATGGCATGCAAACTTTCCCTTCTAACCTAAAATTCATTGGTAAGAAAGATATTCACTGAAAAGAAGCACTTTTCATTTTCAACCATTTCCAAAGGTATGGAATGACATTGAACTCTACCTTCTTTACCAACTTGAGTGCCCAAAGAAATCTCTAGACCGATACGATAATTGCTTCTGTCATTCAACATCATCTTGTCTGTTTATTTGTATGTGATATTTAGAATTAAATGGTAGAGCAAGGATAAACTGTGAGCTCTTCAACCCAGGGATCTGATCACTGAATTGAGTACATTCTCCTGTGTGGACTATTTTCAGCCTCTGGGTAGTTGGCTATGAGGTAAAATGAATGTAGGTACAGATTTTATATAATGAAAAGATGCCCACTGAGATTTAATGTTATGAGAAAAAGATACCTGTCTTATTGCTATGAGGTGAATGAGACAGCATTCCTGACTTTATAATTGAGGTATTTATTATAATTTTAATACAACAGATTTTTGGTCATGGTTTGAACATGACACCTATGCTTAGTATGTGTACTGTAGAGACAGGCTGTGAGAGCCAGCCAAGCTCAGACTTGCAGCCGTTTTGCTCCTGAGAGGCTCTATGTGGCTTGCTTAGGCATGGAGTTGTTAACAGTGTGGTAAACTGTCCTTAGGTTCCTGGGGCTTCATGGAGTCATTCTGTCAAGCTCTACTCTGCTTCGCTTCCAAGTACCTCTCTTTCTATTCCAAATTTTATCAGTCTTATTTTTCTTTATATTTAGGACTTCATTTACATTGAATTTGTTATTATTTCCAGGTGGATGTGGATGAAGAAAATTGCAAATATTTGAACCAAATTTTTCTGGAATTTAAGAAACTTGTAATAGCCTGAAGTGGTGGAAGTTCCCTTTGATCCAAACACTCAGGAGGATGGACAGAAGGATTGTGAGTTTGAGAGCAGCCTGTGCTACATAGCCAGATCATGTCTCAAAGAAAATTGAAATAAAGCAGTGTTCGGATCACCATTCATCAGGTCCTAAAACATGATCACACACACCCCCAACTAGCCTGCAAAACCACCACTTTTTTTGGTGTGAACTTTTGAAGTAAACCAGTGTCTGAAACCATGGGATACTATCCTTTCACATCGATTCCTAAGAAAAGTGGCGTGTGTGTGTGTGTGTGTGTGTGTGTGTCTGTCTGTCTGTCTGTCTGTCTCTGTCTCTGTGTGTCTATATCTCTGTGTGTTTATCTCTCTGTCATGTTTATATTCCCTAAGGAAAATGGGGCAGGGGACTCAGGGAAAATATAATTCACATACGAGTTGTTAGACATATTTTGCACAACTAAGTTTAAAAATAACAAAATAACTTCTGTAGTCAGTAGGCATTCTGACCATAGTTTCCCAACTGCCGAAGTTCAAGAGGAAGCAAAGGGGAGGCCGGCTGAAGATCAGCTTGCACGCCCAGCCGGCTGAAGGTCAGCTTGCACGCCCAGCCGGCTGAAGGTCAGCTTGCACGCCCAGCCGGCTGAAGGTCAGCTTGCACGCCCAGCCGGCTGAAGGTCAGCTTGCACGCCCAGCCGGCTGAAGGTCAGCTTGCACGCACAGGCTCGCTCACTCTATTCTCTCCCTAGCTCCAAGGTTTCTGTCACTGGCTTGGCAATCCTAGCTAAAATCCTATGTCTTATTTCTTCCACTTCAACATATGCATATAGACCTCAGCAAGAATGTCAGAAACATGTTCAATTATGAATTGCGTGATGATGGAATAC
>VZQC01004878.1:3423471-3425971 GCA_009823505.1 Rhizomys pruinosus | reverse complement strand
AAACATCAAGATGGTAGGAGGTACTGAAAAATGGGAGCTGTAACAAATTATGATTTTAAACACAAGGCATCTCAAATGGGAATTAAATTGGGTTATTAAATGTCATTAAATGTGAGTTAATTTTATTCCTAGCAGTTGTAGTATTATTAGTAGATTGGGTTCTTCATCATTTTCATATAAATAAATTTGCTTCTTCAATATATCTCTGAGCTAGAATGTAACAGATATATTTGCCTGATTATAACTGGGTTCTGGGGACAGGAGCCTGGAGACCCAGGATTTCTTCTTTAGATATCCAAGTGTGCTATAGGGCTGAAGATCTGAACTTACTGTTAGCTGTCTGACCTTGAACTTATAATTACAAGTCAGTTGTCCAAATCAGCATAAATAATAATTAAATGACAAAATGATAATAATTTTATACATGTAAGAGGGGAACAATAGGGTTAAAATGCAGTAACGGTGGGATGCTGTTTTCTGATGACTTGTGACACCTCTTGATTTTAGTGTGGAATTTGAATCAACTGGATGGTGTTAGGTCTGGGTTTCCCAGAATCCCAAGGGACACACAGATGTCCACTTTCCTCCAGAGGCTGTCAATCTTGTGACCTTTTCCCCTGTACCTGAGGTCCTGCCCCGTGGCTGTAAAGGGGCGTGGCTCAGTCGCCATCTTGCTGACTACCCCACCATGTGCCAACAGGTAGTCAGTCCTGGCAATTCCTGAAGTAAATATGTTCCCAGAGTGACTAAGCCTCATGTGCCTGTCTTTTATCTGGGGTTTGTGCCACCATAGATCTAACAGATGGGAACCAAGCTTATTCAGTTCATTTATAGTGGAGTCTGGTATAGAGAACCTACTTTTTTTTTCTTCTTTGAGACAGGATCTCCCTGTAGCCCCAGCTGTCCTGGAACTCACTCCATAGACCAGGCTGGCCTTGAACTCACAGACATCCACCTGCCTCTGCCTCCTGAGTGCTAGGATTAAAGGCGTGTGCCACCATGCTTGGCTTAAAGATGGTTCTTATCCTTTATGTGGGTGCTGGGAATTGAACCTGGGTCCTCTGCAAGAGCAGTCAGCACTCTTAACCACTGAGCCATCTCTCCAGCCCTGAGAACCTACTTATAAGACAATGCATTTTGTTTGTTTTTTGAGGAGGAGGAGGAGGAGGGTTGTTTTGGTGTCTTTTGATTTTTGGTTTTGTTTCTGTTTGCTCTCTCTCTCTCAATTTGTTTTTTTTTGAGACAGGGTCTCCCTGTAGTCCTAGCTGGCCTATATAGACCAGGCTGGCCTGTGCTTTGGTGTTTTTGAGACAGAGTTTTACTATATAATCCACGTTATTAATTCCCCTGCCTCAGCTTCCCAACTACTGTGGTCCTGGGATTATAAACCTATGACAGCACACTTGCTTAAAATAATAATTTTTTATGAAAATCAATAACTTATTATATGCTGAGATGGTTCTTGATTATAATATTATAAAAATTTGACAGCGTTCTGGGAGATGATTAAATTTTTTTGAGATGGTTAAATTTTGAGATAGTTTGATTATGGAGGATATAAAAGGAAATATTAGTTAGTTTTTTTTTTTTTTTATTAGGGTCCAAATCAGCTTTATGTAAGCAAGGTGAAACAGGGAAAGGGAAACTGAAATAGAACTCCCTGGAAAGGAAGTAGAAGGAAGAGAAGGGAAGGGAAGGGGAGGGGAAAGGGAGGGGAGGCAAGGGGGACGAGAGGGATTGGAAGGGTGGAAAGGAAGAAAAGAGAAAATGAAGGAAGGAAGAAGGGAAGGACGGAGGGAGGAACTTCAGAAGAGAGCACACACCTGTGTTAAGAAGCAGGTTCTACTTGGAGACAATGTTGCTGTACATAATTTCAGTTAGGTTTCAGTGCTCACCAAAAATCAAAGGCCAACAAGAATAGCAATGCTGTTGTTCCAGCAGCCGACACTGCAAGCATCTCCTAGAAGAGATGGACTGTCAAACAAGCAGGACTCCCCACTTCAAGCCAAGCCCAGTCATCCATGTAAATGTATATTTCTGATGTCTTTAAAAACACATGTTCAGGGGCTGGAGAGATGGCCTAGCGGTTGAGAGCGCCGACCGCTCTTGCAGAGGACCCGGGTTCGATCCCCAGCACCCACATGGCGGCTGAGAACCGTCTGGGGCTCCAATTCCGGGAGAACTCCAGTTCCAGGGGAATCCGACACCCTCTTCTGACCTCCGCGGCATTGCACGACATGGGTGCACAGACCTGCATGCAGACAGTACACTCATACACAAAGAAAAATAAATAAAAATTAAAAAAAATTTAAAAAAAATAAAAAATAAAAACACATGTTCATAATTCAAAATATTTGTTCCTCTCTTCATTTTTACATGAGCCTTTTCATTAAGGGAAAGGCATATAAAAGGGCAAGAGTCCTTGGATGTAAAAGAGAAGTGTTATGGATTTCTGTGCTTTCTTTCTTTCTTTTTTTTTTTTTTTTTTTTTTTTTTTTTT
>VZQC01004878.1:3361765-3423459 GCA_009823505.1 Rhizomys pruinosus | reverse complement strand
TTTTTGGTCTGAGACAGGGTCTCCCTGTAGCCCCAGCTGTCCTGGAACTCACTCTGTAGACCAGGCTGGCCTTGAACTCACAAAGATCTGCCTGCCTCTGCCTCCCAAGTGCTAGGATTAAAGGCGTGCACCACCATGTCCAGCTACTTTATTTCTGTGCATTGCTATTGGGGATGCTTGAGTAGCATGTTTCTTTACTGATTATGAGATATGTGTCCTCTGTCTGCACTCAATAGCTGGAGAGGAAGGAAGGAGGATGCTATCACCTCCACAGTCCTGCCCTGCTCTGGACCCTGAGAAGTCTACATGGCCGAATATCTCCCCAATGCTAAGCAACCTTTCAGACTCGGGTGGGACCCTATGCCGAAGATAGTGGGCATTTTTGGCTTTCACAAACAGCTCTAAGAAGGTTGGCTTTGTGGATTCGGCTTTGATGCCTCCTGCAGGTTCCACAGAGCTTGGGAAATTTTGTTCCCCAGCAACCCCGGGTGGTTTCAAATCAGCATCTTTTGATTTGGTGTCATCAGCAGGTGCTGATCCACGTTTCCTATCTGGGCTTGACACGAGGCCATCTTCTGTGTTGTTGGTGGGAACCTCTTGACTGTGACATGGGACAGAGATGTCCTGGGTGGGATCTGTGCCCTCAGGTGGATTCGCAGACTCTTTCTCCTGAACGTCTGAGTTCTCGTCTGTGAAGCACCCAGTTCTGTCACTTCGAGATCCCAAGTGCTCTTGACTCCTTGGGGGGTCTTTGAGGCCAGCAGCAGGTAAAGGCAGCACCTGAGGTTTGATGCTTATTTCTTGGGTGATGTTAGTTGCCAGTGCTCTGGAGGGAAGGGGGATGAAAAAGAAGTGACTTAAAAACTCATGAAAAGGCTCCTATTTAGACCTTTCAGTTATTAGATGGTGGCTATGTTGGTGTGGTACCAGCTGAGGCAATAAAGTAAGAAGAGGGTAGAAGGTAAGAAGAGGTGGAAATGTCTCTAGGAAGGGGAAGTGGTTTCTTCCCGGGGGGAGGAGGATGTTTGAAAGGTTCAGTTGGGATTCAGTGCTGCCCTCATGTATTTAAATGCTTTCTTACCTCATTTTAGGTTTCTGCCTGCTCTGTGGTGAAGACGTGAGAACATCATTTGGCTTCTTCTGAATCCCATTCCCCACGTAGGAGGAGAACTTTTTCTTGGTTATATCTGCTTTGAAATAATTAACAAATGATGGGGGGGTTGGAAAGATGGCTCGGGAGTCGAGAGTACTTGCTGTTCACCATGAGGACTAGAATTTGGATTCTAGCATCCGCCTCAAGGAGCTACCAATCACCGTTAACTCTATCTACAAGGGCTCTGGCGCCCTCTTCTGGCCTCTGGGGCACCTGCATACACACTTGCACATATACTCATACAGATACATACACATAGTCACCCGTACAAATATAAATAACATAAAAGAAATCTTTTAAGACATAATTAGCAGGGCTAGAGATATGGCCCATCAGTTAAGAGCACTGGCTGTTCTTGCAGAAGAGCAGGGTTAGGTTCCCAGCACCCACGTAGCATCTAACAACTGTCTGTAACCCTAGTTCCAGGAGAATCCAATGCTCTCTTCTGATCTCTATGGGCATTGCCTGACTTGGGTGCACTCACATATATGCAGGCAAAGCACTCATACAGATAAAATAAAAATAAAAATAAATAAAGACATAATTAACACATGAGTTTATATAGATTATATTGTGTTCCTCCCCCCCAAAATTTCAAATGTTGGGGTCCTAAGCCCCTAGTACCTGAGATTGTAACATTACTTGGAGAGAGATTCTTTTCAAAAAATATTTTACTAATTAATTTTATTTTATGTATACAAGTGTATTGCCTGCATGTATGTAAGTGCACCTGTGTCATACAATGCCCTTGGAGGTCAGAAGAGGGCATCAGGTCTTCTGGAACTAGAGTTGTAAACCATTGTTTGCTGTCTTGTGGGTGCTGGGACTCAAACCCTGTCCTCTGCAAGAATAGTCAGTACTCTTAGCTACTGAGACATTTCTCCATCCCTGAGAAATTCTTTATAGAGATGATCAGATTAAAATGTGGTAGAATGTAAGGGCTGTGATTGGGGTGAATGGTGAAACTACAGCAATATAGCCTGGACACTCATTTGATCAACTTGATTGAACATACAAGCCCCTCCTGCTAGATGGTGGGACCCATGGGCTGTGTGGGTTTGGGCACAACTGCTTGCAAATTGGTTTTACATGAAGGATGCTTGTACTCATAAATTATCACTTATTGTTAAAAAATGAAAAAAAACTGAGAGAAAGATGCAGGACAGTTATGGCAGAATGCATGATCTGGGATGGGGTGGGGTGGGGTGGAGTGGGGGGAAGAGAAAGGGAAATATGCCTGAACTGAATTGGAAAATGATGTATGAAATACACAAAGCATCAATAAAAAAATAAAATTAAATTAAAATTTAAAATTATTTATTTTTATTTAAAAAAAATGTGGCCATTGAGGGTGCATCCTAACTACTGTGATAGTGTCCTTGAGATAGCAGCAATTAGACCAGACACACAGGGAGGCAACATGTGTCAGGATGAGATGTCATCTACACACCAAGGAGAAATCTCCTGCTTCACACCCAGGAAAGCCATCCCTGCCTATATTTTGAATTTGACTCCCAGAGTCTAGAATGGAGACAATGAAGTTTTGTCTGTGGTTTGAGGCATGAAGTTCATGGTACTTTGTTGTGGAGCCCTAGAAAATGAATACAATAAGAGAGGAAAACGAGGGCCCAAATCCCGACTTTCCGAGAACTGGTATGTGAAGATCCCATCACACATTAAGTTGGTCTTGCACAGTGGATGAAAATGGAAAAAACTTCGTGAGTTCCCACTGTTTTCCTAGAACATGTCAGAGAAGACATAGATACACTGAAATCAGAAGTTTCAATGGCCTCAGTCCATCCAGACTTTGTTCAGATATTTACTTGGCAAACACTAGTGTTTAAAAAAAACAAAAGAACAGGGTATGAGCATTTTGTCTTGTTTACCACAATTGTGTGCCTTCCCATCAACCTGTGGCAAGAGAGTGCAACTGCTGGCCACCATGACAAAATAGACTTTCTATTTATCATGGGATCCATATTTCAACCTCCTGTGGTCTCTGCTGAATAGAGGACCCTATTAGTTTTCCAGACCTTTAAGAGTGGGTCATTTGAAATGGAAAAGTTTGCATTAGTTTGCCTTAGGTGCTTAAAAGTTACAGTGGTTTAAGGCTGGAAGTGTAATTCTGTGGTAGAGCACTTGCCTAAGTAGTACAAGGTGCCGGGTTCAAGCCCTAACACTCTGCCAAAAAGCCAAAAATGAGAACTAACAAACCAACTAAAAACAACCACCACCAACAAAACAGGACCGTCTGACGATGCAAATACCCTATTGTGATTAGTAGGCTCCAGACAGAGGGAATAGGAATATGACCAATCAGGCACCTAAACTCCACACTGAGTCCTTTGTGGCTCCTCCTGCTGTATTGTCTCCTAGGGACTATTGTGATGTCCTTGCATGTTTAAACTTCACCAATCTCCAGTAAACTAAAAGGTATGGGCTACTTCTCTTTTTTTATTTTGGGGCTACTTCTTTAGGCAGCCCACTCTTTCTGCAGTTGAGATGGAAGGACCGTTATAACTGAGCATATCTTCTCTGTAACGTCGTCTTCCTCTGGTGCTTTCATAGTAACGACATAGCACTATGTCTACCTAGTTATCCAAGTTGGCCCGTGTATTTGATGGCCTACTTTAGGTCAGGCAATATGTTCTGGTTTCCTTTATGCCTGGACATTTACTGAGTCATGAATCCCTGACAATTCTACTTTCTAAATGTCTCGATAGGATGGTCTCCTCATTTTCTTTGCTAGGCCAATGCCCTAGTTTAAGCCTTACGTCATGGCCTGCACTTTAGAATTCTGTTATATCTGCTCTGACTATACCCCAAGCTCTGTTTTACCTTAAGCACCAAAGTCATAATGATCTCTCTAAGATTTGAACATGTAAAATCTCTGTATACCCAGATCCTGCAGGATGGAATCTAAACTCTTTCATAAGATCTGGGAAGACATTGATTGGAGACACTGCTTAGCTTGCTTGGGTTCTAAAATCCACACATGCATGTCATCAGTGCTGAGCTATTTGTGGCAAGCCATGCTTATTCTGTCATGAATGGCCTCATTCTACATGTCCTCCCACTATAGTCTCTGCTCTTACATTCACCTCATTCTTCTCCTGCATCTCATCACACATCTCTTTTGGGAAATTCTTTTAAGTGGCCTTTGACAAGGACAGGGAGCACCCAGTGGCCCTGCCCTCTACTTTGTGAATAAATCCAACTTAGGATTTAAAATTTTTTATGATGAATTTTGGTAAACACAGCTGTCTGGAAATTTAAATATGAGCACCTCACACTGCATAGACCACATTTTTCATATTGCAATGTCAGCCTCTATCTGAGAAGCTAGATGTGATAGCACATGTCTAAAACCCAGAACTCAGGAGGCTGAGGCAGGAGGATCCTAAGTTTGAGGTCAGCTGGGGCAGTGTGGTGAGATCATGTCTCAAAAAAACAACCAACCAAGCAACCAAACAAACAGAATAAAGCCCTAACCTAGAAAAATCTACTTTAGTATCAGTGTAAAAAATGTTGAATTTTGAGCCCAATTTCTATATACTGATCCAACTCTCAAAGATGAGCACTGACAACATATACATTAAACAATCCACTAATGGGCATATCACTGAATCTCAATAACAGTTTTGATAAACAAATCATTGAAAAGTATTACTAAACACAGTATCAGTAAGACACCAAGTTGATTCATATTATTTCCTTCCTTCATTCCCAGTTTGACTGTTAAATAGAACATGAGAAATAGAACATGGAAACAGTGAGTGCTGAATCAGTTTTCTGCCTCCTGGTCCTGAAGTTTTCCACACATGTTCTGGAGGGAAACTCTCTACACACTCTCTCCTGTGCATGGCCGCCTGCTCCCAGAGTTCCTTTGTCAGTAATTAAAGTGGGAACCAACCAATTGGTTTCTCAGCTCCTTAACCACATATGGTAGATAGGAAAACTGGAAGCAGCAGAGTTTAGTTCAGATGGGAGTCATCTTTTAAGTTAAGAAAGCTAGAAATAGGGGGCTGGAGAGATAGCCTAGCGGTTAAGAGCACCGACGCTCTTGCAGAGGACCCGGGTTCGATCCCCAGCACCCACATGGCGGCTAAGAACCGTCTGTAACTCCAATTCCAGGAGAACTCCAGTTCCAGGGGAATCCGAGACCCTCTTCTGAACTCCGCCGCATTGCACGACACGGGTGCACAGACCTGCATGCAGACAATACATTCATACACATACAAAAAAAAAAAAAATTAAAAAAAAAAGAAAGCTAGAAATAATTATATAATTAGAAATAGTTGAAAATTAGAAATAATTTCCAACATTCGAACATTACTTTTGGTTTGTGTGTCTATCTGTTGAAACTGTATAAAGAGTAGGAAACTAAGGGCTGAGATGTGACAGAGCAAATCTGAAAGAAGGGTCAGTTCAAGAAGGTTGGGGAGAGGGCACTGGGATTTGTGGGTGTGGGAGGGATGGAGACGAGACCAGAGGACAGGGAAGGACCTTTGTCATGAGGTGGGCCCATACATTTCCCGTCAGCATGGTAGCAGCCTGCTGCCCTGCTCGCCCTCTGGAGCAGATTGCTCACCTTGCTGCAGCCTCTGCAGCTCTTTCTGGAGCTGCCTCTGTTCCCTGGCCAGCGATTTCACATGGTAGAGGCAGATGTCCTCCAGCCTTTGCAGTCTAAGGCTGAGTCTGGCTTCAGCCTGCCTGCTGTTCTTCCTCTCCAGGTCGAACTGCTTATGTAGCGGTCCCCTTACCATGCTTAAGTCCATCCTCTTCATGAGTTACAAATGGTAAAACAAGAGTCTTCAAAGTACTGCAACCTGAAAGAGCAAGGTCAAGATGCCAGCCCCTGGCAGTTAGTCAGGGATCAGTGTAGGGAGCTTCTCTTACTATGAGCAGGTACAGTGCAGTCCTGCTAAGGGAAGGGGAGCACAGTGGCCACTTGTGGTCACTGTGGGGAACTGACCCCTTGGCGCAGAAGTCAGTTGGTCACTTTTGTAACCCAACCTGAGAGGTACTTCCAACTCAGGTCCTTAGCCTGGGCGGTGGAACGCCTCCCATTTGGCTGTGCTTTCCCACGTGGCCAAAGACTGCTGGTCTCTGGACAGGACTTTCAGGCTGATGGCTGATGGCCAATCTGCAGACTACATCCACTCACAATTTACTCCACAGCTTGGTGACCTGATTGGTCTCCATCCAACCCCACACTACCTTCCCAGGTTGGTGGTCTGATAGACCCCTGTCCAACCCACTAGCCACCAACACTCGAAATCCAGGCCTGCTTTGGCCTGTATGGGAATTTTGTGTATAATGATGGTAATAGAGAATTTGATTTATTGCCTGCTGCAAGTCACTTTTATAAGCAAAATGACATCACCTCCCACAGCCAATCACAGACCCCCAGTTTCCCGCCACTGTACACTGCTGCTCCACCTAGCATTAAGTGCCTGGGCCACATTGCTCCCTCTTAGGGTGGGGTCAGAGGAATCCCATGACTCCCACATTGTGCCCTGAGGGATGCTAGCTGAGAACTAGCCCCTAATTTGAACTGGATCTTCCCACAGATCAGTGTTTGAAGACTGTGATTTTCTTAAAATGAAGCTTCCCATTCAGATGAAGTCACATTACTGGATAAATGTTTCCTATAGTAAAATAAGTTTCCAGAGTGGCATAGAAAGATGGAAAATAGCTGTTGGGCTAGCTTGAGGTCAACTATCAAAGCATCAGCATCCTTGCTAGTAAATCAGTGATAGACATCATAGCTCCAGGTTAGACCCCAATCAGATTGCCACAAGGATCACATGAGAAGCACATGACAACACTTTAAGGAAGAAAATAAAAGCACTCTAACTGTCCGGGCATGGTGGTACACGCCTTTAATCCTAGCACTCCGGAGGCAGAGGCAGGTGGATCTTTGTGAGTTCAAGGCCAGCCTGGTCTACATAGAGAGCTTCAGGCCAGGAGGAGACCCTGTCTAAAATATACAAAAAAAAGCATTCTAACTAAATGAGGCATTCTTCATCCAGTGAGGACAGTTGCCTCACTATTTCTTGAAGGCTTTCAAAGAGCCTGTTCAGGTCTGGGGAAGATTTGCAGACTTAATGCATCCTGGGCTCCAGTCAGTGAATTCATTCACATATGCATGGGACCTGCCAGTCTGTTATCCCTTTCTCTATGCCATGTCCCCCACACTGTGCTAAGAGCTGAGCTGGTGTCACACAGTTCCTACTCACAGGAGCTTTCAGAGTCACTACTTTGGACTCTGACAGTTCAGGCAACATGTGAGCAGTTGCTATCTCAGACTAGGCAGTGTCGGGTGGGTATACTGATTATAAACAGAATAGGATCCTGCGCGGCACTGGGGAAATCTGAATAGTCACAAGCTGTTTTTTTCTGGCTCTAATGGTTTTCTCAGGCCTGGTACCCTGTCCATCCTTCACATAACCAATGTCCTAACCCACATTTCCATCTTCTTTAACCTCTAGTGGCACTCACAGGCAGGGACGATGTCTCCTCTCCTTTGAGTCCTTCCCAATACTCTTCTCAGATCTCTAGCACAGTATGTGTGCAGCATACAGGTTCTTCTTACTAAAGCTTTGGTGGTATCAAGCCAGGGAAAGATGAGCCTTTAAAATAGAGGATAAGGTCAGAACAAAAGGGAGTTTTATTTAAGAGTCAATTTTAAAGCAGTTTGATTTGAAGCCTAAAGGAAAGAGTCAGCCTTCACCAAAGAACAAGGCAGGTACTTACTTGCAAATCCAGGCTCTCACCATGAAAATGTTTCTTTTCTATGCCTCAGTCTGGATTACTGAGTTCGTTTTCTTCAGTAAAGCTTTGAGCCTTGTGGAAGGAGGGCAGGGGCCCTTTGGAGGGGGCTGTGGGGACAATGTTGACTGCACTTGAAAGCTCTCCTCTCCCCTCCTGTCTCCCCTGGTCAGGAATGCTGCCTCTTTGAGCCATGGGTAGCAGTCCCTCTTGGAGAGGCCAGATCTCTGAAGTGTTTTGAAAATGAAGGAAGTTTGCCAACTTCCAGCCCTCCCCAGAGAGGCCAGCTCCTGAGCCATCCGTGTCCATGGGAGCCAAGAATGAAAGCAAGCAGTGTCTTGCTGTGTGTGTGACCTCTCTCTCCTTTCCTGCCTCTCCCTCTTCTTTCGCTATTTTCCTCTTCTCCTTCCCTGCTTTCTTGCATCTTGGAAACCAAAAGAAAGCCCCCCATTCTCCCATCTTTGTGCACATTTTTCACAGGAGAGTATTTAATTGGCTTATTCTGCCTGATTGCGCACCATTCCAAGTGTTCCCAGGCTGTGGCCCTTATCTGGAGCATTTCAAGGCTTGTTCATATTTTCAAAGTGCTGCAAGCAGCATTAGGCAAAGTAAAAATTGTTAATCAACTTTTGGCTTCATATTTGGTTAGCTACCTACCGCAGAATGCAGAGTTGAACTATTGGTTATATAAGAAGATCCTGGGTGGGATTATTATTGTTGCCTTGGGGATCCATGTGAAAATAAGAGGCGATAAAATGCCGCGGCCTCAAGATAGCTGCCAACATTGGGGCTCAGTAATTCCCCCAGAGCTTACGAAAGGCAGCTAAACAACCCCTTTTGCCCACAATCATCACTGGGCAAACAAACTATTATAAGGGGATTACTGGGGAGCTGAGCAAGGGAGGGAGCGTTATTATTCTCTAAGCAGGAAGCCATCCCTTCTCAGAGCTTTCCCATGAGGTAGGTAAGTCCCTCACCTCCAGGCTTGAAACAAGCAGGGTACGGGCTCCAGAAAATTATCACAGAAGATGAGGTAGGTGCCACAAAAGGGGAGACCGGAACTCCACTCCCTAGCTGGAGACTGATAAACTGCACAACAACAGAACAGCCCTCAAGCCATAACTTTGTTTTCCCCCGGAGATGAGGGAAGTGTGGAATTCCCAGGAAATTTGTGTGCCAACTTGAGAAAGAGCCAAAGTATAGAGGCTTGTATGGCTAAAGGACAGGAGTCCGTTTAGTGTACATCGTGGTTGCCTGGTCCCTTTGAGGGTGACTTGGAAGATCTGACTCAGTATGAAGGAGCAGAAACCGCAGTGTGGCTATGGCATTCCTCTTTGTGAAGACTACACGTTCTCAAACAAGACACCCAGAGCGCGAAGAATACTAGTGCTGCTTCACGTCCAGACGGCAGCAGAAATATTGCAGAAGAGCTCTGCTGCCCCATCTCCTCCTCTTTCCCTCTTAGACCGGCTAGTATTGAAAAGACAAGGGAAGGGAGGCATTGAAAGCAAGACCAAGTTGGGGCTGGGGAGGTGGCTTAGTCAGTCAGGAGCTCGCCACATAAGCATGAAGACCTGAGTTCGGATCCCCAGCACCCACATAAAGAAGCTGGGCATGGTGCTGCATGCCTATAAATCTAGCACTGGGCTTGGAGGCGAGGTGGGAGGTAGGCAGGCAGATCTTTGCAGCTCATTGGCCAGCCAGGCTAGCTCAGTTGATGAGCTCAGGGTTCAGTGAAGAATCCCGTTTCAAAAAGTAAGACGGATGTTAAGCACGATGGCACACGCCTTTAATCCCAGGTCAGCCTGGTTTCCATAGTGAAACCCTTGCTCCAAATAATAAATACATAAATAATACATAAATAAATAATCAAGGAAGACACTCAATGCCTATCTCTGGCATGCACAGAATACACACGCATGCACACACACACGCACGCACGCACGCATGCATGCACACACACACACACACACACACACTTGCACACCACTGCCATGGTTCTGCTCCACACCAACAATGGGAGGAGTCTGGCAGGAGAGATCATCCTCCTTTTTGTTCTCCTTGTCTCTAGAGTCCAGGGAGGAAGGGTTTGTTTGACTTGCACATAAGATTGGAACTTTAAAGTAGACTGAGCCTTTTTATAAACAGAGTGGCCAGAAAAATGGAGTCTGTGCCCAGCATCTTATCAAAGTATAAGAAAGAAAAAAAAATCAATGAAGACAGTGATTGCAGGTATAAAACTATCATTTCCAGATTACACTCCTGCTACTACCAGTGGAGAAAAGAACTTAAACTGTTCAGTAAAGTGATTATGAAAAAAAAAAGTCTTATAGAATGAATTTTACCCATGTGCATTGGTCTTTCTTTCTTTTTTTAAATTTTATTTATTTTTGTTTGTGTATAAGTGTACTGTCTGCATGTAGGTCTGTGCACCCATGTCGTGCAATGCTGCGGAGGTCAGAAGAGGGTCTTGGATTCCCCTGGAACTGGAGTTCTCCTGGAATTGGAGTTACAGATGGTTCTTAGCCGCCATGTGGGTGCTGGGGATCGAACTCGGTCTTCTGCAAGAGCAGTCGGTGCTCTTAACCACTAGGCTATCTCTCCAGCCATGTGCATTGGTCTTTCATAACTATTTTATTTTCTATGACATGCCATCCTTTTGTAGTCAAATATGTCTGAGCTCAAATAATTGGTGTTGCTATACAGGGTGCATGACTTGAAGCATTAATCCTGTCTTAGCTCCCCTTGTCCCCACCTGCAAGAATCAGTTAACAATATCTTCCCCTATAAGACTTCTGCTAGAATTGAAGAAAGGAAGGAATGCAAAGTGCTTAGTCCACATTCAATATCCAGTAAAAATTAATTAGTGCCTGATTCCTAGAGAAGGTAGAGTAACAGAGACTGGGTTTACTTTTCTGCATGAAACAATTTTAAAGGAAGTTAAAATATGTCAAATTAGAGAAAAATCACCAGGCATGGTGGCACATGCCTTTAATCCCAACACTCTGGAGGCAGAGGCAGGCAGATCTCTGTGAGATTGAGGTTAGGCTGGTCTGCATAGTGAGTTCCAGGCTAGTTGGGGTTACAGGATACCTTGTCTCAACATCCCCATCACATATTTGGCAAATAAGATAGGAATTCCCCAAAAGTAGTAGTGCTTATTGGCTGGAAAGAACATATATATATACAGCCAGGCAGCATGTTCCCCAAGTTTAATAAAGTCTGAGGAAGCTCATATTAGTAGGGCATCGTACCAGATCCAAGGAGAAGGGTTAGTGCCAAGCAAAAGAAACATGAATAAGACTACAGAAGATATATAAAATAAAATTGCTATAAAAAGAAAAAGGACTTCATCTTATCATTGTTCTGACAAATAGGGAGCTGTGGCAACTCCTGTAGTTCCAGCACAGGAGGCTGAGGCAGGAGGATTTTGAGCTTGAGGCTAACTCAGTCTCCATAGAGAGTCTGTCTTGATTAATATGTAAATAGCTAAACAAACAAAAAAGGCCTGTTATAAAGGAACTCAGATGAGAAAATTATAGCAGACTTCTTATCAGAATGATAACGCCTTGTTTCTTACCGGAAACTGATCTGCAGTTCAAACATTTCAGAAAGTCCTTTAAACAAAAGGAAGTTCATAGTGTATGGAAGCAAAAAAATCTACACAAGATGAAGACCATGAGAAACAGCAACTCCATGGCCAAGTATAAAGATGGCTTCTCCCTCCACATTTAGATCATTTCAGAAAGTATTTTACTTGGGGCTGGAGAGATGGTTCAGCAGGTAAGGGCACTGACTACTCCTGCAGAGGACCCAGAGTTAGTTCCCAACATCTGCATGGTGGCTAACAACCATCCAAAACTCCAGTTCCAGGGGATCTGATGCCCTCTTCTGGCCTCCCCAGGCATTGCACAACATGAATGTGCCTACATACATGCAAGCATACCCCAAACAACAAAAATCCTCTAACAAATGACACCCTTGTATTATGAGAGTTACAGTACTGTTAGAAATAGAGGAAATGGCAAAACACAGCATGAAATCCATGTGAGAAGGAATTATATTGTTATAATGTCCTTCAAATATATTTGCAGCACTGTAATATCACTTGAAGGGATGTAGTAGTAAGTTAAATCTACATAACCTACCTACTAAAAGCAACCACTAAAATAAGAGAGCAAAATAACAACTAGTTAGTGAATAAATAAAATAGAATGGACTCATTTAAAACATTTAATACAAACTAAAGAAGGAAAGAAGGAGAAAATACCTAGGATAAATAGAAACAAGTGATAAAATGATATATTTAAATACAATGATAAGAGCCATAATAGACTGAAGTACTATTAACAGCTCCTTAAAGAACAGAATCAACTAAAATAACCAAATACTATAAAATGCTAAATAAAACCAACTTAAAAGACCACACATGAGGCTGGAGAAATCACTCAGTGGTTAAGAGGTGGCTACTCTTGCAGATGACTGGCTTCTATTCCCAGCACCCACATGGGAGCTAAGAACTGTTGATAACTCCAGACTCTAGTTCCAGGG
Source organism: Rhizomys pruinosus (assembly GCA_009823505.1). Taxonomy (NCBI): domain Eukaryota; kingdom Metazoa; phylum Chordata; class Mammalia; order Rodentia; family Spalacidae; genus Rhizomys; species Rhizomys pruinosus. The sequence continues at coordinate 3,410,981 of VZQC01004878.1, read as the reverse complement.
ATCTGATGCCCCCTTCTGACTTCCACGGGCATTGCATGACACGTGTGCACTTACATACATGTAGGCAATACACTCATATACATAAGAAATTTAAAAAACTAGCCAACCAAAAAAAAAAAAAAACTCCTAAATCTAAAAACATATGAAGACAAATCTAAAGACAAAAGAAGAGTAAAAGGGTAAAAAACATACATGCTCTACACGCTAATTACATGAACTCATAGATAGCTATACTAACAGCGAACAATAGTTTTCAGAGCCAACAATATTCTTATGGAATAGGGGGTCTTTTTGTATTTTGGGAGACAAGGTCCTACAGAGCTCAGGATGGTCTCAGACTCACTATGCACTGGAAGGTGCCATGATATTCTGACTCTCCTACCTCCACCTCTTGAGTGCTGAGATTACAGCTGAGGATCAAAGCCAGGGCATTGTGCATACAGGGCAAACATTCTACCAATGAGTCCCACTCCCAGTCCACTTATTATCAGTGCATATTAAAATCATGGACTTTGTTATAGATTTTTCATACATCTATATAACATAATTTGATCATACTCATTACTATCTTAAATAGTTATCTCTTATTGATAGAAGATATAATTTAGAAGAGACACTTTTATATAAAGAGAAACTGATACAATAATTGCTAAAACTCAAAATATTCCTCAAGTCACAGAAAAATGATAATCAATAGTAAGTCAAAGGTGCAGAAAGAAATGAAGATGAACAGGAACACTAAATATAAAAGGTTTGGTGCCTACAGTTTCATAATCTTATTACAATTTCCTTGGAGAACACAATTTATAAAATTTGACTCCAGAAGAAATATTAAACAAAATTTGCCTGAATATATACTGAAATTCTTAAATTCTGGGCCAAATATTTTCCCAATAAAGAATATTCCACCCCAATGGTTTTATTGATAAATCATATCAATTATTCATGGAAGAATGAATATGACATTTTAGCAATCTCTTTCTCTTTCCCTATTTTTGGAAATGGAAGAGTAGAGAACACTTCCAGCATATTTGATCTTAACACCAAAATCAGATAAGAAATTACAAAAAAAGAAAAAATACACACACACACACACACACAAGGGCTGGGTGTGGTGGGGCTCGCCTTTAATCCTAGCACTCCAGAGGAAGAGGCAGGTGGATCTCTATGAGTTCAAGGCCAGCCTGGTCTACAGAGTGAGCTTCAGGCCAGCTGGGACTAAAAGGGAAACCCTGTCTCAAAAATACCAAAAAAAGAAATTACAAAAAAGAAAAACAATATACCAATATCACTCATGAACAGATATAGAGAAATAAGGATAAAAAGTTACAAAATAAAATCAAGCAATGTACAAAACAAAGGTTTGAATATTATTACCATGTGATAGTTGCCATATTACAGGATTAGTTGCCATATTACAGGATTAGTTTAATGTCTAATAAACTTGCAAATAGAATTCAACAACACATTAAAAAGGTCATATACCATAATCAAGTTGGTTTCATATCAGGAATATAAAGATGGTTCAACATATGCACATGAATGGAAGTGAAGATAAAGTCCAAATGGAATCCATGAAAGTACAAAAAGTTGCTGGGTGTGGTGGCACACCACTTTAATCTCAGCACTTGGGAGGGAGGCTGAGCCAAGCGGATCTCTGTGAGTTCAAGGCCAGCCTGGTGTACAGAACAAGCTCCAGGCCAGATGGGACTAAAGGGAGACCCTGTCTCAAAAAGACCAAAAAAAAAAAAAAAGTCTTTGATAAAATTTAACATCACTTCATTGGTAAAAACACTGAATGTAATAGTCAAAGAAGGATCATGCTACAAAATAATGAAGACTATATATGGATAACCTATTATTGTCCTTGAATAGGGAAATCCCAAGATAATTTCCCCTAAAACCAGGAACGAGACAAAGTTCCTGGTCCCATCACTCTTATTTAATTTGACGCTGAAATTGTATTCAGAGCAATCAGAAGAAATAAAAGAAATACAAATAGAGGAAGTCAAATTATCTATGTTTGTGGATGATATGACTCTGTAGTTAGAGAACAGCACAGACTGTATTAAAAGACTCTTAGAACTGCTAAACAAATTCAGCAAAGGAGCAGGATACAAAATCAACATACCAAATCCAGAAGTTTCCTCATACATGAATAATGAGTTCACAGAGAAAAAAAAAACAGGAAAACAATTCCGTTTTCAAGTGCCTCCTAAGAAACAAAGAAGCTGAAGAGCAAATACAAATAAAATAACCTCGGACTAATCCAGACAGAGGAAGGAGAGGAATTCTACAATGAAAATCATAAAATGCTGAAAAGAGAAACTGAAGAAGCCACTGAGGAAGAAAATAGAAAAAGTTCTGTGTTAATGAATAAGGGGAATTAATCTTATTAAAATGACCTAATTACTAAAAGAGATTTACAGATGTAATGTAATACGTATAAAAATACCAATAAAAATTTTCACAAAACTAGAAAAATAATCCCCGAATGTACATGGAAGCACAAAAGATTCCATACAGCCAAAGCAATCCTGAGATGAAAGAGGAAGTGGTGAATGTCACAATTCCTAACTTCAGAACACACATGTGATGAATGGTAACAAAACCAGAACCCCACTGGAACAAAAGTATGTAGAATCCTGAAAGAGAATACAAAACTCAGAGAAAAAGAAGCATATGGATCAATGTTAAATGTAAGTATCTTTGCCGGGAGTGGTGGTGCCTGCCTTTAATCCTAGCACTTGGGAGGCAGAGGCAGGCGGATCTTTGTGAGTTCAAGGCCAGCCTGGTCTAGAGGCAGGCGGATCTTTGTGAGTTCAAGGCCAGCCTGGTCTACAGAGCAAATTCCAGGACAGCTGGGGCTACAGGGAGACCCTGTCTTGAAAAGACACACACACACACACACACACACATATGTGTGTGTGTGTGTGTGTGTGTGTATCTTTACTCCCATTTGACACAATTCTCTGTGTGAAATCAGGAAAGTACCTGTATTATACTTGATATTGGCAAGATCATTAGCTAACAGGCCAGATTTTACACAAATATATTGGACACTAGTATATTTTAAAAGTAGGTTTAAAAATAAAATTCCACTTCTAATACTATGATTTGTAATACTATAACAAATTATAACAAGCTTAAGAATTAATTTAATGAAATGTAATAAATATAACACAATGTAAAACCACAAAACATTTCACAGAGTTATTAAAGAAGCTAGGGAGATGTACCATGCTGAGCATTTTAGACTGTCTGTTCTCCAGATAATCTACAGATTCTGTCACCATCAAGATCCAGGCAGGATATTTTTTTCCTGGTAAATATATAAAAAAAAAAAAGTAAAATTCAAATGACAATGCAAAGTGTTTATGGTGTTCAAAATAAACTCAAAATGGAAAAGTAAAGAACACCGACAGTGCTGGTTTCAGATCTGTTCTAAAGCTACAGTTAGCAAGATCATACTGCCTTAGCATAAAAACAAGCATGGAAGATTGCAAAATTCAACAGAAATTTTAGAAATAGACCTATACACCTAGTCAGTTTGTGTGTTGTTACTCAGCCACATTATAATTATACCTGAATAAAGAAACAGCCCGATTGTTAGCATTAGTTTTAAGGCCAGGAGTGGACCGGATCTCTAGAACTACTTCCTTTAGGAGTCTCATGGAACAGTGCTCTCTTGAGACAGGTTTCACTCATACTTTATTGAAATGGTATCTCCAGCATGAATTGGGGAAACAAAAGCTAAAGTCCACCCTTTGATCCCTAGGCCTAAAATATCTTGTACACACAATTTCAGACCGACTTCTCAATTCTCACTGTTTGCAATGAGAAGGACATGCTACTTGGAGCGCTTTGGCATGTTGACCAAGCACACCCATATTCATTCACTGTCTTTTTTTTTTTTGGTCTTTTTGAGACAGGGTCTCCCTTTAGTCCTAGCTGGCCTGGAGCTCGCTCTATAGACCAGGCTGGCTTTGAACTCAGAGATCCGCCTGCCCCTGCCTCCCGAGTGCTGGGATTAAAGGCGCGCGCCACCAAGCCCAGCTCATTCACTGTCTTGAGTAGAGTTCTTGAGATGGTTTCCTTGAAGAATTAAAGACAGATGCCAAGGTCACAAGAGGAATGAGCACATGGCATGATGAGCTTGTTCACACTATAAACAGTAATTTTTTGGTTGCAAGGTTAGGTGAAAGTCTTTAGGCCAGATGATTAGTCTTTAGGCCATATTATAAAAAGTCATGACAAGTTTGCTTTTGACAGAAACATCAATACAATTTAATGAGGGAAAGAATATTCTTTCTATAACCTATGTTGGAAGATTTGCTATTCCTGTGGAAGTATTATATCTCAATCCTCATATTATGGCAAATAAAAAATTAATTTGAAGATAAAATTGACTTATTTATTTATTTGTTTATTGGTCTTTTTGAGGCAGGATCTCTCTGTAGCCACAGCTGGCCTGGAACTCACTCTGTAGACCAGGTTGGCCTTGAACTCACAGAGATCCACCTGCCTCTGCCTCCCAAGTGCTAGGATTAAAGGTATGTGCCACCACGCCCAGTGACATCTTAATTTAAAGGCTAAAATTACAAAATTCCTAAAAGAAAAAATATGGAAACATCTTTGTAAACTTGGGTTAAGCAAAGCATTGAAAGGAGACTAAAACAAAACAAAAACAAATAAAAAAGGTAGTAAACCAGAGTAAATGACATTAAACCTTTTGATCTTCAAAGCATACTGCCAGAGAAAATAAAAGATAAGAAAATACTTTGGAGAATATACTGACAGCCTATCTATCTATTTTTTTTAAATTTTATTTATTTTTGTATGTGTATGAATGTCCTGTCTGCATGTAGGTTTGCGCACCCGTGTTCTGCAATGCTGCGGAGGTCAGAAGAGGGTCTCGGATTCCCCTGGAACTGGAGTTCTCCTGGAATTGGAGTTACAGATGGTTCTTAACAGCGATGTGGTTGCTGGGGATCGAACCTGGGTCCTCTACAAGAGCAGTAGGTGCACTTAACCGCTAGGCTATCTCTCCAGCTCCCTATCTATCTATTTTACAAAGAACCTATACTCACAATATCCAAACAGCATAATATGATAATACAAATTTCAGACAAAAGATATGAATAGACAATCTAAAGGGGTATACAAATTGAAATAAGCAAATGAACCTATGCTTATTAATTACTTGGATGTCATATAAAAACACAATGGGTATACCTTCACATCTAGTAGCTTTATTAACTATGAAGACTGGTTTGAAAATAAAGATGCTGGTGAGATTATTGGTCAACTGGAACTCTCATACATTGAGTATTTAAGTGTCAGTAATCGTTTTGGATAATAGTTTGTCAGTTTCTTGTAAAATTAATACATATATAGCATTTAGCAGTTCCATTTCTAGAGATTTAACCAAAACAAAGGGAAGCTCACAAGAAGCATTGAAAGGAATGCTAAGCAGCTCTATTCGGGGCTCTCCTAACCTAGAAACAATGCTAAGTGACCAAGTGAACCGAGAACCAAATTGTGGTTCATCCCCACAACGGGATACTAGTTAGTAATAAAAAAATCAATATAACTGTGTATGCAAAAATAAGGATGAATTATGCAGACATTATTCTGGTGAACTAAACTAGATACAGCTGGTTCCATATATTTAAAATATTATAATAGGCACAATTAATCTATAGCAACAGAGATCAGATCGGTTGTTTCCTGAAAGAAGAGGTGTAGATGAAGATTGATTACAACAGGGAAAGAAGGGAATTCTGGGGGAATAGAGATGGTAATTATGTGTTGCATGCATTTGTCAAAACTAACAACCTGCATGCTTCAACTATGGATTTTAATGTATATAAATCATATTTTAATAAGATTGATTATAAAAATAACCCCGCCTAAGTTCCAAAAGATTCAGGGGGCTTCAGCTTCCACAAGAAGGATTGCTGCTTCTGGTAATTATCTTTCTGCCTTAAATAACTAGAAAACCAGCCAAACCCATGAAACAATTGTTTTCATACATTGAGAGATAGGCAGCCGAGTGTGATTCCTGTGAGATAAGAATTAACATAAGGAAAGACAGAAACAGACAGGGCCAGCTGGTTCTGGAGGAAGAATGGAAAACAGAGCAGAGAGAAATGCACACACACACACACACATATGCGCGCACGCTCGCGCACACATGCACACACATCTGTAGAGAGCTTTCTTGGAGGTTTTGATTCAGAACTACTGATGCATGATGACTGAAATGTCCAAAAACTTGTGGATGAATAAATGAATCATGGTGCATTTCTACAACAAAAAACTACTTACCAGCAAAAGGAATAGAATTATGGATACATGCAACAGCATGGGCTAATCTCCAAAGCGTTATGCTACAAGGAAGATGTCCATTCAAGAGTCCATGCTTTGTGATGTCAAAAGTGTATGTACTAGCAAATGTAAGCTTAAAGTGATTAAAGTAGATCAGTATTTGCTTGACGTTGAGACAGGGCACATAGATTGACTTTAAAGAACAAGTAAAAGTTTGGGGAGAGGTCCAGGAAATGTTCTATAATTTTGCTTATAGTTATGTTTGTGTGGATGCATTTATTTGTCTAATTTTCTTTCTTTCTTTCTTTCTTTCTTTCTTTCTTTCTTTCTTTCTTTCTTTCTTTCTTTCTTTCTTTCTTTCTTTCTTTCTTTCTTTTTTATGTCTACGAATGTCATGTTTGCATGGAAGTATGCCTGTATTGTGCAGTGCTTGTGGAAGTCAGAAGAAGGCATCAGATTCCCTATAGCTGGAGTTAGGGACAGTTGTTAGCCACCATGTGGGTGCAGGGGTTCAAACCCAGGTCTTCTGCAAGAGCAGCCAGTGCTCTTAACAGCTGAGCCATCTCTCCAGCTCCTATTTGTCAAATTCTTTAAAATGGATGATTTCTATTAGATGTAGGTTATACTTCGATAAAATTGAGTTTTAAAAAATGCTCAAGAGGGTGGCCAACGAGATGCCTCACCAGGTAAAGTTACCTGATACCAAGCTCCCCCGGAACCACATGGTAAATGGAGAAAATGGATTCCTGTGACTTGTCCTCTTTGACTGACACACCATGACATCTGTGTATACCAACATACATAAACACACCTCCCCCCTCCAATAAATACATGAATGCTATCTAAAGTCATTACTTACCCTTACAGCTTAGTGATATAGTACTTACCTAGCATATGCAAGATTCTTGGTTCAAACACCGGCCCTGTAAGAAAACTCAAGAATCATAGGTTAATGACTTTTGATCTTGTTAGGCAATAACCTAGGGTTCTAAAAAATAAAAGGAGAAAATTAAACATCTGTCTTGTTTTTCCCATATGAACTACATTTTCAGGTGATTAAACGGTTGGTGAGGGAAATATATTTAAGCTTGTAACTTACAGATGCAGAAGAAGTCATGCAAGTCAGAAATCTACCAGTTTCAAAGATGACACCACTTGAACCCACTGATTAGCAGTAACATCGCTACGAGGAAAACTGGGGAAGTGTGCTTGACCTGAATTTATTCCAACTGTTCTGGTTGATTTCTTCCTAAATCTCTGAAGTGAGTTCAGAACTTACTTCAGAGATTTAGGAAGAAATCAATAATATAAGAAAGCCAATAAAAATGTAGATTATTCTAGAAAACTATCTGATTTCTCTGGCAAATCAGTGGCAAGATATTTGAAAAATTAATCAAAGAGAAGCTTCTTTTAATAGTGTTGGGGAGAAATAACAACCAAAGCATTATGTGGAGTTATTTGGATCCTGATTCATATGCACCAACTGTGAAAACAGTTTTGGGACAAGTGGAAAATCTGAACAGAAAGTAGATATAGAAAGATTACAGGGCTTTTGTTAACTGTTCTTGGTGCAAAAATGCCATGTGGCTTAGTTTATTCAGGTTGGTATAACAAAATACCATACACTAGAGAGTTTATATATAAGAGAAGTTATTTTTTTTTAATTATTTTGGAGGCCTGGAAGGCTAAGATCAAGGTGCTAGAAGATTCAGCATGTGAGCCCCCATACTGTCTTGGTACAGACTGGTTTATTTCTTCTCCCCGACCATCTTATCTATGCTGATTTTTGTTCCTGTTAGAGGGAGGGAGTGTCTTCAGAGACAGGAAGGCAGCCTTGTTTTCCATGGAATATTAGCCATGCTTTCCTTCTGTTCCCGTATGCATTCTTTTGAAGCACAGAACACATTTGACATTAATGTCAACACTAAGTCCTTTAGCAATGACCACTATTATACTGCAATGTAAAAAATTCAGTAGCCTTCAACCATCTATTCATTCCACTGTTATGAAAACTCCTCTAAGGGGGGGGGTATTTATTTGTCTCCATATCTTCGGCAGGTAGCACAATGCCGTACTCATGATAAGTTGTTCAATAAATGTTTGCTGAGTGAAGTATTGATTGGAAAATAGCAAGCGAAAGGGTTCTCCTAGAAACTTATGTAACAGATGCCTTTGAGTTTCCTATGAAACCGTAAGATATTCCCAAGTGCTTCTGTAAGTCAAGATGAGAAGATGATTGTGTTTTTACAATAATGCCAAATATCTCACTAATACTTCAAACTTGGGAAACCATGGGTGATAGGGCACTTTAGGTTCAGAAAACAGGTTCTTTCTGCTCAGCTCACACTACCTCTAGGTTGGACTTCTCCCTGGTTTCACACTCTTTCAATGGGCTCGTCCTGGATTTATGGCTGGGCTTCTTTCACGATGAGTTAATGCTGGGTGAGCTTGTGTAGCTCCCCCAGACCAGCAGCCTTCATGGGAAAGGGCACCACACAAGGGACCAGGATGCCTTCTTGCTCTGCTGGGAATACTTATGCCAGGAAAGCCACTGGACAGGGCTCCTTATTTCTGGTAACAAAGCATCAACCTCTAATCACATAGCGATCAGATAACAGCCACTGGACACCCTTATCAAAGACAAAGTACACACAGTTATTGAACTAACAAACTCCTAAGTTCTCCATCAGTTTAATGGGTAACTTTAGATAACACATCATCTCCATAGTGACATAGTCCTGTAATAACCACTCCACCCACAAAGCTAAACAGCAACCTCTTATCCCTTGCTCTCAGTGATGAACAGGAATGGTGTGAATTTCTGTGGCTGCTGTAACAAGTCATCCTAACTACTTTGTTTGTAGCAGTGGAAATGTGTTTTCTCACAGTGGTGGAACATGAACTATAAAATCCAGGTGCCGATGACTGTGGAGGAGAATCACACATGCCTCCAGCTTCTGGTAGTCCTAGGCACCCTTTGGCAAGAGGGAACACAATTCCAACTCTCCTTGCAACTTTTCAATGTCTCCTTCCTTCTGTGTCTGTTTCTATCTCTTCTTCCCTTGTAAATTTCCCAGCCATCTTGGATTAGCACCCACCTTAATTCAGAATGAACTCATATTGATTAGATTACATCCACAAAATATTATTTCTAAATAAGTTCTTATCTTAGTTTCTTTTCTTGTTGCTGTCATAAAATATTCTGACAAAAGCACCTTAAGGGAGAACAGGTTTATTTTGGCTCACATGGTGCGGTCAAAGCAGGATAGGGCCAAGACATTGGAGCTTGAACTGGCTGGTTACATGAAGGATGGAGGCAAAAGAGAATAGTGACTGTGTCTTAGTGCTCAGGTCACGTTCTCGGTTTCACACAGCGGTGAGGTGGAACCTTCATGGGTGGGATCAGTGCTCTGTCTGCCACAATAGACCCAGAGAGGTCTCTCACCCCCTTCTGTCAGATGAAGTCACAATAAGATGACCAAGAAATGGCCCTTAATCAGCCACCAAATCTGCTCAAACTTGGGGTCCTAAGCCTCTGGTACTATGGTAAATAAGTTTCTGTTGTTTATAAACTGTCCAGTTTATGAAAGTCTGTGATAAGACAGTGTAAATGGATCAAGACAAGAGGCTGACATCTCCTGGATTATGGAAGACACTGTTGTTTGACAACCCAGAGTGCTTTGCCAAGACCGTTCACTCCTTTTCATAACTGTTCATTCTTTCAGAACTTTTAATTTTTTCTATGCATTTGAGTCTGTGTGTGGGTATGTACATATGTATGCGAATATTTACAGAGGCCAGAGGGGTCAGATCCTCTGGAGTTGGAGTTACATACAGGTGGTTGTGAGCAGCCCAAAAAGCATGCTGAGAGCCGCACTCTGTAAGAGCAGCCAAGGTTTGTAGCTGCTGATCCATCTCTCTAGCACCTAACTGTTTATCCTTAAGACCCAGAGCTAAGGGAGGATTCCAAGGAAGCCATCTGTGGTCACCTCCACGGTCAAGAAGTTCCCTCCACATGCTGCGCTTATTCTTTCTGCACTGGTTCTGGGCACTTTCAAGTATTAAGTATTACACTACGTAGGCAGACCAATGCTGAGAAATCTGAACGTCAATCTTTTCTGAAGGAAATGAAGATCAAACAGAGGGACGCGGCAAGCGGAGCAAACGGAGCTATTCTGAAGTTTTGTTTTCCTTTAAAATCTCTGAATGAGGAACAAGGCATAGAACAGATCACCTGCTAAGAAAGTTATAAGCAGAGAGAGAAATTCTTTGACCCCAAGTGCTGTTTGTTTTGGGGGGATATTTGTTAACAAGGACATCAATTAAAACCAAGAAGTGTCAAGTTATTTTATCACAATAAAATCTGAGTTACAACTTTGCAAGTAGAATGGTAGACATTTTAAGGAACTGTTAGATTAGTCTGGATGGGCATTGGAAGAAACTGATTTATAAAGGACAAAATAAGTTAGAATTTTGGGTGAATTAGGAGAAAATAAGAGGAACAGTGCTTTGAAGTCTATGCTCCTTCCTGCCTCAGTTCCTGCCCATCTCATCACACTTTCCCTTTCAACATCCCCCACCCCAAACCTTCATCTAAACCATCATCTATTCCCTCACTCCATTCCTAGGACCAAAGCTCCTCCTCTACTGATTCTAAATTCAGCAAATGCTGGGCCCAAAGCACCCTGGAGCTTCACTTATGCCTGAGGCATCAGAGTTCTCAGAGGCAGTGAGCACTCAGGGGAGGTTTTGCTTTTCTTTGAAGTGTGTGGAAAAGCTCAGGACAGGATGGCAGACTTGTAAAGGGATTGTGGAATGAAGGCTTCTACTTTGAATAATCCGTCCCTTTAGGCCTGACTTGAGTCAGGGACGTGCTTACTGTTACTGAAAGCCGAAGCCCTGACATTATAGAGACCCCAGATCCAGAACCCTCAAGCTTGAGATCACTCAACGCAGAACTATTGAACTTGTATTGAAATTGGGACTAGAAATAACCAATGCCTGGCATTGTGGTATGGCTGGAATCTTAGTTGGATACCTTTAATTAAAGCTGTTAGGCCTTGTGAAAGTTTCTTGCAGTTTCTGATTCTGACACTGGGTGGCGCTCCGAAACCATTCCCTCTGCTCTAAGGCTGCTGAGCCTTAGAAACTCGGGACTTGGGAACCATCAAAGAGCCTGGAGGAGGGAGGGGGTCAGAACAGAGCCAGAGTCCCTTTGGGCCTCCGGTGACCTTTCCCCCCTTTCCTTTATGAATGATTCATTTTTCCTGAAGGCACAAAATGCTGTTTTATAAAATTGGATTTTCATGCTTTAAGGCCACTATGTGGAAGCTATGCTGTTCCATGTTACAAGTTTGAAAATATTTATACTCTCCGCATTGTTTTTGACAAGGTCTCATAAACTGGGCCAGCCTACAGTCTGCAATGCTCCTGCTTCAGTCCCCCAAACCCTTGATTGTAATCCCGCGACACATGTGACAAAATCCTGCAAAATTATGTCGAGATTTAGTTTTCTTTCCTCAGATGATAAAACAATCTAAAGATTACTTTTCTGTATCAATAAAAAAATTACTTCTGGGCTGTAGAGATGGCTCAGCTGGGATGGAGACAGCTGCTCTTGTTGAGGCCCTGAGTTCGATTCCCAGCACCCACATGGTAGCTAACAACGCATCTGTAACTCTACTTTCAGGGGATCTGACACCCTCTTCTGACCATCAAGGGTATTGCATGACACAGGTGTGTGCTTACACACATGCAGGCAATACACTCATACACACAAAAATAAAACTAATAAATAAAACAAAAATTATTTCTGTTTCTATAGGGTCCTGCCCGAAAGCTCATAGCTACTTCATTCTGAGCTCCAGAAGTCATTTTGAGTTACACTTATAAAATAATAGCATGAAAGAACTTTAAAAAAAACACAAAAATTGATCTGGGTGTGGTGGCGCATGCTTTTAATCCCAGTACTTGGGAGGCAGAGGCATGTGGATCTCTGTCAGTTCAAGGCCAGCCTGGCCTACATAGTGAACTCCAACCCAGCTGGGACTAAAGGGAGACCCTGTCACAAAAAACCACCAAAAACAAACAAACAAACAACAACAAAAAATCCAAACACACAAAAAAATGGCAGAAAAAATAATAACTTGAAATGACCGATGGAACGTTTACCTCGGCGGGAGGCATGAGGTCTGTGACACTGCCTGGCCCCTCCTTCTGCCCTCATCTTTCTTATCTGGGTGGATCACAGCTCCCTCTTCATAACACTTGCGATGCCCTTGGAACTTGCTTGTCCTTAGTGGAGAGAATGGAAATAAATAAGAGCTGAGCTGTGCTTCCTTCCCTGTCTGTCAAGATGCCATTTCTGCTTCAGCCATGGAGTCGTCCTTCCTGTTTCCACGGCTGCCACACCGTCCCTTACCTCCCCCAAGCCCCACAGCCTCTCTCGCTGTCGTTTTCCCCCTGCCTCCCCCCAAAACTCTGAGGTTTGAAACTGGAGCTCACCGGTGCCCCCGGCATCTCACTTTGTGTTAATTCACTTTCCTCTTCCCTTGAGCAACTTCCTATTCATTTTAGGTTGGTCTCTGAGAGGCACAGTCCCCTTTTCTGGACTTAAGTCTGCCTTCCTAAAGCCCTGGTTGACCCCTGAGCATCCCCTTGTCTGTGTTACTGGATTCCACAGTGACTGTCTTCTCCCAGAGCTCAACAGATGACCCACCGTTTGCCTCCACTTCTGTCTCCACTTGGCTTTTTCTTTACTTAAGTTGTCAACATTTAGTTTGTCTTAGCAGTTTTCCTTCATGAGTCTAAGAGCCAGACTTGTGAGCCATGAGAGAGAATACGTGAGCTTAAATCTAAATACTTAATAATACAAGCAAAGTTCTTAGCAACATGCCTAGCTCAGAGTCACCACCCATTAATGAAAGGTATTATTAGTTGAAGTTTTCCAATCAATTTGATCCAATACATTTTCAAATACCCGCTCGATGATAAATGGTTTGCACTGGTGACAGCAAGAATCAGCAATGCATGATCTTATTCCCCTACCAGCTCAAAGACAAGGGGAGGAGTCATACATCTAACTAATAATCAAAAAACAATGTGATCCTTCTAATTAGTAATCATTGGGCAGAGTTGTGATAGAAGTCAAGAAAAGATTCTGGATGGTTATTGAGAAGCAGTCTTCATTTTGTGCTTAATATGGATCAGGACTACTTTACATTGTTTGAATATATTAGTTTGTTCAATAACATCCAAAAATCCCATGTAAAGTATTATTACTATTTTGTCTTCCTCCTCGTCCTCCTCCTCCTCCTCCTCCTCGTCCTCCTCCTCCTCCTCCTCCTCCTTCTTGAGACAGAGTCTTGCTATGTAGCCCAGCGTAGCCTGGAACTACAGTGTAGCACATGTTATCCAAGCAGGTTGAGTGCTGGGATTACAGGTACGAGTCACATTTATGTCAACATCTTCAAGATGCAGAGGAGGAAGGCACACAGTTGGGAAGCCCTGGCTCACAGCCGCCGAGCTGGAGAACAGGAGTACCTTTCAGGCATGGGATGTGGTGGTATTGTAGGCTGTGTTAGTTATGGAGACAGAGTCAGAACTCTACACAAAAACCTGGTGAAGTACATCAAGACAGACAGTCCAGACACGGGTGGGACAGCACTCACTGCTGCTCAGAACATCTGTTAGCTTAATCCCCTCTTTTGCACACAAAGGTCACTTGAATAGCGGGGAGATCCAGCCTTGTCCTCTGGAAGGGAAATGCATTTGGACACTGCTCCACCATGAACAAAGAGGTGGAATTGCTCTGTGATGCCCCTTGAGTGAGTGACCCTCAGGCTTGTTTCCTGCCTCATTTAGCTATTTACAGGAGGTAAGGATAAAGGCATGTGTGAGCCCAGCCCAAGTGCCCCCAGGCAGCCTCTTCTGTTCCTGTTATTTAAGACTTAGTCTGGCTGTGGACGTGACTATTACTAGTGCAAGTGGCTTTGCTTGACAGCCCTGGATAGTCTCAAATATCTTTCGGGCTCCTGCTTTAATTAAAGCCCCATTTCCAACAGCATTCCCGATAAAATTATTCTGGAGGTGTGTACGTGCATGCACACACTCCTCATAGGCAGACAAACACAGATAAAGAGCAGGGTGGGAGACGAAAGGGAAGAGCCTGCATGCCTTCTTCAGGACCTGCCTTCTCCAGGACCTGCCCTCTGACAGAAGCCACGTGCCTATCCTCCTCCTTCCTGAATCCCCATGAGAGAGATGTATCCTGTCCCAGCCAGATGCGTCCCCAGTGTGCAATTTCAAGACTGAGACAGATGGTCTGAGAGAGGCTGGTGTTTATAACTAGACTCAGCTGCCTGTTATGGGTATAATGGGCTCCCCAAGTCCAGATGGCCATCCCCTCGGCCAACTCGCATCTGGCTGAGGATGCAGAGAATCACGTAGCTGGCTGGAGCGTGGTAGATGTTCCTCTGGGGGACCTGATGATGGAAGGGACTTAAAAGGCTGTTTATACCACACTCCTCACGCCCCTAGGATTCTTTTCTCTTGGTTCTGTGCTTCACTGTCTCCAGCTTTTCAGACTTCCAAAGCGCAAACCAGATATGTAACTAACTCCGCTGCTTCCCTTCCTGTGGGCAGAATACAGGGCTTTTCTTGGGGAAAACTTGCTAAATTTCCACTTAAACATAGTCACTGAAGACTTGTCCTTTGGTCCTGCCAATAATCTAAAATATCAGGCTTCCCGTTGTTGTGGTGACCTTGAAAATATCTGGGAAACCATCAGGCAGCTAGGGATAAGCAGATATCTTGTATTTTCTCCCATGTGGAAATCACACACACACACACACACACACACACACACACACACACACATTTCCCCCAAATCCCACACATAACCACACATACCATACACACAGATACCACATACCTCTCTTTCTCACTCTCTCTCTCTCTCTCTCTCTCACACACACACACACACACACACACATTCCACATCCTCCCACACCATACACATATCCCACACACCATAAACACTCTACACCACCCCCACAGTACACATACACCACCACCACAGGTAAATTACCACTGTGAGGTCCCTCTGACTTCTAGAACAGAGTTACTTTGGAGATCATCTAATATTTCTATCTTGTTTTCCTCATCTCCCGGGAGATGGAATATAAAATGAGTTTCCCATAGCTACACAGTTAGAAGCAGAGTGAAGCAAACTTAAAGTCTCCAGCTCATCTGTGGGTGTAAGTTTTTTTTTGTCTCTGAAGCATACTTAAAGTTTCATTTTACCCACAGCTACTATGATATATTAATTTCCAAGAGGTTGCGGGTAGGCTGTGCAGACACACTGGGTCAGTGGCAGAAAATAATGTGCTATTAAAACTAGGAATATTTTTTTCTTTAAAAAATTTTTAAAAATTTTATTTATTTTGTATGTGTATGAATGTACTGTCTGCATATAGGTCTGTGCGCCCATGTTGTGCAATGCCACGGAGATCAGAAGAGGGTCTCGGATTCCCCTGGAACTGGAGTTAAAGACGGTTCTTAGCCGCCATGTGGGTGCTGGGGATCGAACCCGGGTCCTCTGCAAAAGCAGTCGGTGTTCTTAACCGCTAGGCCATCTCTCCAGCCCCAAAACTAGGAATGTTTTTGAACATGAATTAATACCATAAGCCAGTACTGACTTCTTAGTACACACAGTCCACTGCCACTAGGTCTGTCTGGACTCTGAAGCTTGGTTTTCTATGGTTTTCCTCATGGTGTAAGCCAACTCTAACTTTGAGCAGAATCAGCACGAAGTACTTTGTGTCTGTCGCAGTCAACAACCTCTGGTTGCTGTGCAGTGCTTCTTGAAGTTGGCTTAGTCCAAATCCAAAGTTCTCCAGTCTTTTTTTTTTTTCCTTGGTCTTTTCAAGACAGGGCCTCCCTGTCCTGGAGCTTACTCTGTAGACCAGGCTGGCCTTGAACTCATAAAGATCTGCCTGCCTCTGCCTCCTGAGTGCTAGGATTTTTTTTTTTTTTTTTTTTTTTTTGTTGGAGTGCTAGGATTAAAGGCGTGCGCCACCACACCACGCCCGGCTCCTCAGTCTTCCCTTTTAAGTGCATACCAGGATTCCTGGTCTCTATTCCGGATGGTCACAGCCTCATTTCTGGGAGGATATTTGATGCTGTCTTCTTTCTGCTTTTCACTTCTCACAGCAAGCATCCCATGTCCACACTGAGCCCAGCACTATTCCTCCTCCTGCTCCTCCCTTGATTCTTTGCTGCAAGGACCCTTACGCCTCTGTTCTTGCCTCATTCCCAGGCCTGGTATCTCAGAATTTTCCATTTTGTTGTTCCAAGGAAAGTAGGATATACTTTCTTGAGCTCAGATAACAGACAGGTTTGTCCCTTACTGAAACAAGGCACAGATACGCAGTTGGAAATATGCAACCTAAGATTATTTTGAGGCTGAGCCACATGGAAGTCGATGTTAAATTGCTGAGAAAGTTTTTGATTCTAAAATACAATATAGAATGAGTTAAGAAGAATAAAATGTTAATAAAAATTACTGAATCATATCAAACATTTTTACATGTTCCTCCAAAGTGTTACTTTTAAAATAAATGCTTAAAAACTAATAGTACTTGTTGCTATTGACTTGGTTTAATAATATATTTTGATTTTTCAAAAAGGAGCAGTGAAACCATAGTAAAATATCTGCTGGTTTTGAGCCTAGGTCCTTTGCAGTCTCAGGAAACAGGATCGTCCTTTAATGCAAGGCACAAAAACAGCTGTCACTGTAGCAGATTTCTGAAAGATGAGTAGCAGCTTCTAGAAAACATGTTCTTTTTTTTTTTTTTTTTTTTTTTTTTCGAGACAGGGTCTCCTGTAGCCTCAGCTGTCCTGGAACTCGCTCTATAGACAGAGCTGGCCTGAACTCACAAAGATCCGCTGCCTCTGCCTCCCGAGTGCTAGGATAAAGGCATGTGCCGCCACGCCTGGCTGAAAACATGTTCTTAAAAACTGAAATAGGGGGCTGTGGTGGCACATACCTTTAAGCCTAGCACTTGGGAGCAGAGGCAGGCAGATCTCTGAGTTCAAGGCCAGCCTGTTGTTGTGAGTTCCAGGACAGCCCAGAGGCTACAGGGAGATCCTGTCTCAAAAAGACCAAAAACAAAACAAAACAAAACAAAACAAACAACAAAAACCCTGAAATGACTACAATTCAGATACAAAGAGTTATTGGAGGCTTGTGTGAGGATCAATTATTAACTCTGCTTCATGCTTAAAAGTGGTAGTACATGCCTGTAATCCCAGGAGTCAGGAGGTAGAGGGAGGAGGATAAGGAATTTAAGGTCATCCTTCGCCACATAGTGAGTTGAAGGCCAGCCTGGGCTACCTGAGACCTTTTCTCATAACAACAAAACAAAACAAAACAAAAGGTGGGGCTGGTCAGATGGCTCAGTGGGTGAACTGTTTGCCTATAAGCCTGTGTACTGGAGCTCAATCCCTGGGACCCATATGATGAAGGAGATATGCCTCTGACTTCCACAACATATTCACCACAAAACACAAAAAAAAAAAAAAATTAAAAAAAATTTTTTTTAGTTGCCTGGGATGTCTTACATAATTCTTGATTCCCAGATCACTTCTGCAGTAATTAAATCAGAATGCTCCTGGGATGGTTCCAGAAGTGTTTTTTTTTTTTAATTTTTAAAAATATTATTATTATTTTATTTATTTATTAGTCCTTTTGAGACAGGGTCTCCCTGTAGCCCCAGCTGTTCTGGAACTTGCTCTGTAGACCAGGCTGGCCTTGAACTCACAGAGATCCCCCTGCCTCCGCTCCCAAGTGCTAGGATTAAAAGGCGTGTGCTACCACACCTGGCCAGAAGTGTTTATTTCTAACAAGTTCCTATGTAATATATTGCTGGGGGTCTGGGACCCCATTCTACACAGCAAAAACTGCATAATCCATACATCACTTAAGTTAGAACAATGTGTATGATCTCTGCTCTGAATTTGTATGCTATCCTTGTATATTTCAAGGCTGAACCAGTTTGCATAAAAATGATGCTTCTTACCTGCTTTATATCTGTGGGGCAGTAGCAAGAGTATGCATATTCCTTAAAAGAGAATAGGGCACTCAGAACCCAAGAATTAAGTTTCTGTGTCTTGAAGTATATTTTTCCCTGGAGGCTAGAGATCTGTGGAGAAGTGCCAAGCAGACTGGGGTTTGTAATGTCCCGTTTATTGCTTCTTAGATAAGTAGGGTACATTTGTGCTGAAAAAAGAACCGCTTACATTTTCTAAAACCAATGTCTTGTATCTTTAGGAATTCTGATAGAGCTTTTCTTTGGAGGGTTTATTGCCTTGGTGGGAGCTGTTGTTTTTGTTCAAGAGTCTGTTGAAGACAGATACCCATCAGGGTCTGAAGGCGATCCCCAGCAATCACCGTTTGGTGCCGGGAGCATGGGGTGGGGGAGGGTCCTAGGTTATCTGGACCTTGTTCCTTTCCTGTTTCTATTCCAGTATCACAAGTAAACAGATGAGATCAGATTAGCAGTATCTGTTCTGTAATCACAGTCTGTAGGTGATAAGAATAATCTATCCCAGGACGAATGGGTGTAGGTCTGTGTGCTTTCTCTGATGGGCCAGAGATGAATTCAAGCCAAGAGAGTTTCTGAAAGCAAGAGTTTGGCAGCCTGGCAGGGCTGAACGTTCCGACCAGTTGACTCTCCGATAATTGGGGGTTTACCGAGATGGAGGCTGGCCCATCTATCACAGGGCTTAAATAGCACATGAGTATTTTATTTAATCTTCTTATTTCAGCCCCAAGGAACATAGAGAAAGGAAATGAGAAAGGGAACGAGCAAGTCCTCTAGTCCCTGTTCTGTGTGGTTAATTCTGACAGGATTCTCTGCCTGTGTTTGCTCTCATACATCTAGGAAGAAAGCATGCTCTGCAGGGCTTACCAACACCAGGGCCACACGGTACTCCTGGCAAGCAAGCGACTGGACTTACTAGCCTGGGTTTTTCTGAGACTCTAGAGTGCTTTGTGATACAGCCTTAAACCCACAATGAATTCACACATGTAATCCTAGTTCTGCTAGAAACACTGACGATCTGACATGCTGCAGTCAGGGGTGGGGGCTGACACATTGTCGTGTCACAAGGAATTATTGACCACCTTCTACAGGTCTGGCACCATGCCCAACCATGAAACACATGCAAACTCCATGTAGTGCTTCACCTCCTGTTGTCATCATGTTGACCTCTGTGTGTAAACCACATTTCAGAAGAATTATTGTAGACTAGTCCAAGAGACTTGCTGTGATGACTGGTGCATTCATTCATTTGCCCCTCCCACAGCGCTGTACGAGGGCCCGGAATGAACTGGGTGTATTTCCTGCTGTAGAGGGCTCGCATGGTCTGACCCACACCTGAAACTTATCGTGTCAGCACATCAGGTCAAATAAGAAGTATCTGCATTGTAGGCCAGGTTAGAGCTTATTCCTTTTGGTTTAAGGACAGAAAAAAAATGTTTTTTCTTTTTGAGATAGGGTTTTTCTGTACCCCCAGCTGGCCTGACTCTCTGTGTAACCAGGCTGGCCTTTATCTCACAGACAAACCTACTGCGCTCTGTCTTCCCAAGTGCTTGGTTAAAGGTGTGTACCACTACACCTGGCCCACATGCAGGTGTTTACCAGTGTTCCTTGTGTTCCCATTGGGAGTGGCCTTTGGGCTCCTTTAGTCAGTTTGCTCTTGTCTACGAAACGTAGAAAACAGAAAAATGAGCTAGTACTAGCCCTGACTCATAAAAAAAACTCTGGTGTACTCCGTAAAAGCACGATATGGGTGCGTTGAGATGGTTATGGTGAAGGCCGAAGCATCATGAAGAATGGTTCTTTTGCCTCTGGATGATAGTGGTATTTAGCTCCTGGAAGGGGTGACAGCAAATGAAGTAAGATGATTTAGTATGCAATTTCTTAAAAAGCTCTCTTTCCATCTGTCCCATCCTGTTGGGATGGATGAGCTTCACGACATCTTCAGATAGAGATGTCTTATGTGAACAAAGACAAAAGGAACAGGAACACATCTGGGGCACACTGGGAGCTAAACGAAATGAGATGTTATCTTGAGTTATCTTGTTTTCCAGAATATGACCATGGTACTGAGATTGCTTGCTAGATATTAAGGCCAAAAAATTACCTACAGGTTGGCCTTAATTATGTTTATCTCTGCTTAGAAAATAATTCCCTTGCTCAAAAATTTTCCAAAGCTCTACGTAGGTGATTGAATTAATAAGATCTTTACCCTGGTTTTCTTTGAACTCTTTGTTGGCCTGCCCTGAGCAGTATGCTCTCTGATGGTTTCCAGTTGTAAAAGAAAAGGAGATTGTCTGGAGATGTCAGATCTATTTGCCATGGCTAAGGTTATCACAGTGGAACCAACCCTGAATGGATGCAATCCTGTAGGGTCACTTTTAGGAATTTAATACTCTAAAGCCATATGGAGTGACTGTGATTTCAGATTTGCATCATTTTTGTCACAAGATAGTCACAGACAGGTCCAAAGACCCAGACTTATTGGGGAGGTTGTATCTGACCTTATTCCTGTGGTAGAAATGAAGTGAATTATACATAAACATAATTGGTGTTGGCACGGGCAATCGTTCTGATAAAGTGTCAGGGCTCTCTGTGTCATTTGCTGGCCCATGGAAAGTGAAAATGTGGACCCTAAGCAAGGGTCAGGAAAATCAGTCTCTTTCTTCTCCTATGGACTAGTGCCCAATATACTGGTGATCAGATCAACCACAGGATCACAGTCTCTGTTCAGGGTCCTGGCCAGAGCCACTCCCTGTGTCCTACCAGTTACCTGCTGTCATCCGCAAAGTCTCCTTGGTGCTGACAGCCTGTGTGTTTATGGATGGCTGTTGCTTTGCCCTGGCTCAGACACCAACCAAACCACTCTCTTCTTGACCATTATCAGGACAAAGGGGCCAAAGGGTGATGGTATAGTGATGGTATATTTGAGGCAGATGAGTGGTCAGGGGGCCTTGGTGACATGAGGGAAACCAAGAATCTGTCTCAGGGAAGTGGGCAAAGGACAGGAGGTAAAAGCCCATGTAAGCAAAGGTTTCAGATCAGCATCGTGGCTCCATTCTTGCACTGATAGTGTCTAGGAAGGATCTGATCACAATACCACTGGACACAGATTTGAGGACACTGGGGAAAGACTTGTCTATCTTTGCAGATGAATTGTAAGAGCTAACACTTATGACTATTCTTTATATATCAGACCCTGTTCAAAAGTATTTATGCAGTCACCCAAACCTTGGGATAGGACTTTTGTTCACCATTTTATAGGTAGGACAACTGAGATATAGAACAGTAATTTGTCCTAAGTCATGGGTTCATAAATAGTAGAGTCAAATTCAAGCTCATGCATTCTGGCTCCAACTTGCATTTGTAATCACTGCTATGTTGTGTAACAACAGGAATAATTGGGCTAGGAGCTATATTGTGACATTTGGATTTAAATCGCCATTGTTGCATCCAGGACGATAAAGACAGACCCACTTTTGTGTACTTTATAGTTTACAACATATTTTTATGTACTTGATCTTATTTTATTCTTCCAATTATAGGGAGGGTGGTGAGGCAGGATTTCTCTAAGGTCTTGGCTCTGCTGTGTTTACTGCAATATGAAACTAGAAAACTTATTTAGGGTTAAGTCTATTTCCTTAATCTTGTGTATGTGTGTGTGTGTGTGTGTGTGTGTGTGTTGTGTACTAGTCATATCTATTTGTGTACATGTGTGTGCAGAGAAAGATGTTGAGGAGTTGTCATGATTGGTTTCCATGTCAACTTGACAACCTGGGAAGAAGGAACTTCAGCTGGGGAATTTCCTCTATTGACTGGCTGGATCATTCTTGTGGTATTTTTTGATTTTTGTGTGATGTGGGAGGGCTCAGCCCACTGGGAGTGGTGCTGCTTCTGGTAGGTGGTCCTGGGGGTGTATAAGAAAACAGGTCGATGGGGCTGGAGGATGGCCTAGCGGTTAAGAGTGCACCACTCTTGCAGAGGACCCGGGTTCGATCCCCAAGCACCCACAGGGCGGGAGAACCTCGTACTGCCAATATTATTGCCAGGAGAATCTCCACTTTACCAGAGGAATCCAACACCCTGCTTCGACCTCTGCGGCATTGCACGACATGGTGCATAGACCTGCGTGCAGACAGTACATTCATAAACATAAAAAATAATATAAAATTAAAAAAAGAAAGAAACAGTTTTGAGCATGAGCCAGAGGGGCAAGCCAGCAAGCAGCACACGTCTGGTCTCTGCTTCAGTTCTTACTTCTGGTCTCTTGAGTTCCTTACAATGAAGTGCAAGCTGTAAGGTGAATAAACCCTTTCCCCAACAAATTGTTTTTCGGTCAGAGTGTTTTATTTTATTTTATATTTTTTGGTCTTTTTTGAGACAGGGTCTCCCTGTAGCTCCATCTGGCCGGAACATTGTAGACCAGGCTGGCCTGAACTCACAGAGATCGGCCTGTCTCTGTTCTCCCAAGTGCTAGGTATAAAGAAAGGTGTGTGCCACCACCACACCTGGCTTTTTGTTTTTTTTTTTTTGTCTTTTTGACAGAATGTTTACAGAACACTAGAAAGCAGAGCTAAAAAAAATAAAATAAAAATAAATTTAAAAATTAAAAAAAAGAAAGCAAGCTAAGACAGAACCCTTTTTTCTGTTACTCTCCTTAGTCCTGGATACAGGGGCTCTCACCTTGGGCTCCCTGATTTTTGTGCTAGGCTGGCAAGTCTGTGAGCCCTAGTTGTCCTCTTTGTGGTGCTTTTTATGTGGTGCTGGGGATTCCAAACCGTCCTCTGCACAACCAGGTACAATTACCATTGAGCCATCTCCCCAGCTGCTAAGTCCTCAATCTTGCTTCTGCATTACAGGTCACTTGCTAATTCTATTTGTAGTTTTGCTTGTTTGTTTGAGACAGAGATCTCCTGTGACTCCAGCTGGACTGGCACTTGCTATGTAGATCAGGCTGGCTCGATTTTCGAGATCTCACAGAATCTGTCTGCCTCTGGCTGAATTAAAGGTGTCCACCAGCATGCCCTGCTATTTGTAGTTTTGAATGCAGAAAAAAAAAATCTCTTTCTATATGTGTGTGTTGTGTCTAGTGTATGGCATTCAGAAGGTGCGTGTGAAGCCAGAGGTTGACGTGGGGAATTACTCCTGAGTGTACTTCTCTGCCCCCACTTTTTTCAGAAAGTTATTTTTTTTCACTGAGTTTGAAGCCATTACTTTGGCTAGACTGTGCGGCATAGCCAGCCTGGGGTCCACCTGTCTCTGTCCCCAGTGCTATGGCTTCAGGTACATGCCGCCATGCCCAGCTTTTTATTTGTTTTGGGGCTGGGGTCTGAACTCAGGCCGGGCTCCTGTTACATGTCACAAGCTTGCCCCACTAATCCCTCTCCCCAGTGCTGATCCTCCATTCTAAAATGTGAAGAACTGCTTTACCCTTGAGGTTTCAAAATACAGACAGTTGATCTGCTACAATCCATGGCATCCACTCCACTTTTTTTCCAAAGGCTTTCATTACAGTGCTTGTCTTAATTCTTGGGGTACGCCATAGAGTTGTTCTCCCTATGGAAATCTCTGCATTGTGAATGGCAAACATGAGGATTTGAGGGGTGTATGCTATAGTGGGGTTTCTCATGCAGTAAGCAGAGCTACTGAGTGATTGAAAATGGGATGATTGAATATCTTTTTTAATTNAAAAGCAATCACCAAGGAGTAGTTCAACCGAGGGCCATCTAGGGATCTCTTTATAGATAAGCAAAACTTCTATTACTAAAGGATTTTGACTAAACACTGAATCAAGTATTCTGCAGTCCACACTGGACTTTAAACTATGAAAAAAGCCATCCACTACTATTTCTGATGTATGTTTTATAGCTTCTTAGTAGCCTGATAGAGTCATAACTTTTCTTATTATAGTGTAGGGGGAATAGAGGAAAATATTTCATGTAGCTAGGGAGGTGTTCCCCCTCATTGCCATTTATTTAGATTTACAGGACTATAAATGTGCAACGGAATTTTCCTTTGTCACTTCATCAAAACCAAACCCAAACTAAAACAAGATGACTTCTGTTTGGTTCTCTTGGAGCTCACTGAAATGACTCTGATGTACTAGATGTGCTATCTTAGGAGATTTAGTTCCACTTATATTTTAGCTGTCCTCAAGGTCACCCCAACATTTATTCCTCTAAGACTCAGAAGATGGAGATTTGAAACTTGGCATGAGCGCTAATGAAACTTACCATCTTGAAAATCACGTAACTTCTGTGAACATCCATTTTCCTGTCCATAAATGGGCTATCAACAGTAATAGGACTTTTGGAAAGACCAAATAAGATCCGGGATATGAAAAGATATAGTAAATTTAAAGTGATCATCAGATAACATTCTGATACTGAAAAGCAGTGATAGCACAGTGCTGTGAGCAGTGAGTTTGAGATCAGGAGATGGGGATTATAAACCCTGAATCCCCTGCTTAACAGTTGTCTGAT
Source organism: Rhizomys pruinosus (assembly GCA_009823505.1). Taxonomy (NCBI): domain Eukaryota; kingdom Metazoa; phylum Chordata; class Mammalia; order Rodentia; family Spalacidae; genus Rhizomys; species Rhizomys pruinosus. The sequence continues at coordinate 3,386,068 of VZQC01004878.1, read as the reverse complement.
TTTAGACAAGTTATGTGAACTGTATAAAATATAATTTATTAATTGGAAATAATAGATTATTCAACTACTAAAATCCTTCACAGGAGTTCACAATTTAAATAATTATCCAATGGAACCAAAGTGGGTGCTTGTTCCAGATCATGCCAATCAGATTCTCTCCTAAAGGACCAACCACTATTTTGGGGCAAGGGTGGATCAAAGTGAAGGGAACTCAGTTTATCATTGAAAGGATTGATTGGTGGAGAAAGCACATACTGCTGGAGAGGAATGAAGTTGGTTGAAGGGAGATAGAGACACACACCCAGGGGAGCTGGGGAGATCAGTCAGTGAAGTGCTCAGTGTGCAAGCAAGAGGGACTGAGCTTGGTGTCTAGCACCCGAGTAAAGAGCTGGGAAGGGAGAGACAAGAGGAGCTCAGGGGCTTTCTGGCTAACCATCCTAGCCTGACTGCTGGGCCTTAGGTCTCACTGGAAAACCCGTTTCAAAAAATAGGCTGGATTGTACCTGAGAAATGACAGTTGAGGTTGACCTCTGGCCTCCCCCCACATATGAACAGATATGCATACCCACCTGTGCACACACATGTGTACCCACCCCCACACAAACCTCTCTACAAACAGAAAGGGAGACATGTACATGAAGAGAATGTGAGAAACATCCTATTCCTTGATTTTCTTAGAGTTCCATTTCTAGATGTCGTCGTTATGTATCCTCATTGTAAATACCTTCTGAATTAGTCAAGCTTCAGCTACAGATAAAAGGATCCACTCCAGCTAGTTTAAGCAGAGAGATTTAATATACGAATTAGGTACTTAAAGTGTTTGGAAGGAGAGGAGAAGGCTGGAGGGCAAGCTCTCAGGCAGCATTCCAAGTAATCAAATGACTACAAAACAGTTCAGGAAGAATTTCCACCTTGCTCAGGATGCCGGAGAAACAAAAAGTCGCTCCCTTAGCCACGGGCTTTAGAACTGAACTGCCTTTGTTATGAGCCACACCAGGAAGGTTCTTTTTAAAAATGATTTATTTATTTATTTATTTAGTCCTTTTGAGACAGGGTCTCCCTGTAGCCCCAGCTGTTCTGGAACTTGCTCTGTAGACCAGGCTGGCCTTGAACTCACAGAGATCCCCCTGCCTCCGCCTCCCAAGTGCTAGGATTAAAGGCGTGTGCTACCACACCTGGCCAGAAGTGTTTATTTCTAACAAGTTCCTATGTAATATATTGCTGGGGGTCTGGGACCCCATTCTACACAGCAAAAACTGCATAATCCATACATCACTTAAGTTAGAACAATGTGTATGATCTCTGCTCTGAATTTGTATGCTATCCTTGTATATTTCAAGGCTGAACCAGTTTGCATAAAAATGATGCTTCTTACCTGCTTTATATCTGTGGGGCAGTAGCAAGAGTATGCATATTCCTTAAAAGAGAATAGGGCACTCAGAACCCAAGAATTAAGTTTCTGTGTCTTGAAGTATATTTTTCCCTGGAGGCTAGAGATCTGTGGAGAAGTGCCAAGCAGACTGGGGTTTGTAATGTCCCGTTTATTGCTTCTTAGATAAGTAGGGTACATTTGTGCTGAAAAAAGAACCGCTTACATTTTCTAAAACCAATGTCTTGTATCTTTAGGAATTCTGATAGAGCTTTTCTTTGGAGGGTTTATTGCCTTGGTGGGAGCTGTTGTTTTTGTTCAAGAGTCTGTTGAAGACAGATACCCATCAGGGTCTGAAGGCGATACCCAGCAATCACCGTTTGGTGCCGGGAGCATGGGGTGGGGGAGGGTCCTAGGTTATCTGGACCTTGTTCCTTTCCTGTTTCTATTCCAGTATCACAAGTAAACAGATGAGATCAGATTAGCAGTATCTGTTCTGTAATCACAGTCTGTAGGTGATAAGAATAATCTATCCCAGGACGAATGGGTGTAGGTCTGTGTGCTTTCTCTGATGGGCCAGAGATGAATTCAAGCCAAGAGAGTTTCTGAAAGCAAGAGTTTGGCAGCCTGGCAGGGCTGAACGTTCCGACCAGTTGACTCTCCGATAATTGGGGGTTTACCGAGATGGAGGCTGGCCCATCTATCACAGGGCTTAAATAGCACATGAGTATTTTATTTAATCTTCTTATTTCAGCCCCAAGGAACATAGAGAAAGGAAATGAGAAAGGGAACGAGCAAGTCCTCTAGTCCCTGTTCTGTGTGGTTAATTCTGACAGGATTCTCTGCCTGTGTTTGCTCTCATACATCTAGGAAGAAAGCATGCTCTGCAGGGCTTACCAACACCAGGGCCACACGGTACTCCTGGCAAGCAAGCGACTGGACTTACTAGCCTGGGTTTTTCTGAGACTCTAGAGTGCTTTGTGATACAGCCTTAAACCCACAATGAATTCACACATGTAATCCTAGTTCTGCTAGAAACACTGACGATCTGACATGCTGCAGTCAGGGGTGGGGGCTGACACATTGTCGTGTCACAAGGAATTATTGACCACCTTCTACAGGTCTGGCACCATGCCCAACCATGAAACACATGCAAACTCCATGTAGTGCTTCACCTCCTGTTGTCATCATGTTGACCTCTGTGTGTAAACCACATTTCAGAAGAATTATTGTAGACTAGTCCAAGAGACTTGCTGTGATGACTGGTGCATTCATTCATTTGCCCCTCCCACAGCGCTGTACGAGGGCCCGGAATGAACTGGGTGTATTTCCTGCTGTAGAGGGCTCGCATGGTCTGACCCACACCTGAAACTTATCGTGTCAGCACATCAGGTCAAATAAGAAGTATCTGCATTGTAGGCCAGGTTAGAGCTTATTCCTTTTGGTTTGAAGGACAGAAAAAAAAATGTGCATCTTTTTTGAGATAGGGTTTTTCTGTACCCCCAGCTGGCCTGGAACTCTCTGTGTAGACCAGGCTGGCCTTTATTTCACAGAGAACCATCTGCCTCTGTCTCCCAAGTGCTTGGTTAAAGGTGTGTACCACTACACCTGGCCCACATGCAGGTGTTTAACCAGTGTTCCTTTGTTCCCATTGGGAGTGGCCTTTGGGCTCCTTTAGTCAGTTTGCTCTTGTCTACGAAACGTAGAAAACAGAAAAATGAGCTAGTAGCTAGCCCTGACCTCATAAAAAAACTCTGGTGTACTTCCGTAAAAGCACGATATGGGTGCGTTGAGATGGTTATGGTGAAGGCCGAAGCATCATGAAGAATGGTTCTTTTGCCTCTGGATGATAGTGGTATTTAGCTCCTGGAAGGTGTGACAGCAAATGAAGTAAGATGATTTAGTATGCAATTTCTTAAAAAGCTCTCTTTCCATCTGTCCCATCCTGTTGGGATGGATGAGCATTCACTGACATCTTCAGATAGAGATGTCTTATGTGAACAAAGACAAAAGGAACAGGAACACATCTGGGGCACACTGGGAGCTAAACGAAATGAGATGTTATCTTGAGTTATCTTGTTTTCCAGAATATGACCATGGTACTGAGATTGCTTGCTAGATATTAAGGCCAAAAAATTACCTACAGGTTGGCCTTAATTATGTTTATCTCTGCTTAGAAAATAATTCCCTTGCTCAAAAATTTTCCAAAGCTCTACGTAGGTGATTGAATTAATAAGATCTTTACCCTGGTTTTCTTTGAACTCTTTGTTGGCCTGCCCTGAGCAGTATGCTCTCTGATGGTTTCCAGTTGTAAAAGAAAAGGAGATTGTCTGGAGATGTCAGATCTATTTGCCATGGCTAAGGTTATCACAGTGGAACCAACCCTGAATGGATGCAATCCTGTAGGGTCACTTTTAGGAATTTAATACTCTAAAGCCATATGGAGTGACTGTGATTTCAGATTTGCATCATTTTTGTCACAAGATAGTCACAGACAGGTCCAAAGACCCAGACTTATTGGGGAGGTTGTATCTGACCTTATTCCTGTGGTAGAAATGAAGTGAATTATACATAAACATAATTGGTGTTGGCACGGGCAATCGTTCTGATAAAGTGTCAGGGCTCTCTGTGTCATTTGCTGGCCCATGGAAAGTGAAAATGTGGACCCTAAGCAAGGGTCAGGAAAATCAGTCTCTTTCTTCTATGGACTAGTGCCCAATATACTGGTGATCAGATCAACCACAGGATCACAGTCTCTGTTCAGGGTCCTGGCCAGAGCCACTCCCTGTGTCCTACCAGTTACCTGCTGTCATCCGCAAAGTCTCCTTGGTGCTGACAGCCTGTGTGTTTATGGATGGCTGTTGCTTTGCCCTGGCTCAGACACCAACCAAACCACTCTCTTCTTGACCATTATCAGGACAAAGGGGCCAAAGGGTGATGGTATAGTGATGGTATATTTGAGGCAGATGAGTGGTCAGGGGGCCTTGGTGACATGAGGGAAACCAAGAATCTGTCTCAGGGAAGTGGGCAAAGGACAGGAGGTAAAAGCCCATGTAAGCAAAGGTTTCAGATCAGCATCGTGGCTCCATTCTTGCACTGATAGTGTCTAGGAAGGATCTGATCACAATACCACTGGACACAGATTTGAGGACACTGGGGAAAGACTTGTCTATCTTTGCAGATGAATTGTAAGAGCTAACACTTATGACTATTCTTTATATATCAGACCCTGTTCAAAAGTATTTTATGCAGTCACCCAAACCTTTTGGGATAGGACTTTTGTTCACCATTTTATAGGTAGGACAACTGAGATATAGAACAGTAATTTGTCCTAAGTCATGGGTTCATAAATAGTAGAGTCAAATTCAAGCTCATGCATTCTGGCTCCAACTTGCATTTGTAATCACTGCTATGTTGTGTAACAACAGGAATAATTGGGCTAGGAGCTATATTGTGACATTTGGATTTAAATCGCCATTGTTGCATCCAGGACGATAAAGACAGACCCACTTTTGTGTACTTTATAGTTTACAACATATTTTTATGTACTTGATCTTATTTTATTCTTCCAATTATAGGGAGGGTGGTGAGGCAGGATTTCTCTAAGGTCTTGGCTCTGCTGTGTTTACTGCAATATGAAACTAGAAAACTTATTTAGTAGTTAAGTCTATTTCCTTAATCTTGTGTATGTGTGTGTGTGTGTGTGTGTGTGTGTGTGTGTGACTAGTCATATCTATGTGTGTACATGTGTGTGCAGAGAAAGATGTTGAGAGTTGTCATGATTGGTTTCCATTGTCAACTTGACAAACCTGGGAAGAAGGAACTTCAGCTGGGGAATTTCCTCTATTAGACTGTGAGGCATTTTGTTGATTGTTGTGTGATGTGGGAGGGCTCAGCCCACTGTGAGTGGTGCTGCTTCTGGGTAGGTGGTCCTGGGTTGTATAAGAAAACAGGTCGAGGGGGCTGGAGGGATGGCCTAGCGGTTAAGAATGCCGACCACTCTTGCAGAGGACCCGGGTTCGATCCCCAGCACCCACATGGCGGCTGAGAACCATCTGTAACTCCAATTCCAGGAGAACTCCAGTTCCAGAGGAATCCAACACCCTCTTCTGACCTCTGCGGCATTGCACGACATGGGTGCATAGACCTGCGTGCAGACAGTACATTCATACACATAAAAAATAAATATAAAATTAAAAAAAAGAAAGAAAACAGTTTGAGCATGAGCCAGAGGGGCAAGCCAGCAAGCAGCACACGTCTGGTCTCTGCTTCAGTTCTTACTTCTGGTCTCTTGAGTTCCCTTTACAATGAAGTGCAAGCTGTAAGGTGAAATAAACCCTTTCCTCCACAAATTGTTTTTGGTCAGAGTGTTTTTATTTTATTTTATTTTTTTGGTCTTTTTTGAGACAGGGTCTCCCTGTAGCTCCATCTGGCCTGGAACTCATTGTAGACCAGGCTGGCCTTGAACTCACAGAGATCTGCCTGTCTCTGTCTCCCAAGTGCTAGGATTAAAGAAAGGTGTGTGCCACCACACCTGGCTTTTTTTTTTTGTCTTTTTTGAGCAGAATGTTTTATCAGAACACTAGAAAGCAAGCTAAAAAAAATAAAATAAAAATAAATTTAAAAATTAAAAAAAAGAAAGCAAGCTAAGACAGAACCCTTTTTTCTGTTACTCTCCTTAGTTCCTGGATACAGGGGCTCTCACCTTGGGCTCCCTGATTTTTGTGCTAGGCTGGCAAGTCTGTGAGCCCTAGTTGTCCTCTTTGTGGTGCTTTTTATGTGGTGCTGGGGATCTGGATTGAGGCCCTGTGCTTGCACAGCAGGTACATGTAACCATTGAGCCATCTCCCCAGCTGCTAAGTCCTCAATCTTGCTTCTGCATTACAGGTCACTTGCTAATTCTATTTGTAGTTTTGCTTGTTTGTTTTGAGACAAGATCTCCCTGTGACTCCAGCTGGACTGGCACTTGCTATGTAGATCAGGCTGGCCTCGATTTCGAGATCTCACAGAAATCTGTCTGCCTTGGCTGAGATTAAAGGTGTCCACCAGCATGCCCTGCTATTTGTAGTTTTGAATGCAGAAAAAAAAATCTCTTTTCTTATGTGTGTGTGTGTGTCTAAGTGTGTGCATTCAGGAAGGTGCGTGTGGAAGCCAGAGGTTGACAGTGGGGATTACTCCTGAGTTACTTCTCTGCCCCCCACTTTTTTCAGACAAGTTATTTTTTCACTGAGTTTGAAGCTCATTACTTTGGCTAGACTGTGCTGCCAGCCAGCCCCTGGGATACCCCTGTCTCTGTCCCCAGTGCTATGGCTTCAGGTACATGCCGCCATGCCCAGCTTTTTATTTGTTTTGGGGCTGGGGTCTGAACTCAGGTCCTGGCTCCTGTACATGTCACAAGCTTGCCCCACTAATCCCTCTCCCCAGTGCTGATCCTCCATTCTAAAATGTGAAGAACTGCTTTACCCTTGAGGTTTCAAAATACAGACAGTTGATCTGCTACAATCCATGGCATCCACTCCACTTTTTTTCCAAAGGCTTTCATTACAGTGCTTGTCTTAATTCTTGGGGTACGCCATAGAGTTGTTCTCCCTATGGAAATCTCTGCATTGTGAATGGCAAACATGAGGATTTGAGGGGTGTATGCTATAGTGGGGTTTCTCATGCAGTAAGCAGAGCTACTGAGTGATTGAAAATGGGATGATTGAATATCTTTTTTAATTTTAATTTTATTTTATTAAAGAAATTTTGTTTATATATATATATATATATATGATATTTTAAAATTCTAGACCCGTGTCCCCCCACCCTCCCACCCCCACCAGAAGAGCTCATCATTCTGCCAAACATGCTTTTAATTTTAAGTTTCTTATTAAAAAAAATTTTTTTTATTATCTATATAGTCATTATATATATAGAATATTTTTTAATCATTCTAGATCCCGTGTCCCCCCACCACTCTCCCACCCCACCAGAGCTCATGCTTCTCCCAACATGCTTTTCATCTCTTTCTCAGTCTTTCTCAGATATTCTCCATGCGGAAGCTGACTGTTTTGGCAGATTTACAGTCACTGTTTCAGTCAATTCTTTGATTCGAGTCCTTCTGTTTGTTTAGTGTTGTTGATGTTTGTTGTTGTTTCAAGATGCATCACTCCCAACCGTTGGACAAAAACCTCAAGGGGCCTATGCACAAGAAATAGTTACAACTAGGTATGCATCTAGTATAGCCACAGATGAGGGATAGCCATTCATCGTTGCTTTTTCTGGGGACGTGTTACTTCACTCTAGCATATGTCCTCTAGCTCTCTATGCATTTTTCCTGCAAAGCTCATGATGTCATCTTTCTTCGTACTGCTGCATAGACTCCATTGTGTAGATGTCCCACATTTTCTCTATTCACTTACAGTTGAGGGGCATTTGGGTTGGTCCAGCTCTTTGCTTATTGTGTGAGAGAGCCTGCAATAAAACATGGCGCGTGCATGTATCCTCTGAGGTTGGGTGAGTCTGAGGTGCTACAATGCCCAGGAGTGGTATGTGCGTGGGATCAGGTGGCAAGTTCTAATTCCAAGTCTTCCAAGGGTTCTCCACACTGCTTTTGCATAGTGGGCTGTACCAGTTACATTCCCACCAGCAATGATGATGAGTGTTCCCTCCCACACAACCTCTTCCAGCTACTTGGTATCATTTATTTCTCTCATCCTAGCCAGTCTTCTGGAGGTAAATCTAATCTTAAAGTGGTTTGATTTGCATTCCTTAATGATTATGATGTTGAACACTTCTTAAGGGTTCTCAGCCATCTCTAAATTCCTCACTTGTGAAGTCTCTGTTTAGCTCTTTGCTTCCATCATTGAGTGTGGTCACTTTGTTTCTTTCTTTCGTTTTTTGAGTAGTTTTATATATTCTGAAATCGATGCTTTGTCAGATGTTTCTGCGGTGAGGTTTCCTCCATCTGTGGAGTCTCTTCACTCCTTGATGTATTTTATTATTTATTTTTGTATGTGTTTGCATGTAACTGTCTGCAGTATGGTTTGTGCACCCGTGTCGTTGCAATGCTGCAGATGGTCAGAAGAGGGTGTGGATGCCCCGGAATCTGGAGTTAGAGATGTGCTCTCAGCCGTCCATGTGGGTGCTGGGACTCGAACCTGGGTCCTCTGCAAGAGCAGTCGGTGCTCTTAACCGCTAAGGCCTCTCTCCAGCCCAGATTGTTTCTTTTGATGTACGGAAGCTTTTGAGTGTTAATAAGGTCCCATTTGTCATGTTGTGCCTTAATGCTTGCGCAGCTGCTGTCTGATTTAGGCAAGTCTTTTCTTTTTTTTTCTCTTTCTTGTTATCTTCCTATTTTTTATCCTTTTTTTTTTCAGAGTTTGGGTTTCATTGAGGTCTTTGATCCAACTGGAGGTTGACTTTTGTCTTACAGGGTGAGAGGTAGGGGTTTAACACTTATATTCTTTCTAACAATGGTGATCCAGTTTTGCCAACACACTTTCTGAAGATGCTGTCTTTTCTCCATTGTTCTCTTCTTGGCCCCCTTGTCAAATATGAAGTGGCTGAAATGTTATGTGGCTCAAGGTTCGTATCTTCCGAATTTTGTCCCATGGGTCAACAAGGTCTGTTTTGTGCCAGTACCAGGTGTTTTTTTTTTAATGACTATAGCCCTATAGTTAGTTTTGAAGTTGGTTTCTCGAGAACCCCCTGTGTAGCTCTTTTATAGTTGTTTTGTATTTGTTTTTTTTTTTTTTTTGTTTTTATTTTTCAATGTTAAGGACTTTTTTTTTCAAGCCTGTGAAGAACATCTTGAGGTTTGATTGGATTGTAGTTAAATCTGTACAAAGAGTATTGGGTAGAAAAACCGACTTTTCCACATGTTTTAATTTTCCCAATCTATTGAGCAAGGAGGTCTTTTCCATCTTCTGAATGTCTTCTTCAATTTCTTTAACGGTTTTAAAATTTTTGTTGTAAAATCTTTGGTTGTCCTTTGGTTAGGTTTTGTTCCTGGTGTTTGTATTGTTTTTGAGGCATCGTGAGTGGGAAGGTCTCCCTGGAATTCTTTTCTCCAGTTATCTTGTTCTTGGTGTAAAGAAACGGGCCATGTGTTTTTTAAGGTTAATTTTTTACCTTCCACTTGCTGAAGCTGTTGTAATCGTTTCTAGAACGTTTTTCTGGTGGAGTTTTTCAGCATCCCTTAAGAACAATAAATACACAGGGCAAATAGTGGTATAGTTTGACTTCCTCTTTTCAATATGTACTCCTTGTAATTCCTTTTCTTGCTTATTGCTCTAGCAGTGTTTCACGCCACTATAATTGAAAGAAGGAGTGGGGACGGGACGGGGGCGCCTTGTTGGAGTTCCTACTTTAAAGGAATTACTTCTGTCATTTCCCCTTTAGGCGGATGGCTGTTGGTTTCCTATATATGGCTTTGATACCTTGCAGGAATGATCCCTCCAAATCCGATTCCATCTAAGACTTTAAAGCATGAAGGGATGCGGATGAAGGTGTGTTTTGTAGGCTTTTTCAGCATCAATTGAGATGATGGTTGGTTTTTGTCTTTCATTCCATTTGGGTGTTTGATGATGTTTATTGATTTTCGTATTTGTGAACCTATCCCTGCTTTCTGGTATGAATCACAACGTGGTCATGTTGGATGATGCTTATCTGATGTTGGGTCTGTATGCTATTCGCCAGTATTCCTGTTATGAATTTTGGCATCTGTGTTCATTAGGGAGATGGGTCTATAATTCCCTTTTTTAGTTTGTATCTTGCCCTGGTTTGGGTCAGTAGAGTGATGCTGGCTCATGGGAATTCATGGGAGCCAGAAATCCTCTGTTTGGAGACATTCCTGTCAGCCTATATTTTCAGTATAATGTTGTCGAGTCTTTTTGAAATGTTTTATAGAATTCCTGCCATAACACTGTCAGGGCCTGGGCTTTTTTAGTTGGGAGGTTTCTTATTCCATCTTCACTTCCTTATAAATTATGGGTCTGTTTAGCTACGGCTCTCTCTTCCTTGGGGTTTAGGCTTTGGTATTCCCAGGATTTAGATTCTCACTCCATTTCTTCTAGGTTTTCAAACTCTGGTAGAGTATAGAAGTTTTAAGTATTCCCGTATGATTTTGTGGATCTTTTTCCTTGTCTGTTGTGCATATTTCCCCTTTCATTACTGGTTTGTGTAGTGTTTGGAAGTTGTTTCCTTCTTATCTTTTGGTTTCAATGGGTAGCGGTCGGTTCTTGATCTTGTTTACTTCTTTCAAAAACACGCACTTTTTGGATTCCTTGCTTATTTTGTACTTGTGTTTCTGTGTTTCTACTTTCATTGATTTCCGTCTCGTGCCTTACGGGTCATCTGTTGTTCGTGCCTCGCATAGTGCTTTTTTTTTTTTTTTAGCTGTGTTTAGACTCAGACTATGTGTATCTGTTTTTTTCTGAATGTAGGGACTCCAGGGCCTATAAACTTCCTCTTAGGACTGCTTTTAGGGTATCGACATAGGTTTTGTTTTGTTGTTTGTATTGGTCAGCATTCAGGTTCAGAATGCAATGCTTTTATTCTTTCTTTTACTCTTCCTTGACCCATGCATTATTCAAGAGTGTGGTTGTTTGTCTCCATTGTGTTATTGCAGGCAGTGGGCTTACTCCTGGTGTTGGATAGTTGACTTTCATTGCCTGTGGTCTGATAGAAGCATAGAAATGTTTTCAGTCTTTTTGTATTGGTGGAGGTTTTCTTCTGTGTCCCATGGATATGTGAGTTATTTGGAGAATGTCCGTGGGGTGCTGATGATAGAACAGTGTATTCTCTGGTATTAGGTAGATATTCGTAGAGGGCTATTGAGGTCCATTTGGTGTCTCTCATTCAGTTCAGATGTATCTCGTTTATTCTTTTGTTCTGTTGACCTATCCAAATGACCTCAGTGGGGGTATTGAAAGTCCCCTGACTATGAGTGTACTGGGGTTCAGTGGTGTGACTTGTGGTCCCTGGAGAAATTTTTTTTGTGTTCTATATACAAGTTTGTGACTAGGAATTTGTTTGCATATATATATCATGATTTGAAATTCTTCTTGGTGAATTGTTTCTTTGATAAAAATGAATGGCCTTCTGTTGTCTCTTCTGATTTCCGTTTATTTGAAGTCGTATTTGTCTGATATTAAAATAGCAACACTATGCTTTCTTTTATGGTCCATTTGCTTGGCATAATTTTTTCCATCCTTTTCACTTTAAGAGTGGTGCCTGTCCTTGAAGGTAAGATGTGTTTCTGTAGAACAGCATATCGATGGATTGCTGTTCCTCTTGTTTTTTTTAGTTTTAATTTTTATTGATGCGATTGTGTATTTCATACCATCATATTTTCCAATTCAGTTCAGGCATATTAATCTTCCCTTTCCCTTTCCGCCCACCCACCCCACAGCACCCCTCCCAGATCAAGGCATTCTGCCATAACTGTCCTGACTTTCTTGTTTTTTTTTTTTTATTTTTTAACATTAAGTAATAAATTTATGAGTAAAACCACAGAGCATCCTTTGGGTAAAACCAATTTGCAAGCGTTTGTGCCCAAACCCACACAAAGGANTTTTTTAGTTTGGGGAAGTTTTCATCTATTATTCTGTTGAAGATCTGATCAATACCATTCTCTTGGGATTCTTCTCCTTCCTCTATTCCTATGATGCGGAGGTTTGATCTTTTCATAGTGTCCCACAGCTCCTGGTTGTTCCATTTTTGTGTATTTTTAAATTTTTCATAATCTTTCCTTGAGGTTTTTAGTTGTTCTGTGTTATCTTCCAGGTCTGATATTCTTTGTTCTGCTTCCTCCATTCTGCTTCTGAGGCTTTTTCCATTCCTTTCCTCTTGATTGGATGAGTGTTTGATTTCTTTTTTCATTTCCTCTTCTGATTTCTTTAGTATTTCTACTTCCTTTTGGAGCGTCTCAATCTCTTCCTGTAGCTCTTTGCTTTGCTGGTTGGTTTCCTTATCTTTTTCAGCATGGGATCTTTTCAGTGTTTCTACTTCCTTCTGGAGTTTGTCATTCTCTCTCTCTAGGTCCTTCTTGCGTTCTGCATTCTCTTTCCGTAATTCTTTGATTTGCTTTTTATAATCTTGTAGTTCTTTAAGTATGTTCACAATTGTGTTTCTGATATCTGTGTCCTGGGCCATCCCCAGGGGGATCCCACTGTAGCAATCTTCCATAGGGTTGGTAGAGCTTGGTGCAGGATTATCTTGCCCCTTTCCTGTGCTGTCTCTTCTTCACGTTCCTGGCATATGGGCTTCTCCTTGCCTGTATTCCAATGCGAGTCCCACATGCCTCTTCACTGTGTTGAAGGCTTGCTTTGCTTGCCTCCTTCAGATGCCTTCGTAATCCCAGTTGGCGGAGGGAGGAGTGCTCTTTAGTCCCCGCCCCCGTACCTGTGCTTCAGCTGGTCTTGGGAGATCTCAGATCTCAAGACTCACACAACCCTAACTTTTATACCAGCTGGGAGTATAACTCTGCCCCCACAGCCACAAAAGCCAATTAAGCCAAAGACAACTGGATTAACTAGATTAAGTCAATCAACAATCAGCCTTGCTGAAGCACCCAGCTCCTACTTCCTAGCTGCGTTTCAGCTGGTCTTGGGAGATCTCTGAATAATATCTTAAGTATAGGCCTAGTGCCCATATCAAATGTAGCTCTGCTTTCTCTGGGCCCAGATTCAGGCTGCTTTTCTCCTTCATGCTTAATTATAAGTGTTTTTAATTAGATGAATTCCATTAACGACCAATTAAGTTTCAATTTAGAGGTCATATTTGAGCTCTGGCAACCCCATCACAGCTTGGGCTCTGTGCGAAGTGACCTGGGTCTGGGCTTCCATCTGCTTAATGTTGCTTTGCCCATTAAGGGAAGTTAATGCTTGCCTAATTGTTTGCCTTGGGAGAGATGCCAAGTCCTGCCCTTCTCAGCAGCTGCACTTCCAGCTGTGATTAGAGGTGATGGGCAGGGGAGGGAGAGGCCTAGGCAGAGGGCGTTGTGGGTAACACCAAGAGAGAGGGAAGCAGCTTCCTGATTTCACAGAAGGATTTGGGGTGGCAGTGGTTTGAGAAATGCCAAAAACTAATTATGACAATGTGTCACGGAGACAGTGGTGGCTTGGTTGCACAAGTTAGTACCTGGAGAATTCTTGTTTCTTCAGGGGTGGCTTGCCTGCTACCAATAAGTGCATCAGATTAGCCAAGAGGCCCGTGGGACTGTTGTTGCCATCCAGCTTTCTTAATTTCAAAATATTGCCATTGGAGCAAGGCAATTGGTTATGGTCCATAATTAGTACAGGGTGTGAGAGACCCTTCCAAGCACTTTAGCAAGATTATCCCATGTAAAATTGTCAAAATGTTATAGGGTAGTAAGGTTGTTTTTACTATTTCTATTTTTTTTTTTTTTTTGTCTTTTTTAAGACAGGGTCTTCCTGTAGCTCCAGCTGGCCTGGAACTCACCATGTAGACCAGGTTGGCCTGGAACTCACCATGTAGACCAGGTTGGCCTGGAACTCACAGAGATCCGCTTGCCTCTGCCTCCCATGTGCTGGGATTGAAGGTGTGCTTACTATTTTTATTTTATAGAAGAGGAAGAAACTAAAGCCTAGAAGTCTTAAATTCCTTTAGCTTTAGTTCTTTCTATGCAGAGTGCTGGAACAACTGAAAGAATAACTCAAAGACTGTCTGCCCAGTATGATCACAAAAGCAAATGTAGTTTATTTCGAGCTATGAAGCTGCATAGCCACCATCAGCTTCCTATAGAGGAAGAAACACCTTGCTCTTAGCTAGGAGGAGGGAAAGGAAATGAAAAGACAAAAAAAAGGAATGAGATAATGGCAGGGAGAGTCTTTTGTTATAGAGACAAAATATTCTGGGTTACAAAAGTGTTTATTCATGCTAAATAACTGTGAGCACTTTATTGAGCAATAGAGCAAAAAGCTGAGTGGAATGTCTTCCCCTTCTGTTTGGCACCATCATGTCTTTCCTCCCATTTGCAATCTCTCTGCATTTTTTGACACAGAATCCCTTTAAGTCCCACCAGGCCTATGAGATATGAGGTGTGAGGTGTGAGGTATGAGGTGTGAGGAGGTGTGAGGAGGTGTGAGGTGTGAGGAGGTGTGAGGAGGTGTGAGGAGGTGTGAGGAGGTGTGAGGTGTGAGGTGTGAGGAGGTGTGAGGAGGTGTAAGGAGGTGTGAGGAGGTGTGAGGTGTGAGGAGGTGTGGGGTGTGAGGAGGTGTGAGGAGGTGTGAGGTGTGAGGAGGTGTGAGGTGTGAGGAGGTGTGAGGAGGTGTGAGGTGTGAGGAGGTGTGGGGTGTGAGGAGGTGTGAGGAAGTATGAGATGTGAGGTGATATGAGGTGTGGGGTGTGAGGAGATATGAGGAGGTGTGGGGTGTGAGGAGGTGTGAGGAGGTGTCAGGTGTGAGGAGGTGTGAGGAATTGTGAGATGTGAGGTGATATGAGGTGTGGGGTGTGAGGAGGTGTGAGGAGATGTGAGGTGTGAGGAGGTGTGGGGTGTGAGGAGGTGTGAGGAGGTGTCAGGTGTGAGGAGGTGTGAGGAATTGTGAGATGTGAGGTGATATGAGGTGTGGGGTGTGAGGAGGTGTGAGGAGATGTGAGGTGTGAGGAGGTGTGGGGTGTGAGGAGGTGTGAGGAGGTGTCAGGTGTGAGGAAGTGTGAGGTGTGAGGTGATATGAGGTGTGGGGTGTGAGGACATGTGAGGAGATGTGAGGTGTGAGGAGGTGTGAGGAGGTGTGGGGTGTGAGGAGGTGTGAGGAGGTGTGAGGAAGTGTGAGGTGTGAGGCGGTGTGAGGTGTGAGGAGGTGTGAGGTGTGAGGAGGTGTGAGGTGTGAGGCGGTGTGAGGTGTGAGGAGGTGTGAGGTGTGAGGAGGTGTGAGGTGTGAGGAGGTGTGAGGTGTGAGGAGGTGTGAGGAGGTGTGAGGAGGTGTGAGGTGTGAAGTGTGAGGTGCTGCCATTCCTGTGGTTCCAGTGTTCTGTCTACCTCATGTCATAGAGAAGCACAGAGTTCAATCTCATTTGACTGTCTAGTAAAGGGAGGAGGTCTCTTGTGATGCGGAAGATAAAAGCACATATGGGGGCTAAGCAAATACCCCCAGTCTGTAGCAGAAATGACATGTACCTACAACTGGGAGTTTGGAGGAAAATAAGCAGTGATTTAATCTCAGCATGCAAAGATTGAGTTCATGCATCAGGCAAAAGGAATTTTGCTTCTAAACCTTCAGTTGAAAAATATTCTTGTGCTACAAAACTACTTGTTTATCAGTTATAAGCAGATAAGGCTTTAATTTACATGCTGAGTGGACATTCCTTGCAACTCCCCAAGGGGTCTCAAATAAGAATCCTAAATAGTCAAAATATAAAGATACTAAATAGCTGTCATGCAAGCTTCGTAAGTTTGCAATAGAAGAGGAAGTCCCACCAGGAAAGCCATTTGACCCAAGTTTGAGATGGCAGAGTGAGAACTATTCTTGGGCATTTAGAGGATTTCCCATTAGTCCAGATTTTCCTGTCCAACTTTCTTCTGTGACATCAGAGAAAAGAAAACCTTTATATGACACCGAGGATTGATTTAAGCACACTGCCATTGTCAACATAAAAGTAAAGCCCCAATTCTTCTCTCTCTTCCTTATTCTCCACCACCCACCTTTCCTCTCCTTAGCTACTTGCTTCCTGTGGCCACGCTAAGGATAAGTACTCTAAATAGCCAGTAGCATCATATTTAACCTTTACCATAACTCATAGGGGCTGGGGAGGTGGATCGGTTGGTGAAGTGCTTGCCATGCAAACACGAGGACCTGGATTTGCTCTCCAGTGCCCTGGGCACACATCTATAACCCTAGCACTGCAAAGGGAGAGTTAGAGATGGGAGGCTCTCTGGGGCTGGCTAGCCAAATAGTCTTGCCCAAATGGTGAGTTCCAGGTTTAATGAGAGTCTCTGTCTAGAAAAAGAATGTGGAAAGTGAGAGAGGAACACATCCAATGTCAAGCTCTGGCCTCCACAAGGGAATGCACACGCCCAGTCATAGTCATATGAATGTGTACACAGACACAGACACAGACACACACACACACACACACACACACACACATGCGCGCGTAGAAAATTGGCTAGAGAGATGGCTCAGAAATTAAAAGAGTGTTTGCTGTTCTTGCAGAGGACCCAAGTTCGATTCCCAGTACCCACATGGAGGCTAACAACCATCTGTAACTCTAGTTCTGGGGAATCCTACCCTGTCTTCTGACCTCTGTGAGCACTGCATGACACAGGTGCACTTACATGCAGGCAATATACTCATACATATGAATAAATAATATACTTAAAAATAGAAAACAATTGTTTTCTGTGAGAGGTCTATGAGATTTCCTCAGTGGGAGGAGGAAAAGAGAGCCCAGTAGTGGGTGTATAGAAGGATGAATGCAGAGATCACAGGCAGGCAGAGATCACAGGCAGGCCGGGACAACAGCAGGCAGGGGAGCTTCTCTGTCCTCAGAGCTGTGCTATAATAAGCCTGTTTCTAGTTTTTGGATCAGACTTACACAACGGACTGGATAGTTGATCATTGCTGGAACAAATAAGTATTAAGCTAAATTGACAAAGCTTTACAATATGATTTTATTATCCTCTATTTATAGATCATGATGATTTCCTGGTCTATAAATATGTAATCATAGGACTAAATTAAATGTTGAGCCACAAACTCCTGTTATGACTCTGCAAACACAAGGGGCTCACTATAATCAAGTTTGTTAACAACCTCATGTTCTGTGGCACTAGAGATGTTTTTAATTGTACATGATTAATTTTGTTTAAAAGTGGGGTGGTCAAGAATTCAGAAATTAAATGATTTGTTCAAAATGAAACTAGAATCTTAGGGGCCAGTCATGAGGTTTTGAATCCTCCATTGGCATGGAAATCCTGATATTTATTTTTTAGATTTGTAAATACGTTAATTTTCTTAACTTTTCTCTGAGCCCCTGAGTGCCTCGCCTGTAAAATGGGAGCGACACACAGAAATCTCTGAAATGTGCTGTATTTATTTTCTTCTTCATTTTAGTTTTTAAATGAAACTCTGAGACTAATTGATCTTAATGACTTCTTTAATTAATCAGAGAAAGCATCTACCTACTCACCAGAAAAGCCTGGGACGATCTTGGTTTAATGACCCTCATCCATTCCCTCCTGACACTGCTTCATCTCATAATTACCCCTGTGACATTATCTGTGGAGAAAACTTGACTTCCTGATAAATAGCCGTTCCTGTAGTGAGCCTTCCTTCTCAGGATTTCCACCAGAGTCTGACCAATAGGCTTCCTCAGACCCATTGGGAGAAATAGTCAGGAGTAAGACACAGTCAATATCTTTGTATTTTCTTCATGTCTTCCTCCTCTCTTCTCTGCTAACTCTGTGGATCTCATATTTGTCTAGCTCTAAACACAGGTTCCTGCTCAAGAGACAGATAGGACCAGGATACACATGACTTATCTGAGTCACAAAGCATGAGGGTTTAGCCACTCTAAGAGGGAACACTGATTTCTTTCTGTGCACTAGGTGTTCTGAAGTGTGTATATATATATATATATATATATATATATATATATATATATGATTGGTATTAAATTTTTCTCAGAATTTCAAGAGCTGAGGTCTTAAGGAATAATGATTTTTCTTTAATCCTTGCACACTCCTAAGCAGGCAATTGTCTTCCAGGAAATTGCATAGTATATAAAAGACCCCTAATAATAAACCATTTGTCATCTTCTAAACTGGCAGAGATAAAAGAAAAATAAATCAATTTGAGGTAAGCACTCTTAAACACACTTGGCAGAGGCAGAAATTGTCATTGCTTACCAGAAGCTATTTGGAACTATTTAAAATGTGAATCTTTGATTCACTAATTTCTTTTATTGATCTAGTCCCAAATATTTGGTATGGCTACCAAATATATTATATGCATGTACATTATTATATATTCTTTTAAGATTATGGTTTCAGGAACTATATAATGACATGGGCCTAAAATCTGATGACTTGATATCAAATTTAAAAATCACAAATCAATCATATATGTAACCCATAACTCCAGTCTTATAAAAGGTTACATGGATGTGCAAAAAATAAACCAGAATATTCATAGTAATTATGTCTTACTGGTAGATTGATTTTTCATTTTTTTTTTGCTTCTTTTCTTCCTTATGTCTTCCTATATTTTCCAAATTTTCTGCCATAAAGGATATATTTGTAATTTGAAAAACATTATGCAAAAAGGCAGCAGAATTAGAAAGAATATCTGGTACTTTTCTTTCAGATTTAATGAAATGCAAAATATTTTAAGAATATTTCTCAAGACAGTCCCTTGTTCTTCCTGTGGAAAATAAAATTGGAATTACAGATGGCTTAAAGTTTAAACATAAAAATGACGCATAAAACTTCCAAAAGAAAGCATTGGTTGATATGCTGATAGTCTTGGAATAAGCAAGGTCTTTACATAAAAGAGAAAAACTAAAAGTCACATGGAAAAAGTCTGATAATTTGCCCATATAAAGAAATCAGAGGGGCTGGAGAGATGACCTAGCGGTTAAGAGCACTAACTGCTCTTGCAGAGGACCCAGGTTCAATCCCCTGCACCCACATCGCAGCTGAGAACCGTCTTTAACTTCAGTTCCAGGGAAATACAACACTCTCTTCTGACCTCCGCGGCATTGCATGACATGGGTGCACAAACCTACATGCAGACAGTACATTCATACACATAAAAAATAAATAAAATAAAATGAAAAAATCAGAAAGAAAAAGATTGGCAAAAAGAAATGGTTCAAATAATAGCAAAGGTAAAAGCACAAACCAAGAAGGAAACATTTATAGCAAACATGATATCCACCTAATATTCTTAATTTGCAAAAGGCTCATCTAAATCATTGGGAAGAAAAAAATGTCTTTCCCATCAGTAAGACATGGGCAAATGGTCTTGTGCATTTGGTAATAGCAGACACTTAGAAGACACTGTTGGGGGCTGGAGAGATGGCTCAGTGGTTAAGAGCACCGACTGCTCATGCAAAGGACTGGGGGTTTGATTCCCAGCACCAACATGGCAGCTAAGAACCATCTTTAAGCCAGGCATGGTGGTGCATGCTTTTAATCCTAGCACTTGGGAGGCAGAGGCAGGCAGATCTCTCTGAGTTCAAGTCCAGCCTGGTCTACAGAGTGAGTTCCAGGCCAGCTGGGGCTACAGGAAGACCTTGTCTCAAAAAAAAAAGAAGACACTGATGCTGAAAACCATGCACTACTCATCTGGGCACACAAAGTTACCGTGATGGTCAGTACTGTCAACTTGCTAGACTCTGTCATCACCTAGGAGGCAAGGACATCTGTGAGGATTATCTAGATCAACGTTAGCCTCTGAGGATGAGGGGTATGTTGATTACATTTGTTGATGTGAGAAGACACATCTTAATTGTGGGTGTGGCAATTCCTCAGGCCAGGCATCCTGGACTGTACCAAGTGGAGAAAACCAGCTGAGCACAGGTGTGGATGCATTCCTGGCTCTCTGCTTCTTGACTATGGATGCAGTGTGATCAGCATCCTGGAACTGTGAACCAAAGAGAAACCCTCCCTCCCTCCCTCCCTCCCTCCCTCCCTCCCTCCCTCCCTCCCTCCCTCCCTCCCTCCCTCCCTCCCTCCCTCCCTCCCTCCCTCCCTCCTTCCTTCCTTCCTTCCTTCCTTCCTTCTTTCCTTCCCCTTTCCTTTTTCCCTCTCTCTCTCTCCATCCTCCCTCCCTCTCTCTCCCTCCTACCTTTCCTCCCTCCCTTCTTTCCTTCTTTCCTTCCTTCTTTCCATTGCTTTTGTCAGAGTATTTTATCACAGAGCAAGAAAAGAAAACAAAGCAGTAACTGGAAGCAAGACAGACGGATGCCTGGGATCCCTGTATCCATTTTGCATCTGTCCCTGTGCTCTATATCCCCTGCTCACTCTGCCAGCGCTGGCCAGCATGCTAGTCACTCAAGGAAGGCCTCACCTATCTCGTACTCTTTCATGGATGAAGGCAGAGAGAGAAATCATTGCTCTAAATCTGACGTCACTGGGAAGAAGAACAAAACGTCTAGGACAAGAGCAATTATCCTTGATCATTTTGTAGGAACCAGATTGCAATCCTCAAGTGATAATGGCAGGAGGAGGACTTCTTCAGACCCCCCTGCAGAACCAAAGTGAGATGGTCATGGGCAGGCACACAGCCTGAACCAGGGCTGCTCTGTTGTGCACACCACACCTCTTGTCATTTGCCCCAAGTATTTCTCTATTGAAGCCTAAATCTCAGTCACTGGGCTGCTTATCTGTGTCCTTCTCAGGTGTAGTTACACTGAATACATCACTGTTTTCTCTCTTCTCCATCACTGATCTCTTTCTTTGGTATACTAAGCATGGTGGGAGCTGCTGGAATTCAAGCTTCTGCCCTAAAACTCTGGTACACAGGTACTTCAAGATGACCATCATGTTTAGGGGGAAAAATCTGCCTAATGGCAAGTAGAAAGCTGACAAAATATTGAACGATGAAGAACAAGATCTGGGAGAGTAGAGAGGTGCGGGACACAGCATGTGGCTCCTTCTTCCCCAAGGGCAACTCTAGATATGGAAGCAGCAGTTGAGAGGCTGGTTTCCTATCATTTGACTGACCTGGAGAGGATTTTATTTGGGGTATTTGAGAGATTCAAGAGGAGATTGTTATCTGTAAAACTATGAACTCAGATGGTTGTCACTGAGTGTCTTTGATGCATTGAAGAAAGTGAAGGGGGAAGTCTGTGGTAACTGATAGAAAATTTAAGATAAATTGACAGACAGAAGTTCTTTTCTTCAACAGGAAAGCCTGAAGGTAAGGAACAGAATCT
This sequence comes from Rhizomys pruinosus, assembly GCA_009823505.1. Classification (NCBI taxonomy): domain Eukaryota; kingdom Metazoa; phylum Chordata; class Mammalia; order Rodentia; family Spalacidae; genus Rhizomys; species Rhizomys pruinosus. Next base: position 3,364,815 of record VZQC01004878.1, on the reverse strand, counting down.
TATTATAAGGGTAGAAGTGGTCCAGGGAAAAGCGAATTCTCAACCCTAGAAGTCTGCTATATGTAAGGTCAGATCCTGGTAAGAAAGGGATGGAAACAGAAGAGGGAGAATTGGGACAACCAAGGACTTAGAAATCTCGAATACACAGACTTCCCTGAAACCTCTAGTGCGCAGAAGTGGCCCATCCAGCCCTGTGAAAAACAGCATGCTGCGCTGCTTACAGACAGCTCTGAAAGTCTGTCTTGAAGAAAAACACACATATATCTTCAAACCCCACCCTTGTCCTTTCCTGAAGGCTAGATTAATGGATATGTAATTCATGACAGAAACTAGCCTGGAAATGGTGAACTTGCTAGGGGAGGAAAGAAATCATACTTCAAAGGAACTTTGTGACTTGGGAGTATGTCCGGCAAGAGCTGTGGAGTATACATAGTTTCACAGGGTGCTGGAACAAAGGGCATGGGACAGAGAGTTTTAAAAATAAAGGAACATTCATCTATGGTATCGGAGTCATCACTCTGGCAAGAGCCCTGGGAGGTAGATCTGAACTCCTACAGTAGATTTTGAAAGCTTGGAAAGTGATAGTCCATACGAGACCGCTCCCGAAGATGGTAGAGGAAAAGATAATAGACTCAGAGAATTGAGCGTGCTGGAGGTGACATCCATGACACGGCTAGAAAACCCAAAAGCTGACTAGGTTCTGCAGGAGGATTCATCTCGGAGACAATTTGCCAAAGTGGTTAAAAAAATAAAAAATACATGGACAAGAGAGGGCCTGGCATTACTGAGAAGTTTAGTGATGTCTCTCCTCTGTGAGGTCAGCACAGATGCAGGTGATGTTGCTATGAGTGGGGCTCCCTAATACACGAGGATGATGTCATCCTAAAGTCAAAAGGCGAGAATGGTAGTGTTATACTGCCAGAGAAAAGGTGAGCCCATTTGTTTCGTAAGTAGCAAGGTCAGAATACTATATTAAGATTCAGGGGGCTGGAAAGATGGCTCAGCGGTTAAGAGCACTGACTGCTCTTGCAGAGGACTTGGGTTCGATTCCTGGCACCCACATGGTGGCTAAGAACCATCTTAGGCCAGGCATGGTGGTGTACACCTTTAATCCCAGCACTCAGGAGGCAGAGGCAGATGGATCTCTGTGAGTTCAAGGCCAGCCTGGTCTATATAGCAAGCTCCAGGCCAGCTGGGACTAAAGGGAGACCCTGACTAAAAAAAAAAAAAAGATTAAGGTTCCTAGAGCAAGATATTTGGCAAACATACCACACAATGTACTTATGTACTTCTTAGTTTTTGTGACTAAGCAAATTAAAAACAAGTGCCTAGAAATTCTGGGTTTCTAGGTTTCCAGACTTATTTTCTTTTAAAAATACTTTTATTGATGATTTGTGTATTTCATACATTATCTTTCAGTCCAATTTAGACATATTCCTCTCTCCCTGCCCCCTAACCCCTCCCAATTCATGCCTTCTGCCATACATGTCTTGCATCTGTCTCTCAGTCTTTCCAAAAATTTTCACTGCAGAGGCTTGTTGTTTTGGGCAGAATTTAACTGATTCAGTTAGTTCTTTGACCCAATCTTTATGTTGTTGTTGTTCCCTCCCTTTTGTATTGCTCCGACATATGTCTATATAACCATCATGTATATATCAAAATTATGAACTCCAAGAATAAACTGTATGTTAATTCCAAAATATGTTTAAGCATTCACATTTTTCCCCTTTAATTTTATATTACTCTAATATATGAATACGTACCTTCCACCCATATACAGTAATTACAGAGTCTGAAAATAAGTGGTAGGTCAATTCTAGAGACTGTTAAAAGATTCAAATTGTGGGGCTGGAGAGATGGCCTAGTGCTTAAGAGCGCCGAACGCTCTTGCAAAGGACCTGGGTTCGATCCCCAGCACCCACATGGCGGCCGAGAACTGTCTGAAACTCCAATTCCAGGAGAACTCTAGTTCCAGGGGAATCTGACACCCTCTTCTGACCTCCGGGGCATTGCACGACATGGGTGCACAAATTTGCATGCAGACAGTACATTCATACACATACAGAAAATAAACAAAATTAATTTAAAAAATTAAAAAAAATAAAAAAGATTCAAATTGTATAAAAAAGAGATTCACCAATTTACAGTTGGAGAACGACGTCATCATCGTCATATTTCTCCTTGTTCTGTGGGGGGGGGAAGGCAAGAAAGTCATATCAAAACCTTTGTTGCACCTAGAAGGTATAAGTTTCATTAGGACTCATTATAAATAGTTGTTACATGTAGGATCCACAGAAGGGTTCAATGTTTATGGCAATCTGGTAAATTGGAGATAACTATTGTAGAGGTGATCTTTTATAAAACCGGTAAAAATGCGTTCTTTATTGACTAATGGACATAAGAACTGGGAAAAGGATATACTCTTTTCAAAACCAAATATAATACTAAAGTCCTTGGGCTATGCACTTAGTCAAAGATATTAATGCAGGAGCCTTGAAATCAGCAATTGGATTGGTTCTCAGCCAGGGCGGATGTGTGGCCAGGAGGATGCCAAGGCCCCACAAAGGTAACGGGCTCCTTGCCCTAAGTTGGGGATACTCAGGAGGAGAGGCGATAGACGTCTGCGCCGAAGACGCTGACATTACGATGGGAGGGATGTATTGAGTACCCGAGTGTCAAGTGTCAGATGGCCTCTGGAAATGCTAGAGAGTGTTTACCAAAGGCCACTAAATCCAATAAAGCAAATCAGGGTCTCCCTGAGTCAAGCAAGACTCCAACCGGGTCAGCACCAGCTACACTCTCACTGCCTGGAAATACTGTGCATGTCAGTGGCAGCCATGTGCCATTGGTATATCCAAAATCTAATTGCTATTGGCTCTCTCCTTGAGGGGAATAACCACTGCTGAATGCCGACAAGCCTACCACCTCTTACAGGTTAGGAGGAATGTTATAAAGCCACAGTAAGACCTTGTCATATTTAAATGAGGTAAAAATGAAATTAAAAAAAAAAAATTCATGGATTAACATATCATCAAAACACATGTGTCTAT
>VZQC01004878.1:3310242-3360816 GCA_009823505.1 Rhizomys pruinosus | reverse complement strand
ATATATATATATATATATATATATATCAGTTTACCTTACTACTAGGTATTTGGTGCTAACATCCACAGATAAGGGATACCATTTGTCATTTGTTTTTCCGAGACTGTGTTACTTCCCTTAGCATAATGTCTTCGAGTTCCATCCATTTACCTGCTAAGTTCATGATGTCATCTATCTTTACTGCTGCATAGAACTCCATTGTGTAGATGTACCACATTTTCTCTATCCACTCATTGGTTGAGGGCCATTTGGGTTAGTTCCATCTCTTTGCAGATTTGTTTTCTAATTTGGAAGCCACTGAGTTAATCTCTCTGAAAATGGAAAAGCAGTGCAGTAAAGATTGCTTCTGTCTTCCTTTTAAGGGAACTGTGACCATTTGCATGGGCTCAGGAAAAGGAATTATCAGGACATAAATAATATGTGGGTGGTGGCCTTCATATAAACATTCATCAGTCTCTTCCTACAGAACTCAGATCGATTTTAACTGATTTCAGTGGACTTCTCCCAGTTCAGTTATATTGCCCTCTGCCATGCTGGAGTAGACGGCCACAACCTCAGGTCCATAGCACATGGCCACTGAACTGACAGTGGTATTCCTTATCAACCCTGTTAGAAAGGAAAAGTAGAAGAAATTCCTATTTACATGTGCTACACAACAGTCTACACTTACAATCTTGTGTTGGGGCCTGCTAGCTACGTAACCATCAGTTACAATGCTGACTTAAGGGATCTGGACCACCTGAGCACTGGGTAGCATATCACAACAGTTAGGCCTATTCATGACATTTTGTTAATCATATCAGATAAGGAAGGAGTGGAAAGTAGGAGGAGGGCATCCTGGAGTGTGGACATACACCCTTCAAAGAGTTAGATCTGCCCTAGTAGAGAAGTTTCTAGAAGTCTGTCTGGGCACAGTGAGATTATCTTTCCTAAACAAGGACAAATTTTTTTTCATCTTCAATCTTTCCCCATGAAGAAAGAAGTATACCATCCCAAAGATAGAACACTTCATACTTGGAACAGTGCTATTATTACTTATCACCAGGAGAGTGAAGGCAGCTCTCAGCAGAGACCAGAGCAGGACAAGGCTCAGCAGTAGATCCAAGCTGTCCCAGCCAGCAGCCGTTCCGTTCCGTCTGTATCATCTAACAGATTCTGTGTGCCAGAGGGGTCTATGCAGGCAGCTGTGCTGCGTGCATGGTTTCTATCAAGCTCTGATAGGAAATATACAGCATAGATGCCCCAGGTTCTGGCAGATAGCCAAGCCATTTACAGCAAAGAACTGGACATCCAATGAAAATAGCTTCAAGCAGTCTACTGAGCCCTGGCATAGATGAAGCACCTGACTGTGATAGATCAAGTGGCCATGCAGCCACAACTGTCTACAAGGAGATACAGTTTTGTCAAAGCTGCTTATTCGTCAGGTTGGATAAATGCATTTTAAAATGTAAGTGGTCCACTGGCAGGCAGTTGGGTACAAATAGGGACTGGACACAAAGCGGCCGAGAAAATGGACGGCCATGCCACCCACTCTGCATTGGTTCATGTTCCATTCATTCCTATGGCCACTTTGGTAGAGAAGAGTAAAGGAAAAACTTGGCTTGTGTATAGTGTAATGAACTTAATGCAGCCATTCTTGTGAATGTGAGTGAGTGAGTGTGTGTGTGTGTGTGTGTGTGTGTGTGTATACCTAAAATAAAAATTTGATTTAACCTGAAGAAAAAGTCTTGGATTAACCTTGTTGGTCTTATCTTCAATGACATCATCTATATAAAGACATACTACATGAGAAGACAGACACACAGACAAGGCAACTGAAGAGAGAATGAGAGAAGAGAGAAGTGGATCTACATGCCAAGAAGATTCACCAGACCATCAATAGTCTCTAGAAAGAGGAGAGAGGAAAACAGTGGATTCTCCCTCAGAACCTCCAAAGGAGTAAAGTCCCCTGACATGCTGCTCATTTAGGACGACGAACGGTATCCCTCATTTGTGGATGCAAAGGCAAGCTGAGAAAAGTTAATGTTCTATTTATTTTTATCTGAAAGCCACTATGTTGTTATAATGTGAATTCCTTAATGGGCTCTAGAATTGACTGACCACTTATTTTCAGACTTTGTAATTGTGGTATATGTATGGAGGGTATGTATTCATATATTAGAGTAATATAAAATTGAAGGGAAAAATGTGAACTCCTAAACACATTTAGGACTTAGCATACAGTTTATTTTCAAAGGTCACAATTTTGGTATGTATGTGACCTATATAAGCATAATTTGGAGCGATACAAATGGGAGGGAATAACAACAACAAAAAGACTGGATCAAAGAACTGATTGAAACAGTTAACTTCTGCCCAAACAATAAACCTCTGCAGAGAAAAACTTTAAAAAGACTGAGAAAAGGATGCAAGACATGTACGGCAGAATGCATGAACTGGGGTGGGATGGGGGGCATGGAAAAGGAGTGTGTCTAAACTGGACTGAGAAATGATGTATGAAACACACAAAACACCAATAAAAATATTTTATTTAAAAAAAAGACATGAAGATTGAGTAATCTTTATTTCTGGTTATTTTTTTGCTGCTATGCTAAAACACTGGACAAAACCAATCAGGGGAGGACAGGGTTCATTTGCCTTACAGCCTGTAGTCCATCATCAAGAGAAGCCAAGCAGGAACTTGGGCAGTACCTGGAGGCAGGAGCTGAAGACTAGATCACGGAGGAATGCTGCACTGGCTTGCTTTCTTATACAACCTAGGACCCCCTGCCCAGGGGTGGCTCTGTCCTCAATGGGCGGGACATTCCCACATCAACCAGAAGTTAAGAAAATACCTCACAGACATGGGCACAGACCAATCCCATGAAGGAAATGGCTGTATTGGGTTCCCTTTTCCCATGCGTGTCAAGTTGACAACAGAAGCTATTTAGCACACCTTAGTTCCTCCAATATTGGTATGATTTTAGACCAAATTAGTAATACTGAAAATAGTCAGGCATGGTGGTGCATACCTTTAATCCCAGCACTCGGGAGGCAGAGGCAGGTGGATCTCTGTGAGTTCAAGACCAGCCTGGTCTACATAGTGAGTTCCAGGCCAGCTAGGACTAAAGGGAAACCCTGTCTCAAAAAGACAAAAAAAAATAATAATAATACTGAAAATAATTCATTAAAATGCCTAGTATGAGCCAGCTAGGGTACAAACACATTTAACTGTCTTATAATTATTCATTTGAAAGCTGAAAAGTAGAAGAATAGATATATAGGGGAAGAGGAGGGGTTAGAAAATGTGCCCAGAGTTACACAAATAGAGGGTGGGTTGGTTGGGAGTTCAGTCCAGACCCATTTATATCTCAATTCTACCCGGATTTCTAGTTAAACCCATGGGCCTCAGAACCTCTAGTTTTAAAATATAAATAACAACACTGAACTTTTGGAATTTGAAGAAAGGTGACATGTGTGAGTGCTTCACAACCTAAAATGAACTTAATACAATAGCGAATATTTATTGCTGCATAGAATATGCCAGATTCTGTTTGTGTTAAGTGCACTATGAGTTCATTGCATCCTACAAGGTAGGACAGCTTTTATGCCCATTTTACAGTTGAAAAGAATGAGGTATTGAAGGTTAAGCAACATTCTTAAAGCTTTATTCATAGCTTCTGAGGGATGGAAAAAAACTGTCTATGGACTTGATTTGTATGTAGAGGTCAACTTTCTGACAACTGTAGCTTATTGTCAGTGTAAGATATTATTCTTTATTCATTATCAGTGTGGATTTATTTTATAATAAAATACTACAAACCCTGTGACTTAAAAAAAACAGGAATCTATTCCCTCATAGTTCTTAGCGTTTAGAGGTCAAGACTGGCAGAGTCTAGTCCTTCCAAGGGCTTCAAGAGAGCATGTGTTTCTTGAGTCTCTCCTGGCTCCTGACGGCTTGATGTCCATCTTGAGTCCTTTCAGAGTTCTTGGTTTGTGTGCCTCAGTCACTTCCTTAATCCTCACGTGGTTTTTCTCCCTGTTTGTGCTGTCTCTAAACTTTCTTTTTTTTCTCTTATAAGGATGTCAGTCACCCTACTGCAGTTTGACATCATCTTAGAGACACCAGCAATCAGCCTATTTCCAAATAAGGTCTCCTTCTAAGGCACTGGGAGGTAGGACTTCAACAGAAGCTTCTGGGGAAGATGCAGTTTAATTCACATCAGAGGGCATCGGAAGACATATTTCAAGGTGGTCTTTTGCTGCTGTTCTTTTGTTAGCTTACAAATGAGCAAATTTTAGCAGATGGTCGTGGTACTGACAAAAGTGTCTCCCTCATCCAGCACCTGAAGCCAAGTCAGGGGCTGTTTAGACTTTCACCTTTAACAGTTCAGGTGAGTGTATCTGGTACCCAGAGTAACAGTTGATGGGGGCGGTGTGTACACACTGTACACTCTGAGGCATAAATGTGATTGACGTGTTTTTAATCATTTCTCTTTATTGCTGTTTGTTCTGGTCAGTGCCATCGCTGGAATCAAGTTCATACTTTATATAATGTCTCATTATGTAAAATCAGAGAAAGCTTTTAACATAGTTCTTTCTGTATTGTACCAGGGCCTAGTGAATAGTGATCTGAACTGAATGTCTGGAGCCTGTGGTCCCAGGTGACGTTTGCTAACTTGAGGTCAGGTTCTTTATCTGGACCCTTGCAGGGATCTAGTGTATTAATTACTTTTCTGTCACTGTGATAAAAATACCATGACCAGGGGGCTAGAGAAATGGCTCAGCAGTTAGAAGCACCAGTTGTTCTTGCAGAGGACCTGGGTTTGATTCACAACACCTACATGGCAGCTAACAACTGTCCATATCTCCAGTTCCAGGGGAATGTGGCACCTTCTTCTGACCTCCGTGGGCATTGCACGACACAGATGCACTTACACACATTCAGGCAATACACTCATACACATAAAATAAATAAGATATTAAAAAATACCATGACCAGAAACAACTTATGGAAGAGTTTATTTTGGCTTAGGGTTCCAGACTAGATGGACTTAGTGGCAGGGTTGGCATGGGCACGGCGGCAGGAGCAGGAAGCTGAGGCATCTCATCTTTACTCACACCCTGGACACACAGAGAACAAACTGGAAGTTGGGGGGTAATAAACTCTCAGAGCACGCCCTCAGGGACACACTTCCTCCACTAAGACTTCACTTCGTAAAGGTCCCATAACTCTCCAAACAGCACGCTCAACTGGGAAGCAAGTGTTCTGGTACTTGAGCCCCTGGGGGCCATTTCTCATTCAAACCACCAAAACTGGCAAGGCTGTCTTCCTGCGGATCCCTCCTGTTCCCCTTGGTGCCCCACCTTCTCTGTCCCTGCTTCTAGCTTTCTGTTTCTCTGCCCTCCATCTAGCCTAACCAATTTTATAAATGATACCACACCCCCCGCCCCACCCCTTTGAGACCCTGCATGCAGAGGGTTAGCCAAGCCTCAGTTTATGGCAAGCTACCATCTCCAGTTTGTGTAGGGGTCCTGTGATGGTTAGTACTGACTGTTGACATGATGGGATGTAGAATCAACTTCTGGGCTTATCTATGAAAGTGTTTCTGGGTTGGGTTAATTGAATCTGGAAGACCCATTCCGAATGTGTGTGGAACTGTTCTACCAGCTGGGGAGCTGGATTGAATAAACAGAGCAAAGCACAGCCCTCTGCTTCTGACTGCTCCTGCTGCTGTGATGGACGGTACCCTCGAATTGTGATCCCTTAAGGAACTTAAGGAAGTAAACCCTTCCTTCCTTAAGTTGTATTTGTTGGGTATTTTATTGCAATGATGAGAAAAGTAGCTAATACAGATTCTTGTTTATTTCCTCTTAGATAATTGTCCTTATCCTCTGCCGTTCTCTCAAATACGATCTAACATCGCTGGATTTTTTTTATAGTTCTTTTTTTTCTATTAATTCTTTATTTTTTTTTCATTTTTTAAGAATATGTAATAATTTATGAGTACAAGCATCCTTTATGTAAAACAAATTTGCAAGCAGTTGTGCCCAAACCCACACAGCCCAAGGGTCCCACCATCCAGCTGGGGGGACTTGTATGTTCAATCAAGTTGATCAAATGAGTGTCCAGACTACATCGCTGTAGTTTCACCATTCACCCCAATCTCAGCCCTTACATTCTACCATGACCCCTCTTCCACAGATTGTTCCCTAGGCTTAGAAAAGGGGCACAGGTAGATGAGAAGCAAAACAGTCTACTTTCTCTGGAGCTGTCGTCTTGGACTCTGGTCAATTCTGGCTGTTTCCTTTCATGGGCTGACAGTTTGTCCAGGAATAACCTTTCTTTTTATAATATTTAAAAAATTTTTATTTTATTTATGTGTATGAATGTACTGTCTGCGTGCAGGTTTGTGCACCCATGTTGTGCAATGCCGAAGAGGTCAGAAGAGGGCGTTGGATTCCCCTGGAACTGGAGTTCTCCTGGAATTGGAGTTACAGATGGTTTTCAGCTGCCATGTGGGCACTAGGGATTGAACCCGGGTCCTCTGCAAGATCGGTCAAGCTCTTAACAGTTAGGCCATCTCTCCAGCCCAGGAATAACCTTTCAATCCTACTAATGAAGCACAAGTAATTAGATATATAGGTATTTAAACAGTACTAATTGTTATGGTAGGTTACTTTGGTATAGACACAGATGTTTGGATGGTATGTTAATCCATGAATTACGTTTTTTCTGTAAAATATGACAGGGTCTTACTGTGGCTTATAACATCTCCTAACCACTAGAGGATGTAAGCTTGTGGCATCAGCCATGGGTTATTCCTCCAAGGAGAGAGCTAATAGCCAATTAGATTTGGGATGTACAGGCATATGGCTGCCACTGCTGCACAATATTTCCAGGCAGGTGAGATGTAGCTGGTGCTGATGGAGGAGTCTTACTTGACTCAAGGAGACATATTTGATTTATTGGTTTAGTGGCCTTTGGTAACACTCTCTGGTATTCCAGAGACCATCTGTACACTTGCAAGTGCGGTCTCAATGCATCTTTCCCATGCTTACATTAGGTCTTCGACAGCAGGGCCTTATCACCTCTCTTCTTGCAGGTATCCCAGTTTACAGATTTTTAAAGTATTTTACTTATTATTTTTATTTTATGTGTTATGAGTGTTTTGCCTGCATGTATGTAAGTGCACCTGTGTCATGCAATGCTCACAGAGGTCTGAAGAGGGTGTCAGATCCCCAGGAACTGTAGTTAGGATGGTTGTTAGCTTCCATGTGGGTGCTGGAAACTAAACCTGGGTCCTTTGCAAGAGCAGGCAGTGCTCGCAACCGCTGATCTATCACTCCAGCTCCAGATCATTGGATTTTCATGTGTCTACACATACTTAATTTATAAAGACTTTATTTGCTTATGACCCACTCAAAATGCGTTGAGAGACTATTCTCTAGTGGATTAAGCTAAAATGGCGTTTTATTTTCCAGTGAATTCAGAAACTTTAGATGTTGGTGGCCCTGTGTCATTTTTCAGAGGATGGTTGGACGTACTTAGTGTCATAGTGTCATTTTTCTGTCTCCTCCTTCTGGAATCTTCTACTGCCCCTTGATAGCATCATGTCTTTGGATTTTTCAACTGGAACAATTCCCATGGTTTTCTCTTGGGTGGGGGTTTTCCACAAAGTACGGGAAATCTGTGTGAGGGGAAGGAACAGGAAATGAGTTGGAAGACAGACGAGAAAGATAAGGGGAAAGAAAGAATATCACAGAAGATTCCCAGAAAGGCCGTCACGGTTTTCAATCCAGCACCATGCAGTTTAATAAATACAAGTCAGGGCATAGGCCTGGAGCCACCACCAGAGTTATGATGCAGCCTTGTCTTCTAGAAGCTTGCTCCATCAGAGGCTGACACATAAAAAACAAAAGCTGAATGGTGGGGCAGGGGTTATGATAAAGGGCAATCACAAGCCATCCTGAAGACCAGAGGGACAGAGAAGGTATACATTTTTGGAGTTGAAAAGGGTAAGGAGAGGATGAACAGGTGGTAAGCCATCAGACTTCAGAGGCCTGGAGGAAACAGCCTGGAGTGTGTGGGAAATTGTAAATACATTTAAAAAAAACTAAACTGAGCCAGGTGTGGTGGCGCAGACCTTTAATCCTAGCAGAGGCAGGCAGATCTTTCTGAGTTCAAGGCCAGCCTGGTCTACAGAGTGAGTTCCAGGACAGCTGGGGCTACAGGGAGACCCTGTCTCAAAAAGACCAAAACCAAACCAAAACAAAACAAACCCCCCCAAAACAAAACAAAACAAAACAAAACAACAACAATAAAAAACAAAACTAAAGTGTACTAGGGATGGAACCTACCTAGGCTTTCTATATTCTTAGACCACATTCTGCCACTGAGCACTGAGCTGTATCTCCAGACTTCGTTTTCTCTTTCTTTCTTTCTTCTTCTTTATGAAGCTGATGATGACAAAGGAATTTGTCTCCTCTTGCTTTGTTCTTGGGGGGAGGGGGAGGGCATGTCAGCAAGCAGGTCCTAAAAGGATATGTTCCGGCTATGGTTTCAGGTTGTAACTTTTACTAAGCTTACAGAAAAGGACTCATTCCAGGGATCATTCAAGATTCTATCTTTTGGGTAAAATCCTAACTATTTTGTCAGTAAGTTCCATTCAACTAATGACAGTTGAGTGTGTCATGCATCTTTACGGTGGCATGGCTGAGCCAGCTTCCTTGGGTCCTTTAACCACAGGGCTAGGAAGAGCACAGTCTTGCTCTGGATTTCACAACACAGCCAACTGGCTGACAGTTCACATCTAAATAGACTGTGAGTCCAGAAGTATGTCATCATCAAGTGACAGAGCAGCCAGGGTGGAGGTCTGTAGATGAGTCATCTTACACATTTCTCCGCCAGTCTAAGGTGGGTAGCACTAATTTGTTGCTCTGTGCCTTTTGAGTGACCTGTGTTCTAAGGTGGGTGTTTCTGTTCTGGATAGATTTCTAGAGTCCACTCTTTGTGGTGTGGATGGATCCCCAATCTAGTGAGACGCCCACTTACCTCCCATAGCATGTAGGCATCAGCACCTCTGCTTTCTTTCCCTTTTTGTTATTTCTGGGATCCCCTTTCCCTGTCCTCTCAGTAAGGGCATAATTTCACTTTCAGTAACAGGCTCCCTGCCTACTGATGAACTTGATTTTCATTGTGAGGCCAGCCTCAACACTTCATCACATCCCTCCAGCAGCCCTGGTCTGAGCATCATCAAGGAGTAGGTCTTTCAGGATTTAGTTGAGATACATGGGAATGTTATAAAGAATATTTACATTGGGAATCACACAAAAACGATTTCCTATACATTCTTCTTGGGCATTTATTTTGGTTCCAGATTAATTTCTAGATGACAGATGGCTGGTTTCAGTTCTTCCATAGTTTCCAGTCTTCTGCTCTTGGGATTCCTGCTGGTAGACAAAGCAGAATCCGATCCAACTAACCTGTTATAGGCTGGTTGCTTGGGACTATTTCTTCTATGTCTCATTTTTAATTCCATGATATTACTAAGATATTCATCCCCAAACAGCATTCTTTTTGAGTGGTAGATAGATAGTCTTAACTCTCAGAAAATAAAGAACATTAAAAGTCTTGAGTAGAGTATGTGGTTCCCTGGCAGAACTTTTGCCTAGTATGTGTGAGACTCAGGCAAATCCTTAGTACTACAAATAAACAGACAAACAAATCTAAGATTTAGCCTGGTATTCAATTTACTTGTTTTCTATCCTTGTTGAACTTCCCTGCTAAGTTTACAGATTTTCAGGAAAATGATTCATTCAATAAATATTTACTTAAAGTTCACTGTGTGTCAAGCTCTTGGATAGGTATGGGATATGTAGTGACATCAAGTAAAATCCCAAGTGTTTTGGAAGTTTCCTCTGCTGAGAGAGATAAGCAATAAATAAACGAATGAGGCAAATATGGATTGCGATAAGCACTACTTAGGGAAAATATCCTGGGATTCTTATCAAGTACCACTACTGTGCCCCAGGCTACATGTGACACCTTACCTATGATTACGGTTTGAATGTTTTTGTCCCTGAAAGTTTATATGCTGAAATCGTACTCCCAAATTGATGGTCTTAAAAAGCTGTGTCTGGGGGGCTGGAGAGATGGCCTAGCGGTTAAGAGTGCCGACCACTCTTGCAGAGGATCCGGGTTCGATCCCCAGCACCCACATGGCGGCTGAGAACCGTCTGAAACTCCAATTCCAGGAGAACTCCAGGTCCAGGGGAATCCGATACCCTCTTCTGACCTCCACAGCATTGCACGACACGGGTGCACAAACTTGCATGCAGACAATACATTCATACACATACAGAAATAAACAAACAAACAAAAAAAGCTGTGTCTGGGAAGTAAGCAGCTCCTGAAGGTGGAACCCTACTACCTAGGATTGGTGCCCTTTTAAGAGTCCTTAGAGATCTGTATCATGCTTTCTGCCATATAAGGATAAAAGTAGAAGACACTATCGCCGAGGAAATGAAATTCTGGCCTCCAGAACTAAGAACTGTGTTTTTGTTTATAATCTATCTGCTTACGGTGTTTTGTTATAGCAACCTGAATATGTGAAGACATTTGTGCTAGCTGACATAGGTACTGCCATGCTTTTCTGCCTTTATAACAACCCCATAGGGAAGGTCTAGAAGAGATTTTTGTCTGTATTTTAAAGTCTCCTGAGAGGACCATTTAAACCAAGCCACAGAGCTGATAAGTTGTGGGGCCTGGAGCCAGGTCTCTAATTATTATTATTATTATTATTATAATAATTATTATTATTATTACTCTTCTCATTTATTTGTGTTTGTGTGTGTGTGTGTGTGTGTGTGTGTGTGTGGTTTTTGTCTGTGCACACATGTGAGAGGTGCATGTTTGGTCTTCTACTGGGTGAGTCCTGGGAATCAAACTCAGGTCATCAGGACTGATGGCAAGTGGCTTTACTTCTGAGCCATCTTGCAGGTCCTCTGTGGTTTTAAATCAGAGCAACTCTTCTTTATGCCGTACGTGTTGGCTAACATTCACTATGATGGGAGAACTCTGACCCCATAGGTCAGGAGGACCCTATAGCGTGGTATGTCTACACTGCGTAACAACTTGTTTGTGCCTGTTGATCTGTAACTATTAGTGTGTGTCCATTTTCCTTATGTGACTGTAAGCTCACTGAGGAGAAGGGATTGTGTTCATTCATTTTTAGTGTACTTCCACTGCCCAGACTGCACAGATTGAATGGGATTAGAAAGCTATATCAGAAGTATCCAAGGATGCACAATGCAAGTCTCACATCTAATTTTAAATTTTCTACTGATCACAGTATGTAAAAGGAAAAAGAACATAAATGAATGTTGAGGCCACACTATCATTTCAGCATACAGTCAATAGGAAGTTATTGCAATATTTGACATTTTTCTTACTATACTAAGGCTTCAAAGTCTGGTGTGTTTTCTGTTTGGGGCAGGTATCAGCTAGATCTTGCATACTTCAGGTACTTGTAATCCATACATGGGTAGCCCAGAAAGAAGCAATGAGGTGTGAGGGAGCCCCAGCGATACCAGCCATCTGGAAGATACATTTGACATTATTTTGGATCAAGCTTTGTAAATATCCCTTGCTACCCTTTACAGGAACAAAGGCTCTGTCTTTTTTGGTATCACTGAGCTTTAAAGTCAGTCTCTTCTGAGAGGGGAGTGAGTGGGCCTAGGGAGATAATCACGCATTTCATACAGGCCTGTACTAATTGTGTGACCAGGAAGAAGCTATTGAATCTGGGGCTAGAGAGATAGCTCAGTGCTTAAGAGCACTGACTGCTCTTGCAGAGGACCCAGGTTTGATTCTCAGAACCCACATGGTGGCTAACAACTGTAACTCCAGTTCCAGGGGATCCAATGCCTTCCTTTGACCTCTACAGGTATTGCACGACATGGGTGCACTTACACACATATAGGCAATACACTCATACACACAAAAAATAAAAATAAATTATTAAAAAATAAGTTACTGAATCTTTAAAAAATTATTATTATCATATGTGTGTGTTGCTATGGGCACATGCATGTTATGACACATGGAGGTCAGGAGATGTCATGGTTGACTTTGGTTGTCAACTTGACACACTTGGGAAAGAGAACCTTAATTGGGCAGTTTCCTCTATTGGATTGGCCTCTGATCATGTCTGTGGGGTGTTTTCTTGGTTGATGAGTGATACTGGAAGGTCCAGCCAAGCATGTGTGGCACCATCCCTGGGCAGGTGGTCCTGGGGTGTGTAAGAAAGCAGGCTGAGCACAGGCCGGGGAGCAAGCCAGTAAGCAGCATTCCTCCGTGGACTCTTCTTGAGTTCTTCCTATTGGGTTCCCCTGACTTCCTACCCTGATTTCCCTCAATGATGAACTGTAACATGGAAGTTTAAGCCAAATAAACCCTTTATCACAGAAAGCAAATTAGAACAGGGGACAATTTGCAGAAGTCAGTTTTCTCCTGTTGTGTGTTTTGGGGTTGAACTCAAGTCACCAGGCTTGCACAGCAGGAGAATCTATCCACTAAGCCATTTTGCCAACCCCAAATGATGAGTTTTTAATCCATGAGTGTGCATCGGATTCCAAGTAACAGTCCATAGTCACAGGGAAGTCACAGAGGCAAGAAGCTGGTCACACCACATAGTCAAGAACAGAGAGAAACGAATGCACCCATGCTGTCTACTTCACTGCATCTTTCTGAACTCATTTTGCAGCTCTAAAAGATGAGCTAACTATGCCTATGCCTAGTATACTAAACCTCCATCGATGGTAGCTCTTGTTCAATATTTTATTTTGGGATACATTGTTTCTTGGAGCAAAATATCTGATAAATTAGATCCCTAGATATATCAGTCATCCAACAAATATCAGTAGAACATCTCCAATGTGCTCAATGGACTTTCAAACACTGAGGATACAGCAGTGAGCAAAACACTGAGAAGCTGAATCTAACCAGCCAGCAGAAGGCTCTGGGGAGCCCCACAGCAGGATCTTCAGACACGCTTTTCCAGAATTTTTGACATGACTCCCCCGTCAGAGGAGGATCTGGGTGACAGGGATAGCAAGGCCATGGCATTATGCTACCGCAGGGCCATTAGAGGGGAGGGGAGCTGCGTGAGGTGCTATATCTAGATGTGAGGTGCTATATCCAGATTTTACAATTGGTGATTCTTCTCGGAACATGCAAAGAGGAGTCATTTAAAATACTATTTTGGAGGGCTGACAAGATGGCTCAGTTGATCAAGTGTCTGTCATGCAAGTGTGAGGACCTGAATTGGATCCCTAGCATCCATGCAGAAATCAGGAACGGTAGGATTCATCTATCACCCCTGCACTAGGGAGCAGAGGCAAGTGGATCCATGGAGTTCTCTAGCCAGCCAGTTTAGCCAAATCAGAGCTTCAGGTTCAGGGAGAGACTTTGTCTCAGAAAACAAGGTGAGAGTGATTAATACCAACACGGAGCTCTGGCCCGCCTACTTACATGCATGAACACCTGTATGCACACATTCACACAAACACGTGTACAGAAACATACATGATGCAAACACATGTACAGAGTCATACATGATGCAAACACGTGTACAAAGACATGCATGATACAAACATGTCTACAGAGACATACATGATGCAAACATGTGTACAGAGACTACATGATGGAAATACATGGTTCCATTTTATCATGAAGATCAGCACAATAATAATTTGAAGAAAGATAGAGAATTCATGTACAATTTTACAATAAAATAGAAGTCCAAAGAAATTTCTCAGTTTCTCAGAAATGACGTGGATCAAATGTCAGGGATAGTACATAGTTTGCTATATTTTTATAAGGATGTTTTAGAGGGAAGTTCTGGAAAGAAGCACACTAAAGTATTTATTTTTCACCCATTCTCCAATATATAGGAATCGTTTTACATTCTGATGTCATCCAAGCTCTTTCTTACTTCTCCATGCATAGAGCTGTGTGATGCCAAATTTGGGAGAAGGGTATTTTATACTCATTTGATGGCATAGGTACAAGATGAAACTCTGCATGATTTCCAGTCTCTGCCTAAATTTTATTATGTTGGATCCAAAAATTGCACAGAAAAACTCGTAAGCCCAGGATTCAATCTTTAATACAAAATTTATTTAATTTGCTGGTGCATCAGAACCCAATCAAGAAAAACTGACGCATGGGGGGGGCAATTGTTGATGCATCAGGAACCCAACCCACTCCACACAGGGATGAGTGTGACCTTGACTATCTGTTACAGAGAACTTTTAAAGACAAAAAAATCCCACAAACTAGAGGGATTTGGTGACATTATGGAAACACAATTGTGAGGCTATAGAAACAAAATGCAAGCAGTGGTGACCTTTAATCTGATTGGTTGTGTTTAGTAGCGTGAAGCCCCTTGGAGAGGAATGGGCTCCTTAGTGGGTGGGAAGTGCTCCTTCAGAGCTGGGAAAGTTCATCCTGACCTCACATAGCTGTGGGAACTAGGAACTCAGGGCCAACTGTATTCTTGTGGTTAAGGTAGTCATGGGAACCAGGCTTGCTTTAGCTAACTCAATTTTACAGTTAACTCCTTCTGACCTGGTCCTAACATTTACTATTCTTTTTTATGATGTAGGCTCTTGCTAGGCAGCCCAAGCTGACCTTGAACTCACTCTCCTTGTGCCTCAGCTCCCTGCATGCTGGGTTTGTAGGTGTGGCCACCATGCATCCTGCCTACACTCATGAATCAAGGATGAGGGCCAGTATATTCACTTTATATTCTTTAACACAAAGGGAAATTACTTAAAGTCTTCCAGAAGAATGAGGAACCATGATTAATAAAGGCAAGGCTGTCTGGGAGAGAGAACATCTAAAGGCATTTTGAAGTTTCTTGGTGCTTGGCAATGCCCACTGCTGTGGCCCTCTGCTCCCAGCAAGCCAGATTCTCTAATCAATCTTGTGGAGAAACAGTTCCTTGTGCTTGTATTGAGGTTGAGATATTAGCCAGAAAAAGTTGAATTTAATTCGACAAATTATTTTTTAGTGCTTGTTCAATTAGAGGTTGAGTCAGCCTTGAAGATGGCTGGCATGCCTGCTGACCTGGCCAGATGGGTGACAGCAATGACTCACCTGTCTATAATGCACTGCAAATGACAAAGGTCTTGTTGCATGTTATTTTATTTGGCCCCCACAAAGCCTTATGTGGCAGAGATGGATCATCCTCCTCCTACTTCTAGCCTTTTATGTCCCCACAGTAACATAAGCTGCATTTTTAGATAACTTTTCAGAATGAGGATACCTCTACACATCAGGCTTGTGGTCATGTACCTCAGGGCTAACCAGTATAATGTGTGAGAAACTAAGACGGATAGCTTTTGAAGGTTTCCATGTGATTTCTGCTTTGGCGGTTAGGAGTATGCTGTTTAATCTTCATGTTATGAAGTCTTCATGAATTTATTTCTCAAGAATATACTTTTTTAATTTAAATTTCTTTACGCTTATTGATACTTATTTAGTTGGCTAACTTGTGACCTATGGGGATGATGGTCTATTTGACCTTGAGAAGGTTGCATATTCTGTAGCTATTGGGAAGAGTGCTCTACTGATGTGCACTAGGTCTTACCGGTTTATAGCTACTCAAGTCATTTATTTCTTTGTTGATCTTCTGTGTGGTTTATCTGATTTTGAAAGTGAGATATTCGAATCCTTATTAAGTGGAATCATCTATTTTTTTTTCATTTTAATTCTTCTAGGTTGTGCTGTGTATTTTGATATTCCATTGTTAGGAGAGTTTGGAGACATGTTTTCTCCCTTTGCAATAATAAAGTATTCATGTGATGCAGCAGGAACGATACTGTTATTTGTCCTCACTTTCTGACAGAGTGTTCCTAATATCCCTAGAATTTCCCCAGTGCTAAGAGCGATAGGAATGTCACTTGTTCTAATGAGGTGATTCTTGTTGGCAGGCCACCAGGTGGCTTCAGGATTGGGGTTGGTTATTAGGAAAATCAAGTCTTGATGAGAAAGTACATACATCTCAACCATACATCTCTAAGACATACATCTCAACCCCCAGGTAAGGGGCTAAAATATAACATATATCCTCCTCCTCCTCTTCTTCCTCCTCCTCCTCTTCCTCCTCCTCCTCCTCCTCCTCCTCCTCCTCCTCATCTCATCATCATCCCTAAGTGACATTTATACCACTCTCACTAAGGCTTGGGCCCCATTACAGAACAGAGGGTGGAAATAATGTGAGAGTCAGAGGATGGGAAGAAGGGCTGCACTTCCCAGCTTCTGGGCAAGGCGTAGCCATTGTAATCACAAATTTACAGAACTGGGTGTGCAGAAGAACAGGTCCTTAGGCACGTATGGAGGAGGGGTCCTGCCCCTCCCTGATGAACTGGTGGCTGCTGTTAGATTCTGAGAGATGGGAAATCATTGTGTTCAGCTGTGTACTCATCAGTGCTCCCGCCAAACTCCAGTGGGTAGTCCCAAGCCTACAGTCATATAGACCTCCCTGGCCAAACTCAGTGGGTTACAAAAGAAAAAGTCATGAATTGGGAAAAGGACTGGTAGGGAAGGTGGGGTTGACAGGGGTGGAAAGGGAGACGAGAGGGTATGGGACAGAGTAATCAGAATGTATTACATACATGTGTGAAACTGTCAAAGAACAAAATTATTTTTTAACATTTTTATTTATTTTTATTTTATGTGCATGAGTGTACTGCCTGCATGTCTTGCAATGCCTGAACAGTCAGAAAAGGCATTAGATTCCCCTGCAGCTGGAGTTACAGACAGCTGTTAGCATATACGTGGGTGCTGGGAATTGAACCTGGGTCCTCTGCAAGAGCAGCTGGTGCTCTTCGCTGCTGAGCCATCTCTCCAGCCCCACAAAATTAATTTTTAAAAGTATATATTGTTGATATTTTAGGCAAGCTAACACTTTCTTCATGACTGTTTACGCATTTTCTTTTAGTTCTTGCCTTTCAGTCTACTTGTATCTTTGACAGAAGGTGCTTTTCTTTAGATGACACATAGTTGAATCATGTTTTTAAAGCATTTATTCTTCTAATCTTTTAATCAGAGTATTTAATATATTTATGTTGTATGTAATTACTGGTAAAATAGAATTTATGCATCTACATGTCTCTTTCCTTATTCATCCATTACTAACTGTTAAATACTTTCCACTGTGTCATCTTAATTTCTTGGTCATCTTTATTAGATTTTAAGGATTATTCTCTTAGTGGTTACACTGGAGATTACAACGAACATCTTAATGTATCATAATTTAGTTTAAATTAATAGCAACTTAACCACGACAGTATACGCTATATGAAGCTCTATCTTTCCCTTTGTTCTTGCTGTTGCTGTGAAATTTATATCTTTATATGGTTTTGTGTCCATCGGTTTGGATTTCAACTTATTGTTTTAAGTAATTTAAGCTGAATTCTAAATCAGATGGAAGAAAAGCATTGTAAACAAAAGAAATTTATACTATGCTTTAAAATTTTTTAATTTATTTTTACTCTGTATGTGTGTGTGTGTGCGCGTGCGTATTTTTCCTGTATATATGTAAATTCACCAGTGAGAGCACTGTCTGCAGAGGCCAGAAGAGGGAATTGGATCCCCTAGAACTGAGTTACAGGTGGCATTTAGCTGCCATGTGGGTGCTGAACCCAGGTCCTCTTAACAGCTGGTGCTCTTAAGTGCTGAGCCATCTCTCTAGTCGCTCTACTGAACTTTTATTTCCTGTGTGGCTATCTTTCCTGATGCTCCTGATTCATGTGGGTTTAAGTCGCTCTCTACTGTGCTTTCATTGCAGCCTGAAGAACACTTGCTGGCATTTAATTTATGGCAAATCTGTTAATAATAAATTCTCTTAGTTTATGCTTTATTTGCAAATGTCTTAATTTTTCTTTGAGTTTTGAAGAGCAGTGTTGCTTGACCATTTTTTATTTGATTTTGTTTTCCTTTTTAATTTCTTATTAGACTTGAGATGCCACTCCACTTCTGTCTGATACGAAGCAAATTTAGGGAGTTTTCAGCCATTTTTGATCCATATATTCTTTCTTTACCTTTCCCGCGCTCCCTCCTTTCCTCCCTTCCCTCTCTCTCTCTCTCTCTCTCTCTCTCTCTCTCTCTCTCTCTTGTGTTTCCAATTCAGGGTCTCCCTGTAGCCCCAGCTGTCCTGGAACTCACTCTGTAGACCAAGCTAAACTCTGTCTCAAAAAGACCAAAAATTTTTTTCTGGATAAGGCACAAAAGTATAGAAAACAAAGTGAAAAATAGACAAATGGATTGCATCAAGCTAAAAAGGTTGTACATCATAACAGAAACACTAAACTGAGTGAACAAACAACCTACAGAATGGGAGAAAGAATCTACAAATTATGAATCTGACAAGGGATCAATATCAGAATATATAAAAATCTTAAAAAGCTTCAATATGGGGGCTGGAGCACTGGCTCCTCTTGCAAAGGACCCAGTTTCAGTTCCCAGCACCCACATCATGGCCAACAACTGTCCATAACTCCAGTTTCAAAGGATCCAATGCCCTCATCTGATTTCCTCAGGCATTGCAAAACATGGGTGCACTTACTGAAGGCTATATACTCATACACATAAAATAAAAATAATACATAAAATACTAAGAAATTTAAAAATATGCATACCTCAAGGCTGGAGAGATGGCAAGTGCTGTCCTTATAGAGGACCCAAGTTCACTTCCAAGTATCCATATTGTCAGCTTACAACCATTTATAACTCCAGCTCCAGAGGATCAGATTCCCTCTTCTCTTCTGGCCTCTGAAGGCACCTGCACTTACATACACATAACCACACACAGATATATATATATATGCATACCTGTAATTAAAAATAAAGCCAGTCATGGTGGTACATGCCTTTAATCTCAGCACTTGGGAGACAGAGCAGGCAGGTCTCTATGAGATCTAGACTAGCCTGGTCTACATAATACGTGTGAAGCCAGCTGAGACTACATGGACATCCTGTCTCAAAAATACCAATAAATAAAAAAAATAAAAAATAAATCTTAAAGGTATATACCCTAAAACGTTACACAATAACATATATATGTATAACTTTATGTACTAATTAAATATAAAGTAGTTTTATCTATTTATTATTAAATTTCCTTTTAACATTTTATTTTACTTTTTAAAATATTTTATATTTATGTGTATGAGTGAATTGCCTGCATATGTGTAAGTGCACCATGTTATGTAATGCCCAAGGACGTCAGAAGAGGGCAGTATATCCCATGGAACTGGAGTTATAGATGATTTTTAGCTGCCGTATGGGTGCTGGGAACCAAACCCGGGTCCTCTGCAAGAGCAGTCAGTGCTTTCCAGCCCCGTAAAATTAATTTTTAAAAAGAGTAGTTGTGGTAGAGTGTGGAGATGAAGGAGAAAATTCCATAGTGTGGAGAAGCTGCCTCCAGGAAGGCAGTCAAATTAAATGGAGGAAAACTGTAAGAAGAAAGAAGGGAGGGAGAGGAAATTAACAGAGTTAAAACAGGCTGAGTAGAATGAGAAATGGAGGTTGGGAAAGACTTTATTCTTTATTTTTCTTGGACGCTATTTTTAAAATTATTTTTATATTTTATTTTTACTTTTTCTGTACGAGTCTATTGCCTACATGGATATAAGTGCACCAAATATGTCAAATAGCAGCAGAGGCCAGAAGAGGGTGTCACATCCCTTGGAACTGGAGTTACAGATGGTTGTTAGCTGCCATGTGTGTGCTGGGAACGGAACCTGAGTCTTCTGCAAGAGCAGCCAATGCTCTTAACCACTGCCCCATCTCTTCATCCCAGATGCTATTATCTTGTAGCTCAAAGCTTTAACAGTTCTGACTTCCACCTAGGAACTCAGTGACAGAATGGCAATGGTAATAACATGCTCTTTTCCAAAGAGGTATAAACTCAAGGTCTCTGGAGTCATTTTCCATATCATCCTTCCTCTACCACTCAGAATCTGTGCTGCCTTGGACACTCAGCTTCAAAGCTCTGTGCCTTGGTC
Source organism: Rhizomys pruinosus (assembly GCA_009823505.1). Classification (NCBI taxonomy): domain Eukaryota; kingdom Metazoa; phylum Chordata; class Mammalia; order Rodentia; family Spalacidae; genus Rhizomys; species Rhizomys pruinosus. Next base: position 3,340,761 of record VZQC01004878.1, on the reverse strand, counting down.
CGTATTCTTGTAGAATGGGAACAGCAGTAGGGCCTCCTAGCATGGTCCAGGGGGCAACTCTGTTTATCTTGGCTTTCTTTTTATTTTTATATTTTTTTATTTTTATTTTTTGGTCTTTTTTGAGACAGGGTCTCCCTGTAGCCTCAGCTGTCCTGGAACTCACTTTGTAGACCAGGCTGGCTTTGAACTCACAAAGATCCGCCTGCCTCTGCCTCCCAAGTGCTAGGATTAAAGGCGTGCACCACCACGCCCAGCTTATCTTGTCTTTCTCTTATAGCACTGTGAGCATGAGGCATGGTGCAGAGCATCTTTGTTTCACATGAAGGGAACAGAACCATCTCTGGGTTTCAGGGCAGAGAAGGAGGAGGCTCACCTGGAGAAAGAAAAGGCTCTGTAATGACCTTTCACCTTGATGCCAGACTCCAACACAGCTTGGCTCAGAAGTGTCTTTACTGGAGTTCTCTGACTTTTCTGACTTATTAATCAAATCAGCACTGCCTTTTGAATCTTATTATAACTCCTGGTGTCCACATGTAGCATGTAGTGGAGGGACAAGCTACTAGAATTCCTCCATCAAAATCTCACCATCACCAGGTGTGGTGGTGGAGGCCTTTAACCATAAGACTTTTCAAGTACAGGCCAAGTAAATCTCTGGGAGTTTGAGGCCAGCTGGTCCATACAGCAATTTCTAGGCCAGCTGGGGCTACAGGTTTGTTGAGACCCCATCTCAAACACACAAATACCCAAACAATCAAACAAACAAACAAACAAACAAGCAAACAGATCTCATCATGGCTTCTATAAGGCTCTAATGGGATTTTTTATACCCAGATCCCCTTCACAATACTGTTACTTCAAGAGCTATCATTTTGGGCTGGTGGTGGTTAAGAGCACCGACTGCTCTTGCAGAGGACCAGGGTTCGATCCCCAGCGCCCACATGGCAGCTAAGAACCGTCTATAACTCCAATTCCAGGAGAACTCCAGTTCCAGGGGAATCCGACACCCTCTTCTGACCTCCGCGGCATTGCACGACATGGGTGCACAAACCTACATGCAGACAGTACACTCATACACATAAAAAAATAAATAAAATTAAAAAAGAATTTTAAAAAAGAGCTATCATTTTAAGAAATATCCAACCCTGTTTAATCTGGCCACCGTTTAGGGTAGATGCAAATGTCTTTGTATGAAGTTTTTAAAAATCTTGGTACTAGATACTTCAGCTGCAAATTTAGCATTTATCAGTTATCAAATGTCAAATGAGGAGGAGGTCAGGGAAGGGGAGGTTAGAGAATTTAGTTAAAAAGGAAGTTTCTGCTAAGGCACTGGATCCTTTCAGAGTCTTGGTTTTGCCTTTCCTTGTAGCTCAAGACCTGGAGCTCCACACAGAGCTCAGCTCTGTCAGAAGTGAGGATCATGTTTCCCTTCCTTGAAAGTATTGCTTTGGAGACTACTCTGTTGAATGACATGATTGTCTGAGAATGTGCTGCTGGGACTTGAGACCCACGACTTCTAGCCCTTCAGTTGTCAATGATCCATCAGTTAATTGTCCCATTTAGATGAGAAATAGGATAGATGATATATATATATATATATATATATATATCTATATAATGCTATATATCCCATTTGCTGTTATAGGAAGGTATTGTGTGTCTAGATTAATTTTTTCCAAGGCCTGTTCTTTTAAGACCCTGGGAAATGTTAATAATTTAGTTAATGATGGGGTAGACACACTGCTTGCTTGCTTGCTTTGAAGTGCTATGTAGACTGGGACATTTGGGAAACTTTAGAAGAAAATGCATGCATCTTCTTCTGTAAATCAGACTTTAGAATAAGAAATGACCATATGTAGCTCCTGGCTTAATTTACTTGAGATTCAGAAAGGTGAAGGTGTTAGAGGCCAGTGGTCCAAATGAACTTATTCTTTGTTTCTGATACAACTGAAAAATTAGGTAAAGGAGTAGGTTAGGTGGAGTCCATGTATTTATTCCCTTGTTGATACACTCTGATACTGTAAAACATGGTTTGTATTGGTGAATAAACGGACTTCTTGATACTAAACTTTCAGTATTAGGCGGACCAGCTCACTCAGCTGTACTGCACTATAGGAGCGACTCAACCCATGGAGGAAGAGAGCAGGATACCTCCCTCATGGACAGCTCATCTGCAAGAGAAACAGAAGCCATATCAGCATTCACATCCACGAACAAGAGTGAGTGGGTAGAAGGGAGACCAGGGGTCTCCTATACCCCCTACACATGGAAGGAAACATAAGGAATATGAAAAAAATAGTCTTACAATCATCCACTTCTCTACAGGAGACATTGATCCAAGCTAACTAATTAAAGCAGAGCTGGAACTGGGATAGAGAACTTTGGCATGCTTCCCATTCTACAATTCTGTTGTTGCCAATAAACAGCTAATTTTGAAAGCATCACGTTACCTTCATTACAGATGACAGGCAGCAGGGAGGCCAGAACAGATGTTCTGAAATTCTCAAAACACCTTTGTGTGGTAGACATTTCATTATCAGTTTGTTTCAGAAAAAGAAACGAAAGCTCAGAGACGTTAACTAACTTTCTGGTGATTGTGGAGCAAGGGAGTGGTTGAATAGAGGATGCGAGCTCAGATTTATTTATCTTGCTTTAGATTTGTGCTCTTCCTACAACATCATCCTGCTGGAAGCCAGGAGGGTGACATCAGCAGTGTGACAGTGCACTGGAAGGAGGCAGCTCTGTTAAGGTAAGGGACAGAAATGATTGCACTAAATGTTTTGATAGGCAGAAAGCTGATGCCAGAGAACTCCAGAGAAATGCAGTGAAATAAAATGTGTGGAGTTAGTAATCAGTACAGTATTACTGAGAGATAGCAAATAAACTAATTATTCTAAAACTGAGGTTTATCTACCATTCACTAGTAGAGTGGAAACTCTATCAACTTATTGTATCAAGAAGTGGCATTGGTTTTCTGGCATCCAGAGCAGAAAGGAATATGGATCAGGATGGGACCTATGCCTGCTCTGTGACAACGCAGAAGAGCAAGGTTTCCTCCTTGGGAAGACGCAAATTCATCCACACAATTTCTTATTAGGAACTTTGGAAAGCAGTTAACCAGTATTATTAAAATTATTATTATTATTATTTTTTTAATTTTTATTTATTTCTGTATGTGTATCAATGTACTGTCTGCATGCTGGTTTGTGCACCCGTGTCGTGCAATGCCGCGGAGGTCAGAAGAGGGTCTCGGATTCCCCTGGAACTGGAGTTCTCCTGGAATTGGAGTTTCAGACGGTTCTCGGCCGCCATGTGGGTGCTGGGGATCGAACCCGGGTCCTCTGTAAGAGCGGTCGGCGCTCTTAACCGCTAGGCCATCTCATTATTTTTTATATATGTGTGTGTGCCTACTTGTCTGTATGTGTACCATATGTATGCAGTACTCACAGAGGCCAGAAGATGGCGTTGGATCCACTGGAACTGGAGCTACAGGAGGCTGTGAGTGCTTGATATGAACTGAGGTCCCCTGGAAGAGTAGCAAGTCCTCTCTCCAGCCCTTATTATTACATTATTTTAAAGTAATACAGAAAAGTAGTCTTCTGAAATATTTTCTTTCTTTTCCAGCACTTCCAGTTACCTTATAATTCTTCCTACTTTCCTTCTTTTGGGTAGCTAGGTTATAAGCATTAACTAATCCCATGCTAAAGAAGAGAAGTAGCTTTGAAAGTGCAAACTGAGTCAGATTCATTTCACATGCCTCAAATTATTTAAGGTTTATTGGAAACAGGGAGGGCTGATAAAAAAGGCAAACATATCAGAGTGAGCAGATGCTCTGAGTCGAGGTTGGAGGATCCATCTGCAGAGTGGACACCCTTGGGTGGAGACCAGGCAGACAGGACTGCAGGGGAAAACTGTGTGGGATACCTCGTGCAATGGACTTGTCATCATGACGTGGAGAGATCAGCGAAGTGAGAGTTTGGTGCAAGGCCTGGGGTTGCCCTGCCCGCTGGGTTTCCACAACTTGAGTGACCGGGAGTGGTAGCATCTCTTTTGAGAGAGAGAGAGAGAGAGAGAGAGAGAGAGAGAGAGAGAGAGAGAGTCTGCAGCGATCTGCTTTGTGACACTAGTCATGTAGACTCTTGAACTGAGGGTACAGGATGAGGGTAGTGACGTCACAGATTAGACATGAAGCTAAGTAGGCAAAGCAAGCAGGTGTGTGACTTCCCAGGTAGGGACAGCTCAAGCTGAGCACTTCTCTTCCCTTTGACCCCACCGATCTGAACCCAGACCCGTGGCTCATCTCTACTCCTTCTCCCCAGGAAGCAGGCAAACCCCTGAGGAGGTTGCTGGATGTTGGTCACCAACATGATTTTATTCCGCCTCTCAGCAGACTAGGGATGCATATGTGGATGTAAAATTGAATTCCAGAAAAGCTCCTATGTATCTGAACATCGCATTTTGCCGATTAACATCCTACATCCTAATCTACTATACTAAACATGAGCTCAATCTTTAAATACAATTTTTTGTGTGATTTTTTTTTCCAAAGGTCTCACAAATTTTTTTCTAACTCTTTTTTACAGATGAGAAACTGAGGCCCTGGAATGAAGGGAGGAAGACAGATGCCTCAATGATTATAAAGTCTGTTGTCATTTCTACAGACAATAGTACTTAAAAAAAAGATATGTTCACCTAAGACACATAGCTTAGACAGAAAATACAAGCAACTAAGTACAAGCACCCAACAAAATAGTTATTGGGCCACTTGACAAATTCTCTTTGAAATAACCGTGACTCACTCATAGGAAGCAAAGAAGCTGGTTGAAAAAGAGTGTACCTTGTATAAGCGGCAGTTGGGTCCCCTTTGGCCAAATCTCATGGCTCTTCAGTATACACGTGACTATATGTAAAGAAAAGGCTGTTTAGGTGAAAATTTGATGGGATAAATTCAGGACACACTCTCAAATCTATGAACAGAATCTCAGAGTCGATACTTTTATGTGTTTATGATGAACACAGTCTAGGAGGGAAGGGGCATAAGAGGCAACAACACCCTAAACACAGCACCTAAAGGAAGTAAGGTAGCCAGGGCCAGTGGTCCTAAGTAAACAAGACGTGGCAAAAGGAAGTAAGGCAGGCATGGCCAAGCTTGTTTTGAAACTTTTCCGATTGGCTCTAGCTATTTGACCTTTAAGATGATTGGCTACCTGTTTTGCGCTGTGGGTGTTCCGTTGTGGGCTTTGCCTTTATAAGCTGCTGTAGTGCTTGCAATAAACGAGATCCGGCTATGACTGACTTCCTCTCTGTCTGAGTGTCTCCGGGTCAAGGGAGTCTGCTAGGTGGGGCAGACTGCGTGCCTGTCTTTCCCTTTCCATCTGGTTGCCATGCAGGGCAGGACCCCCACCTAGGAGGAGCAGGCACGGGGTCTGTACTCCCAGTGCAACCTAGGATAACGACAAAATCACCATTAAAGTGGGTTTGTTTAGCTGTGACAGTTGAAGGACCAAGAAATGGCTGGAAAGTGGCTGTTGGTTTTAGCTCATGCATCATCGTGAGTGGATATAGCCTCTTTTTACTTCAGGGCACATCAATAAAAGGTATTTAGGTTGCAGTGGGTAAGCCAGGTAGCTCGACAGTGAAGGAGAGTGGTAAGAAAAGAAACGCTTATAATTCAGAGACGCCTGCCACAAGGCTGTTTTCCTAGGCTTGCATTATTGCGGTCTATGAATGTACAAAATCATTAAAGACTAAAATAAAACTTCGCCATGATTTATGGCCCCAAAGACATAGACTTTTTTCTTAGACCTTCACAAAATTGGTAAGATTTTTAGGGTTTAAAGTAGGGTGCTAGTTGGTTCTAACCATTGCCCTTAGTAGCCTCTCCCCCGATTTAAGATTCTTATGTTTCCTCAGGACTAAGGCACACAAATATCCTCCCCATCTATAGGCAACACCTTCCATGTGGCTGATTTTCTGGGTACCAGATGGAGCTTTTTCACATTGAATTTCTGTGTGAAGTCTCTCACTTGCAATGTGGTGTTGCTTCTGAGCTTCTGTGGCATTCCAACGGAAGTTTCCCCTGTGGAGCACAGACCCTCTCTCTGAGGCCCTCCAAGTCATTCAATATTTCTGACAATTGTCACTGAAATTCCAATGGCAATGATACCTACAAGGAGCCGGAACTTCACCCTCTTGAAGTTAGTCCAAGATTCTACTTTTTGTTTAAAGTTATTTTTAAATTTAAATTATGTGTATGTGCACATGAGTATATGTATATGTGTATGTGAACCAAGGCTAGAAGAGCATATTAGATCTTCTGGAGCTGGAGTTGTGAGCCATGAGAAGGGTGCTGAGATTTGAACTTGGATTTTCTGCAAGAGCAGCAAGTGCTCTTAACTGCAGAGCCATTTTTCCGGTCCCCTTCTTGCTCTTTTTTTTTTTTTTGTTTTTTTTAATTTTTTTTATTAATTCCATCATTCTGTATGTGTATCAATGTACTGTCTGCATGCAGGTCTGTGCACTGTGTCGTCAATGCCGCGGAGTTCAGAAGAGGGTCTCGGATTCCCTGGAACTGGAGTTCTCCTGGAATTGGAGTTTATGATCCAGCTCCTCGGCCGCCATGTGGGTGCTGGGGATCGAACCCGTGGTCCTCTGCAAGAGCGTCGGCGCTCCTAACCGCTAGGCCATCTCTCCAGCCCCCCCTTCTTGCTCTTTTAAAGAACCACCTTATTTGATAATTTCCTTTGCTGTGTGCGCGTATGCATTTCTTAATATGCTTTAAGCATTATAGAACTATTATATTGTAAATAACAATAGTGATATAACACTTCAGTGACAGTAAAGTTCTTTTTAAAATTAAAAACTATTTTTAATTTTTTTTTTTTTTTATTTATCTTGTATTTGCTATGCATTTGGTGCATGCATAGTTGCAGTGACAACGAGATCAGAAAAGGTGGTGGATCTCCTGGAACTGAAGTTATTGATGGTTCTTAGCTGCCATATGAATACTGGGAACTGATCCTGGGTCCTCTGAAAGAACAGCCAGTACTCTTAACTGCTGAGCCATCTGTAAAGACCCCTAGTAAAGTTGTTTTTAATACTAAAAATGAAAACTTTTAATACTAAATTTGAGGCTTGAAGGTACTATGGTCAGGATATTCCTTGGCGCTAAGGTCACTGGTTAGCAACCATAGTCATCTTAATGTTTTCTAAATACTAAAAAGGAAAAGCCAATCAACAAATCTGCAGACACACCCCAGATTGCAACAAGCAACATTTAAAATTGTACTGGGTGGGAGGAGTGACCTCTGTAACTTCTTGGTTTTGGGTGGTCCTGAGCTTCAGGCATAGATAGAACAGTAATTATAGCTGAGAACACATAGTTCATAATGACCTGACATACATTTCCAGCAAGTTTATATGGAAAAACTGGCTCCTAGTTTTATTACAGAATACCTCGTTGAAAGAAATGCTCAGCTAAATACAGACTGGGTGTATTAGTCAGTTTTCTGTTGCTGTGATAAAACACCAGACCAAGGAACTTATAAAGGAAGAGTTTATTTGAGCTTACGATTGGCAGTTCCAGGGAATTAGTGCCATTGTGGGGACCGCATGGATGGCTGGATCTGGAGCAGCAGCGAGGGTTACATCTCGCAAAGAGCACAGGAAGCAAGAGAGGAAACTGTAGACCACAGGCTTGTTAAACTCACTAACCCTGCCCTAGCAACCACTTCCTCTAGCACGGCCCACCACCTCCAAGACCTCCAAAAACAGAGCGCCACCACTGGGGGCAAATGTCTGAATACCTAGCGCCTATGGGGGACACTCATCCAAACCACCACAATTCCACTCCCTGGCCCCCATAGGCTCCTGACCATATAAAATGCAAATGCATTAGTCCAACCTTAAAAGTCCCATAGTCTTTACCAGTTTCAAATGCCATTCAAAAGTCCACAGTCCAAGGTCTCTTCTGAGACTCAGGCCATCTCTTAACTGTAAGCTCCTGTAAAACAAAAGGCAAATGACATACTCCCAATATACAGTGGAACCAGAATACACATTCCATTCCAAACGGGAGAGAATAGGCATAGTGAGAAATACTGGACCAAAACAAGACCGAAACCAGCAGGGCAAACGCAAGTCCAGTAGCTCCACATGCAACCTCTGGGACTTGACTTCCAAAGGGCTAGATGGCCAGCTCTTCCAGCTTTGCTTGCAACATACATCTCTTTCTTAGGCTGGTACCACTCCTGTTATGCAGCTCTCCTTGGCAAATATCTCACAGGTCTGGCATCTCGAAAGTCTTCTTGGGGTCTCCGATGCCCACCAGGCTCACATTCACAGCTTCACGTAATGGCCTATCAGGCCTTCTTTATTCAGGGACACCCTGCTGTACTCTGCCTGGCGCTTCTTTGGTCTCTCTGAAACCGTGGAGGAAGAACTGAGGACCACTTCACTCTTGCGAACTTCATGCCTCTAAGCCAGAACCCACGTGAATGAAATGCCGAATCTGGCCTGCAAGTTCGGCAGCAGACCCTAGCCCATTTCAACAAATTTGTAACTTTTCTTCTGCCCTGGATTTGCTGGAGGATTGAGCTGGGTGTTGGTCATTGCCCCTGAGGTACTGATTCTTTTTGTTTACTTGTTAATCTCGGGCCCTTCTCTTAATCACTTCAATCTCTTTAATCAAAAGGAAACTCTCTTCACAAGCCTTGGCCTCCACTTTAATACTTTCCCTAGTGCAGCTTTCAGATCCACCTCTCCTTTACATGCCTTGGCCCCACCTTTAATCTTCCTAGTGCAGTTATCAGATCCAAACTGTACATTTTGCATTTCCTTTCTGCCCCCATCTGCTCTTTTTCACTGTAGATCTGTATAAGATTCACCACTTAAAAGCCATGCCACCATTTCTACATTAGGCTGTCTTTGAAAATTATCCTCTGCCAAAGACATCAGTCCACCTTTTTCAACTTAGCATCAGGCAAGCAAAACTGGGCTGTGGGCAAACTGCTGCCAGACTCTTTATCAAAATATCCCGGTTGCTGCCTAAGACTTTATTTTCCCCTGGAACCACATCTTTTGCAGCCATGCTTTTTTCCAGGCCTCCACTAGAATGGCCCTTAAGCTCTGCTTACAATAGTCAACAGCCTTTCCAGCCCAAAGTTCCAAAGTCTTCCACATTCTCCAAACATAACATGGTCAGGTTCTTCACAGCAACAGCCCACTCTCTGGTACCAATAACTGTATTAGTCAGTTTTTCTGTTGCTGTGATAAAACACCAGACCAAGGAACTTATAAAAGGAAGAGTTTATTTGAGCTTATGATTGGCAGTTCCAGGGAATTAGTCCATTGTGGCGGACGGCATGGTGGCTGGATCTGAGCAGCAAACCGAGGGTGCACATCTCGCAAAGAGCCCAGGAAGCAAAGAGAGAGCAACTGGAGACCAGAGGGCTTGTTAAACTCACTAAGCCTGCCCCTAGCAACGCACTTCCTCTAGCATGGCCACACCCTCCAAGACCTCCAAAAACAGCGCCACCAACTGGAGGCAAATGTCTGAATACCTAGAGCCTATGGGGGACACTCATCCAAACCACCACACTGGGGCACTGAGGGGACGTGCAGATCCAGCCTAGGATGACGACAGGCATACTTGCCTGAGTTGGCCAGTTGTCTCATTACTCATTTGCTCTTGAGGGTTCTGGGGGCTTTCCTGTGTTTTGGGGTATGCATGTGTATGTATGTAAGCAGGTGCATATGCATGTGCACATGTTCTCTTGCAGCATTGATTTCTTTTGTGTAGCTGTGTCCAAAATATCTTTGAGAACAACTTGAGGAAGGAAAGCTATATTGTGTCACCTGGTTTCTGAGGTGTTAGTCCATCCTGAAGGAGAGGAGCTGACAGAATAGAACAGCTCACATCATGGTAAATACAAGCAACAAAAATAAAATACAGGAAGCGCCCTGGGTGAGATACAGTCCCCAAGGACATGCCCCTGGTGACTTGCTTCCTCTAACTAGATCCTGTTTCCTGCCGCTCACCCCTTCCCAACAATGCTGCCATATTATAAATTCGTCACCCTTCATCCACTTATTAGATAAGAGCCCTTATGATGTAATGGTCTCTAGAAGCCCATTGCTGACATCACCAGAAGTGCGTCCTACAAATCCTCCAGGCACTTCTTTTTCTGAGCAGGTTGATAATTAATTTAAACACTACACACCATCTCATGTGTTCGTGTTTAAATTAAAGGCTTTAGCTAGCTTTTTGAAAAAGCAAACTGAGCAGCATAAACAGCTAATATTTATTGATCAATAACATTGTCTATGTTGCCCGATTCGATTTTCCCTCAAATCCTAGAAATAAAAACCTATTAGCTTCTCCCTCAGCTTTTCAACTGAGAAAAGTAATCTATCAAATCTGTATCTGATTCAGAGTGGAAGTTGAATCTAGAGTGGATTGGGGCCAGTCTGCCTCAGATCTCTTTCTAAAAACCACTGGTTATTATTGAACAAATTCAATTCCTTTATTTATTTTTTTTAGAAAAGCCAGGTCAAAAGAGCCTCTAAGCTATCATTCTTACAAAGCAGCTCTTTATTAATAATTAACATCTAGATTTGGATTTCCAAAATGGATGGTTTGGGTTATGTATGTGTCATGGCACACAATGTGTTTCAGACCAAGCCTGGAACCATCTTCTTTGTGGGTGACACACATTCCATTAGCACCTGCATCCTTTTTTTTAAAGCTTTGCCTCTGCTCCACACAGTAGCCCCCTGATTAACATTTCCATTAAGCAATTCCCACTGAACTTTTCCTCAGCAAACTGCAGTAGTCTCAGATTTGCTAGCCGCTGGTCCCCGGTGCTCTGATACAGTTGTCCAGAGGTCCCATTCCCACAACACTGTACCTGCCACTCACATAGGATATTTGTATGAATGATAGGCTCTAGATTTTCACAACACAGCAGGTCTGCATCTCATTCCCTTTGCCATCCAATCTCGCCCAGTCCCACAACAGACCCAGTTTGCCAATTAAGCCCGAGCTCCATGCACTTTCTACTGTCAAATCCCTAACCTTTCCATTTCTTTTATGGATGAACCAGTCGTTTTGTGAAAACAGGGATGGCAATTTATTTATAATTCAGCGTTTTCTGCTTTTGTGGGTTTAGAATGGCCATTTACTGAATTATCCCCTTGTTTAATTGAGCCCATAGATTGTCTTTGGACAGCAGCAGCCTTTCCAATGTAAATGACCATAGCAGTGGGTTTTCATGACTCACTTGCTTATTGCAAATTCAATACTCCAAAGCCTTCTCCATTTGCCCAGTTTAATCAGCATCTGTCTACACACTGTGCACATTCTCAGAATCAAGCCTGCATCAGGGGTTGGTGACTTTTCCATCCAATGTAAAACAGGTCAGTTAGTTATTTTCTCTCCGTCCTTCTCACCTCTAATGTGCATGTCTGATCTGTTCCTTATAACCTACCTTGCTTTACTCTCTTTCAATCACCTAGGATAGAAGCGATGCCTTTTTAATTTTGCAAGCAAAAGCCCTTGCACAATAAATATTTATTAATGACTTTGTTTCTTTGGCTCATTGTTTTGTCTCTAGAAACCAAGGAGAGTCCCTGGTATGAATAATGGTTGAATGGGTAAACTGATGTCTGTTCTTATTAGAACTTCACTAAAGAAAATGGAATAAATAAGCAAGTTATGTGAAAGACAGGACAGGTTGTAGATACTTCTGCATTTTTTCTGAATTAGAATCAAATTACACTGAATGTGATGAATTATTTAGAACATATAACATTAATAATTTATATTTAGCCCCAAATGAGCATTTGATGCTGTTCCTGCAGGTTTTACATTACGGAAGCTTACTTATCTGAGGGCTTGTAAGTCATGGAAGAAAGGAAAACTAAGAACTTGCTGTAATTGTCTCCACCCCACCCATCCACACGAAGGTGCTTTTAGGATTTGCAGGCATGGGACAGTAGAAGGAAGACAAGTTAGGTGTGATATTTCCAAAAACTGTAAGAACTTCAACTCTACGCAAGACCTTCTACAGAATTTCAGGCTTCTTGTTTAAAAATGGGGAAAATATTATTACATAGGACATGGTGCACATGCATGTAATCCCAGGACTGGGAAGGCAAAGGGAAGAGGATCTTGAGTTCAAGGCCCACCAGAGTTACATACTGGAAACCCTGTCTCGCAAATCAAAGAAGGTGACAGACAGGGCTCCATAGGAAGTTTGTTACATAAAACGTATGTTTTCAACTTAAGTCTTATAGCTCATGTGAAATGTCTCTCACAGGCTCGTGTGCTTGCATACTCGGTCTCCAGCTGGCAGCACTATTGCAGATGATTGTGGAACCCTTAGGAGGTGGAGCCTTCCTGGAGGAAGTGAGTTATTGGGGGTGAGCCTTGAAGATCTATAGCATCTCTCCACTTCTGGTCTGCTTTCTGCTTCCTCAGTGTGGCTGCAATGTGACCAGGACCCTATATTCCTGCAGTGGCTTCTTCACCTCAGACTGCAGTCCAAGTGAGTCCTTCTGCCCTTGAGTGCTTCTTCTTAGGTATCTGGCCATAGTAACAAGAAAAATAACTATTAGAGCCAGTCTAGTGAGGAGCTAGAGATGAAGCCAGTTTGATCTTCCTGCAGATTGTAACATGCAAGTGAGGATGGGCCTAAAAGGACCCGTCATTATTATTTTTATTATTATTTTTTTATGTGTATGAGTGTTATCCTTGCCTGAATGTAAGTGCAGCTGTGTTGTGGAATGCCACAGGAGGTCAGAAGAGGGTGTTGTGTCCCCAGGAACTGGAGTTACAGATGGTTGTTAACTACTATGTGGGTGCTAGGAATTGAAACCAGGTCCCCTGCAAGAAGAGCCAGTGTTCTTAATTGCCAAGCCGTCACTCCAACGTCTGTGTGCTCATTTCTACACTCAAGTTACCATCTACCGAGGCAAGGCAATGGCTGTGGTGGGAAGATATAGTTTCGGAGTTAGCAGAATATTGGCAGAGAGGACCTTGAATCCCATCAAAACTTCACAATGCCCAGAAGAGCATGGTCTGTATAAGTCTTGATCAATACAGGGAGTAGACATGACTTTTCCCTGAGATTTTAGGAAGGATCTTATCAATATCAATTTCACTCATACTCAAAACTCCAAACACACAGAGGGGCCTGAATTTAGTGGGCTTTTTATTTTCACAGGTTCTCAACTTAAAAGAAAAAGATGCTTGGGGCTGGAGAGAAGGCTCAGCGGTTAAGAGTGCCAAGCCGGCACCCACATGGTGGCTAAGAACCATCTTTAACTCCAGTTCCAGGGGAATCCAACGCCTTCTTCTGACCTCTGCAGCAATGCACAACATGGGTGTACCAACCTACATGCAGATAGTACACTCATACACATAAAAATTTTTTAAAAAAAAGATACTTGGGGCTGGAGAGATAGCCTAGCGGTTAAGAGTACCGACGCTCTTGCAGATGACCCGGGTTCGATCCCCAGCACCCACATGGCGGCCGAGAACCGTCTGAAACTCCAATTCCAGGAGAACTCCAGTTCCAGGGGAATCCGAGACCCTCTTCTGACCTCCGCGGCATTGCACGACACGGGTGCACAGACCTGCATGCAGACAATACATTCATACACATACAAAAAAAAAAAAAAAAAGATACTTAGTGTATGTGAGCTACAGGAAATAATATCTAGAGGTCATGTGGCTTGGCCATGGGCAGTCTGTGACACCTTCTCTGGGCAGTCCTCTTCTGTGAGTATCAGCTTCCCTAGATGGAGTTGGAACGTCACCTTTCAGCAGGACGACTCAGGAGTGTTTCTGACAATGTCACTTTCCCAGATCTCAGAACACATTTACACATAGTATCTCATTCTGCACTTGTTGAAACCAGGCCTCTTGCTTCCCAGTTTAAGCTCTCTCCATCTGACCATACTACCTCCTGGCACAAAGTTCCTTATTATAAATTAGAAATAGCTTCCTATTCCCTCTGGCTTGTATTTTTTTTTATTGCTTTTGGTTTACTTTGTAGGATATTTCTGTCTTAAATGTCCACGTGGGGTGGAAACATTGAAGAGCTATTTCTTCCCTCCCAGATGCAAGAGTGTGCAAACTTTGGGTCTGTGGTGGAAAGTGGGCCTCTTTCCTCTAGAAGTGAGTGTGAGCCAGTGTGTCAAGGGGGAAAATAACTATCTGAAAACATGTGGCAGGCTCCATCCTAACTTGCATATATTTACCTTACCTACATGCTGCCTAGGAAAGGCAAAGAGGTATTTTCTTACTCCTGTCACGAAGGAGGAAATAAAACAGACTACATCCAAGTGACATGAGGTAGGTTAGTTAACCTTTAGTAACTGACCTGTCATATCCAGAGTAAGCTTTGAAATGACTCAGTGCCCCTGACAAAGTGCAAGGGAAAGACATCGATGCCCAGCTAGTCAGGGAGGCTGGAATTGTTGGCACCATTGGCCGTATCACATAATTTCGGTGCTAAAATTGCATTGCTGGCTGCTGAGGTCAGTTAGCCCCCTTTGTTCACCAAATGAGAATCAATAGATACAATCTGTTACTGTTGTCATTTGATTCACATAATGGAAAGAGCCGGACCATTGACTCAGACACACTTAAGTCTGTGTTCACATATAAAAGAGGAACAGATGATACTAAGGATTACTGATTCACAAGTGGATTTAAAGTTTTTGTTTGTATTATGTGAGATGTTGGGGTTTGGGGTGGACAGGGTCTCCTTGTAGTTCCAGCTGGCCTGGAACTCACTATGTAGACCAGATGCCCTCCATCTCACTGAGATCTGTGTGCCTCTGCCTCCTGAGTGCTGGGATAAAGGTGTGTGCTACCACAGCTGGCTAAAGGTTTTATGACAAAATATAAGTGAAAGTCCCAGCAACATGATGGTTACAGAGATTGGTTTATATCCTTCTGTGTCACTGAAGTAAAAACTTGAAGTAAAACCGTGGTGTTGAGAGCAATTTAGCTTTAATTAAAGGAGGCCAATTATAGAGACTGCCTGGACAGTACAAGGTTGTACGATTCTAGAGCTTGAATTTGGTACAAGATTTAATTGAAAGCAAAGAGGTGGTATTAGATAATCAGACTGGTTGGATATTAGGCTCTGAGTGTGCCAAGTAGAGAGGGTCTGTTTTGTTGTCATTTGTGGCACTTGGGAACAGTACTAGGACCTTGTACATACAAGTTAAGTACTCTTGTACTGAGGTATATTTTTAGCATGGGCTTAAAATTTTTTAATTGCATTATTTTTATTTTATGTGTATGAGGGCATTGCCTGCATATGTATAAGGACACCCATGTCATATAATGCCTGCAGAGGTCAGAAGGGTGTTGGATCCCCCTGGAATTGGCATTACAGATGTTTGTTAACCATTATATGAGTGCAGGGAACTATACTGTAGCCCTCTGCAAGAGCAGACAGTGTTCTTAACTGCTGAGCCATCTCTCCATCCCTGGGTTTTGTTTTTTGAGACAAATTCTTAGCATGTAGCAGGTTGGCCTCCATTTTGGATTCCTTCATGCTGAGATTACAGGTGTGCCACACCTTGGTCTGTTTGAACAGCCAGTTTGAACTCAAGGATCTTCCTTAACTCTTTAGCAAGAATACATTACTTAAGCTGGTAGGAAATTAAAGCAAGATAAAGGACCAAGCTCTGATCCTAAGGTGGCTGATGTAAGGACTGAGGAAGAGAATGGACTGCTTACAGCACTTATCAGATCCTGACAGTCAGGAAACATGTGCTGTTACAATCAAGTTATAGCATAGCAGGCTACATACAGCATGACATAGGCACCAGAAGCCAAGTGCCCAAAGAAATGCATCCAGATGACTTAAGGCGAGAACATGAAGGAGACTTAGCAAAGAGGCGACATTTGGGCATAGCCCCCAAAACAAGGTTCTTCATATTAAGGACTATAAATTTAGTTAACAGCATGAAAGAACAAATAAGCTGTATATGTTTGTAATTTTAAAATATATATTCTTTTATTATTTTATGTGTATTAGTGCATTGCCAATGTGTATATAAGTGCATCCATGTTGCACAATGCCCGTGGAGCTTAGAAAAGGGTGTTGCATCCTCTGGAACTGGAGTTACAGATGGTTGTTAGCTGCCATATAGGTTCTGGGATTCAAACCCAGGTCTTCTGCAAGAGCAGCCAGCACTCTTAACTGCTGAGCCATCTCTCCAGCCCATGTTTGTAATTTTTGTTTCTGTGTGTCTAAGTCAATGGGTACATTTCTTACAGTGATTCATTATAAAAATGTTTCAAAGTATCACTGTCTTGAAATTTTTAATGATATTTTTAAAAGAACTTAAACTTGCATTTTGTACTGTACTGACATACTACAATTCTCCTCTAATTTTCCTGTGGGTAAACAGACCCAAGCTTAGTCAACAGAGTGAGCCACAAATGAATGAATAAAACATGAATAAATGAATGTACTAAGGCCCAGCATTCATTGAAAGCGATCCCAGGAACCAGGTTGACAATGGTGATATACATTAGGCTGTCTAAATGTCTGCAAAGTGAGGGACAAGAAGCTCCTGGGGAAGGAGTGGCACATTACAAAGATGGGAGCTGGAAAAGTACAGGATGTTCAAGGAGAGCATAGAACATGGACTAGTTCCATTTGCTAGAAAGAGGACGCATTAGTGGGAGTTGTTCTGAAAAGTAAGTTGAAACCAGCTGGTGGAAACGGTTGAGAAGTTGCACTTTATTCTGATGATAATGGGAGGTCAAAAACCATTTTTTAGAGATGTAGTCTGGGTATGAAAGAAAGCTTGTGAGTGCTTAAAAGCTATTCGGGTCTGGAAGAGTCAATAGGAAGTGTATTATATGAGACTGGGAATTTCTGAAGACTCTAGGAAATCTAAGTGAGACAGCATTTCATGTGTTTCCCCCACTTGCATGAAAATCAAGTATGTCAGCTAAAACCCATTTTGAAATTTTAACTGCACTAAGATAATCAGTTCAAGGGATCATTTCTCAAGCAATGGTGTTTGATCTGCAGCTTCAGGAGTTTTCAGAAGGTGGTTGGTTTATTCATGGCTAGGAAGTAGCTGAATACAAATTCAACTAGATCCTATGTGAAATGTGAAAATTCACTTTCATTCAGGGAAAAAGGCAAAGGTCTCCAGAAGCCCAGGCATCCAGTGCAGCTGCCAGCGCGCTTCCAGGTACGGGAAAACGTGTGTCTCTAACAGAGATAAGCCTGAGCACTGGATGTGTGATTCACTCAAACAACTTAGTGCAGAGCCAGCTGCTGCAGATGTGCTGGTGTCCCTCCTGGTACAAATAAGTGAACTTGAATTTTTCAAGATCTTGGCCATTTCTAACTCTTCCTTTCACAAATGACAAAACTGAGGGCCAAATCTCACACAGCCAGTTAGTGGACAGGTAAGAAACAGGGCTTAAGCGATTCTGGATTTCTTGAATTCTGAAGATTGCTGCCCTTGTCTAGACGCAAGGTGCAATTCCTTCAGTAAGTAGCGCTGGTCACGAGCTCCAACACTGTCTCTATGTAGTATGCATGTTTTTTCCTCTCCTTATTTTCTTTGTGATAATGAAATCCAAAATAGAACCAGTAGGGCTTGGGTATCCAAATAATGCCTAGCTAGAGATTTATAGTTGTCCTTATCTAGCTATGCTGTATAGATTTATAGTTGTCTTTATCTAACTATGCTGTATAGATTTATAGTTGTCCTTATCTAACTATGCTGTATAGCAAATATCTAAATAGAGATCAGAGTCATTTTTCTTTTCTTACTGCCATAAGTAAATAGAAGGAGAAAAACAGCTAGAGAAAAAAAAAATAGAAGGAAGAAAAAAATACCATTTGCTTAATGTAAGCCAGATTTTATTATGGCTCTGTGGGAGAAGGGCAAAGCCTTTTCAAACAGTTTCTGTGGTGATAAATCATGCACAGGAGATTAGAGCTTAGTAGAGATATGATTGGTGCAAGGTGCAGGGCTTGTTTCGTGGGAGGTAGATTTCATTTCTAGCCTTGGTAGATCCCAGGCCATTCCATCAGAAATACAATAGATTCAAACTGATTTTTGAAAACCTAAAATGTGCCAAGGCTGGTGTCAAGACAAGGGAACACAAGGATTGGAGACATCTCCTGTGTATATTATCTCACGGTGTAATTGGTGAATGAAGGGAGTCCTAAACAAGTATTCATAACCTAGGGGATGAGCCATGATAATGGGACTCCTAAATATTAGAATGAAAGCCCTGGGGAACTAGGAAGTCTTCTTGGAGGGAGTGATGCCTATGATGTGGGGGTACAGGAAAGATGGGGAATGATTACAGGAGTGAAGATGTTCTAGGCAGAGAAGCAGTGTAGAAAAAACATGGTGGGATGGAAGCCCTTGTCTTTCTGCTGTGTGGCCAGGAGAACTCTTCTGTTTCCTGTCACTTTGTTCTTTTGATTGCTTAGTCTATTTTGTGTTGTTGTGACAAAATACTACATTGGGTAAATTATGAAGAAACGAGGTTTATTTTGGCTAGTACTCTGAAGGCAAGGAGTCCAACAGCCTGGGACCAGCCTGCTCTGCCTCTGGTAATGGACCATATCATGCTGTATCATGTAATGGCAAAGAAGTAGGAAGAAGTGTGCGAGGAAGGGGAATTCAATGTGTGTGTGAGAGACGGAGGCTTACTCACTTGAAATACAATATAGTAATGACCCCTTCCTGTAATTGATCCAGTCCTCTGAGACCTAACTCATTCCTGCTATACATAATTGAATTTTGAGAGAACTAACAGAGTCTCTTGAGAAAGGCATCAGTCTATCCACTAGAGTGATGCTTCTAGGACCTAAAACTCTTCCCGATAAGGTCCTCCACACTGGGGACCAAGCTTCTTGGTCTACACATGAACCTTTGGAGAACAAACCATATCTAAATTATAGCATGTGTTAAAACAAAGAGATCTTCTATCATTTTGCTGATCCCCTAACTCTTAAAATATTCAACAGAAGACTGTAGTGTCGAAAATATAGATTCATAAAAAATACTATAAAAGGGCTAAATGCTTCACTATAACCTTCATTGTTCTATGATCCTAGGCAAGTCACTAATCTCTTAAAGGCTTCATATTTTGTAAATGGAGATAATTATGCCTTCCTACATCACAGACTCCCTTCATTATTCCTTGCTAACAAACTACTAAGTGCTATATAACTTAATAGGCTTTACATACACCCACAGGTGTGCACACACACACAATTAACTATAGTTCATTAAACAGTAAGTAGACTGTAATAATTCTTATGCCCTGAATGCTTCTCTTATGAATTGAAAGTGGATGCTTTCCACACTCTGAGACTTAAGTATTTAAACAAAAATAAATCTGGTCTGCCATTTTCCTCCATAAAGCCCTTTTTCAGGCAATGTCTCTACCTCTGAATGTGACGTGAGATTCCTGAGACAAATTTCCATTTTGCTTTTTAGTTGAACCAAGATGCCTTCTTTCCCCTCCCTTCTCCCACCTCCTGTAGTTCAACTTCTTCACAGGATATGTTTCATCTTTTGTTTGTGCTAGAGACTCTTCAGAAACACACAGACCATCTGAAATATCATTGGATATTAAGACTGATTGCTAAGAAGCTCCCACCCCATGTATTTTTCTTAATCTATGACATCCCAGTGTCCAGCTGGTAGGATGCATGCTTTTCCCCATGTAAAAATATCCCTTTCCATTTCACTGCTGCTGAAAAGGTTTATTTGTGTTTGTTATTATGGATGATCTTGTAATTATAAAAAATAGAGTTAATTTTTTTGCGTCTAATTTTTTTAGGACTGGGTATTGAATCTGGGCCAGTTCAATATCTACCACTGAGCTACTGCCATAATCTCCCTAATATCTACAACTGAGCTACTGCTGTAATCTCCCTATTTTTGCAGTTTAAAACTTTACTTGACAAAATATTTGTTGTCAAAATATATGCCAAGTATTTAAGTTTGAATGTATACTCAAACCCACAGCCATTTTAATAAACAGTATTTCATGGCTTGTTTTTTGTTTTGACAGGCTCTCCCTAGCCCCAGCCTGCCTGGAACTCACTATGCAGACCAGGCTGGCCTTGATTTCATAGAGATTCACCTGCCTCTGTCTCCTGAGTGCTGGGATTTAAAGTGTAGGTCACCACGCCTGGCTTCGGTATTTTATTTTTGATTACTATTGTGCATTTCATACAACTCATCTTAATCATATTTATACTTCCTTCCCATCTGTCCTTCCACCGTCCCCCACAAGATTTCATGTATTCCAGTGTACATGTTAAGGCTCTCAAGTCAAGTTTGTGTTCCCAGATGTCCCTTGGTGTGAGTTCACCCATAGAGCCTGGTCAGCCAATCAGCTCCTTTAAAGAAGACCAGCTGTCCCTCACCCATCACTGGTCATCTGCCAATAGTGCTTCAGCTAAGGCTGGGGCTTCTTACATATTTCCCCAGATCTGTGCTGGGTTTTTGTCTGAGTTTGCATGGGCCTTGTGCTTGCTGTCACCATTGCTGTAAGTTTCCATGAATAAGTTCCCAGCTGTCTGGAAAATTGCTTCTTTGTGGTCTTCCACCACCCCTGGCTCTTACAATCTGGAGGAAATGGGGTTATTTAACTGGGAAGGAAGGACAGAGGTTTACACCAGTTCAAGTAATTCGTGTGTCTAAGTTCCCCTTGGACTATCCTCCTAAGCAAAGGAAGCGCGCTGTGTTAGGAGCTGAAGGCAGTATCAGCGATTACAGCTTCCCCACACATCTGTCTTCTCACTGCCAGACTTCACCCACACCCTTTCTCTCAGCCCTCTCTTCACTTTCACATTTCTTCTTGTCAGGCAAATGGGACTGCATGGTGCTCTCCTTACTTTGCTGGGGATATGGATGGACAGACCACTTTCAGATGCCCACAGGAGACCTCTAAGCATAATTTCTCCCTCATCAGAGGGAAGACTGATTAACTCAGGCCCATGTCCTTCAGAAGAGAATCAATGGCAAGTCCCTAGGCATAGCCAGAAGCCGTTGAATCTAAACTTCATTATATCCAGTCATTTGAGGAACTTGTTATGGATTAATAGTCCCCATCTCATCCCTAGAGGATCAGACTGTGAGCTGCCATGGAAAGAACGGTTGTGTAATAGAGGTGAAATATAGAAATAATTGCACAAGCTAAGAAAAGACATGTTCTACATATTGGAATGTTTCAGAATATGAAAATCTTGCTGGGGTTGATGGGCAGGGAGTGCAGGATGGCACGGAGAGGGCATGGGGATTGGTTTGTAGGTTTAAGGCTTTGGTGAAGCTCTGTGTGGTTTCAGCATCAAGGAGTTTCATATTTCCACATGTGCTTGCCAAGGAGCCATGTGTGTGCTCTGCCAATGGTCAGCACCTGTGTGTGTGTGTGTGTGTGTGTGTGTGTGTACGCACCTGTTCTGTTTGGAAAGCCTACAGCAGTTCTCTTCTGTAATAAGCAGCCACTGGATGTATAGATGCCACTAAGAGACCCCCACACACACCCATCAGGGACCAGTGATTACGTCCATGCCTAGTGTGCAGCTGGCTCAATCATTAGTTATCTTCTTAGAGTCCTTTATCTCATTTCTCTCCAGCTTAACAGCATGTTCAACCTTGACCATATACTGAGAGAGCCTTTCCTTAAACTTTGTCTACCTACATTATGTTTTTCTTTTTTTTTTTTTTTTTTTTTTTTTTTTTTTTTTTAGAGCAGTCGGCACTCTTTTTTTTTTTTTTGTATTATTTAATTTATTTTTAACAAATCTAGACCCGTGTTCCCGCTCATCCCCCACCCCGTCAGAGCTCTGCATTCTGCCAAACATGCTTTCCATGTCTAGTCTTTCTCATATTTCCATGTGGGACGTTGATGTTTTTGAGCAGAAGTTCACTGTTTCAGTCAGTTCTTTGATGCAGTATTTTCGTTGTTGTTGTTGTTTCCAAAATGCATTATGTCCAACTGCTTTGTACAGAAGCTCAGGGGCCCTACACAAGAAATACTTACAACTGGGTAATTGGCACTAGCATCCACAGATGAGGGATACCATTCGTCG
This sequence comes from Rhizomys pruinosus, assembly GCA_009823505.1. Lineage (NCBI taxonomy): Eukaryota > Metazoa > Chordata > Mammalia > Rodentia > Spalacidae > Rhizomys > Rhizomys pruinosus. Next base: position 3,318,649 of record VZQC01004878.1, on the reverse strand, counting down.
TTTGTTTTCTGAGACTGTGTTACTTCACTCAGCATGATGTCCTCTAGCTCCAGCCATTTTCCTGCAAAGCTCATAGTGTCGTCTTTCTTTACTGGCTGCATAGAACTCCATGTGTAATGTACCACATTTTCTCTATCCATTCGTCAGTTGAGGGGCATTTAGGTTGGTTCCACGCTTTTGCTATTGTGAAAGAGCTGAAATAAACATGCCGGCATGTATCTCTGTGGTGGCGTAGTCTTGAGGGTACATGCCCAAAGTGGTATGGCTGGGTCGGGTGGCAAGTTCATTCCAAGTCTTCCAAGGGTTCTCCACACTGCTTTCCATTAGTGGCTGTACGAGTTTACATTCCCACCAGCAGTGGATGGTTGTTCCCTTTCCCCACAACCTCTCCAGCACTTGGTATCATTTGTTTTCTTGATCTAGCCAGTTTACTGGAGAAGATGATATCTTAAGTGGTTTTGATTTGCATTCCTTAATGATTAGTGATGTTGAGCAGTTCTTGAGTGTTTCTCAGACATCTCTAATTCCTCGTTTGTGAAGTCTCTGTTCAGTTTTTGCTCCATCTATTGAGCGGGTCGTTTGTTTTCTTTTTCTTTTGTTTTTTGAGTAGGTTATATATTCTGGAAATCAATGCTTTGTCAGATGTATCTGCAGTGAAGGTTTCCTCCCACTCTGTGGGATTTCTCTTCACTTCCTGTTGTTTTCTTTTGATGTACAGAAGCTTTTGAGTTTGATGAGGTCCATTTGTCAATTGTCGACCTAATTCTTGTGCAGCTGCTGTCTGATTTAGGAAGTCTTTTCCTACGCCTATGTCTTGTAGTCTGCTGCCAACTTTTTCTTCTATCACCTTCAGAGTTTGGGGTTTCACGTTGAGTCTTTATCCATCTGGAGTTGACTTTTGTACAGGGCGAGAAGGTAGGGGTTTAATTTCATTCTTCTACAAGTGGTGATCCAGTTTTGCCAACACCACTTGCTGAAGATGCTGTCTTTCTCATGTGTTTTTGGCCCCCTTGTCAAATATGAGATGGCTGAATATATGTGCTCAGATTTGGACTTCGGTTTTTGTTCCATTGGTCAACAGGTCTGTTTTTTGTGCCATACCAGGCTGTGTTTATGACTATGAGCCCCTGTAGTATAGTTTCAATCTGGTATAAGAGATCCCTCCTGTGTAGCTCTTTCACTCAGGATTGATTTGGTATTCGGGGTTTTTGTTCTCCAAATGAATTTAAGAACTTTTGTTTCTCAAACCTGTGAAGAAATCTCTGGGATTTTGATTGGGATTGCATTAAATCTATACAAGAGTTTTGGTAAAATGGACATTTTTACAATGTTAATTTCCCAATCCATGAGCATGGAGGTTTTTCCATCTTCTGAGTCTTCTTCATTTTTCTTTAAGGGTTTTTAAAATTTTTGTTGTGAGAGGCTTTGTGTCTTTGGTTAGGTTTGTTCCTAGGTATCTTATTGTTTTTGAGGCTGTTGTGAGTGGGAAGGTCTCTTTGAATCTTTCTCCAGTTGCTTGTTCTTGGTGTAAAGAAAGGCCATTTATTCTAAGTTAATTTTGTATCCTGCCACTTTGCTGAAGCTGTTAATCGTTTCTAGGAGTTTTCTGGTGGAGTTTTTGCATCTCTTAAGGTAAACAATCATATCATCAGCAAATAGGGATAGTTTGACTTCATCTTTCTTTTCCATAGTATCCTTTAATCTTTTCTTGCCTTATTGCTCAGCAAGAGTTTCAAGCACTATATTGAAGAGGATGGTGATAGGGGCAGCCTTGCCGAGTTCCTACCTTTAAGGGAATGTTTCCGTCATTCCCATTTAGGATGATATTGGCTGTGGGTTTCCTGTATATGGCTTTTTACATTGAGGAATGATCCCTCCAATCCAATTCCTTCTAGGACTTTAAGCATGAAGGGATGGCTGGATTTTGTCAAAGGCCTTTTTCAGCATCAATTGCGATGATGGTGTGGTTTTTGTCTTTGATTCCGTTTATGTGTTTGATGATGTTATTGATTTTCGTATGTTGAACCATCCCTGCATCTCTGGTATGAATCCAACTTGGTCATGAATGGATGATCTTTCTTGATGTGGGTTGTATGCGATTTGCCAGTATTCTGTTAGAATTTTGGCATCTGTGTTCATAGAGGAGATGGGTCGTATATTCTCTTTTTTGGTTGTATCTATTGCCTGCGTTTTGGTAATAGAGTGATGTGGGCTTCATAGAAGGAATTTGGGAGAGTTCCTCTGATTGTATACTTCTAAACAGTTTCAGAAATAATGGTTGTAGGTCTTTTTAAATGTTTTATAGAATTCTTCTGTGAAACCGTCTGGGCCTGGGCTTTTTTTAGTTGGGAGGCTTCTCTTACTACATCCTCTATTTCTTCATATGTTATGGGTCTGTTTAAGCTGCGGTCTCCTCTTGGCCAAGCTTTGGTGATTCCCAAGATTTCAGATATTCATCCATTTCTTTAGATTTTCAAACTTGGTAGAGAATATAGGTTCTTGTATATTCCATATAATTTTCTTGATCTTTTTCCTTGTCCGTTGTGATATTTCCCTTTTCATCACAGATTGTATTGATTTGGAGTTTGTTCCTTCTTCTTTTTGTTAACTGGGCTAGAGGTCTGTTCTATCTTGTTTATTCTTTCAAAGAACCAACTTTTGGCTTCATTGATTTTTTGTATTGTTTTCTTTGTTTCTATTTTCATTGATTTCTGCTTCTGATTTTTTGTTATTTCTTCCTGTCTGTTGCGTTTAGGGTTCATCTGTTGTTGCCTTTCAAGTGCTTTTAGCTGTTAGTTGTTAGATCATTACTTGTGCTCTTTCTGTTTTTCTAATGTAGCACCCCAGGGCTATAAATTTCCCTCTTAGGACTGCTTTTAAGGTTCCCATAGTTTTGTTGTGTTGTGTTGTCATTTCATTCAGTTCGAGGAATGTTTATTTCTTTCTTTATCTCTTCCTTGACCCATTCATTATTCAAGAGTGTGTTGTTTAGTCTCCATGTGTTCTTGTAGGCAGGGAGGCTTGTCCTGGTGTTTATGTTGAGCTTCATTGCACTGTGGTTGACAGGATGCATGGAATGATTTCAATCTTTTGTATTTTGTAGGGTTTCTTCTGTGTCCAGGATGTGGTCAATTTTGGAGATGTTCCGTGGGTGCTGAGTAGAATAGTATATTCTCTGGTATTAGATGGAATATTCGGGTAGAGGTCTATGCGGTCCATTTGGTGTATATACGTTCAGTTCAGATGTCTCTCTGTTTATTTTTGTCCTGCTGACCCTATTCAAAGGACCTCAGTGGGGTATTGACATCTCCACTATGAGTGTGCTGGGGTAAATATATGCATTGATGTCCTGGAAAATTGTCTTTAAAAAGTTTGGTTGGTTTGCACCAGAGTTTGGGGTATATTATTCATAATTGTGAAAACTTCTTCGTGAATTGCTCCTTTGATAAATGTAATGGCCCTTTTTTTCTCTTTTGATTTCTTTTTACTTTGATAGTCTTTATTTTATCGATATTAAAATAGCAACACCTGCTTTCTTTGGCTACCATTTGCTTGAATATTTTTCCATCCCTTCACTTAAGTTGGTGGCCTGTCGTTGAAGGTTAGATGTGATTCTTGTAGACAGATATCGATGGATTCTGTTTCCTGTTAATCCAGTTCCAGTCTATTGTTTTGATTGGGGAATTTTTAGTCCATTAATATTTAAGGATGGTACTGATAGTTTTGTGTTGCTTCTTTTGCCTTATTATCCACTGCGGTTTTTGGTTTAGGTTTCTCTTCTGCAGTTATGCTTTTATTAGTTTTTTTTTTTTTTTTTTTTTTTTTTTTTTTTTTATTTTCTTCTTTTTTGCTTCTTTCCTCTGTTTTTTTCTGAAGTGTTGGTTTTTCCGGACATGTATTCTTCAAGTTGTTTAATGTCAGAAGCATTTTTCCTTCTCCTTCCACTATGATTGACATTTTGCTGTGTATAGTAAACCCTGGGCTGCATCCATTGTCCACTCAACACTGGTTATGCTTTGCTCAGGTTCTTCTTGCCTTCATCGATTGCTGTGAGAAGTCGTGTTATTCTGATAGGTTTCCCCTATAGTTCACTTGTTTTTCCCTTGTGGCCTTCAGAATTTTTGTCTTTGTTTTGGGTGTTTATCATTTTAACTATGATGTTGGGTGGAGAATTTTCTTTTCTGATCTTGTCTGTTTGGAGTTCATGTGCTTCTTGTATTGGTATTGTTTGTCCTTTTTTAGTTTGGGGAAGTTTCATCTATTTTTCTGTTGAAAGATCTGATCAATACCTTTCTTTGGGATTCTTCTCCTTCCTCCTTCTCATTCCTATGATGCGGAGGTTTTATCTTTTCATAGTATGTCCACAGCTCTGGTTGTTCCATTTTTGTGTATTTTAAATTTTTCATAATCTTTCCTTGAGGTTTTTAGTTGTTGTGTGTGTTTCCTCCAGGTCTGATATTCTTTGTTTCTGCTTCCATTCTGCTTCGAGCTTTTTCCTTTCCTCTTGAATGTATGAGTGGTGATTTTCTTTTTTCATTCCTCTTCTGATTTCTTTAGTGTTTCTATTCCTTTTTGGAGCTTCTCGACTCTCTTTTTTTTATGTTTGTTTTTTTGTTGTTTGCTTATTTTATTGACTTTCTCTTGTTTGCTGGTTGGTTTCTTTCTTTTTTTCAGCATGGGATCTTTTCAGTGTTCTTCATTCTCTTCCGGAGTTGTCATTTTCTCTCTCTCTCGGTCCTCTTCTCTTTTCTTAGTTCTTTAATTCTGTTTCTTTATGATTTTGTAGTGTCTTAAGTATGTTCCCACCTCGGCTTTGTGTCTGGTGTCTGGGGCATCCCCGGGGGGATCCCACTGCAGGGGTCATCCATAGGGGTTGGTAATGCTTTGCGTGGGATTATCCTGCACCTGTCCAGTGTAGACTCTTTTCTTCGTGATCCTGGCATATTGGGCTTCTCCTTGCCTGTATTCCAATGTGATCCCAAATGCCTCTTCACTGGTTGAGCGTGTTGTGCTGCTCTCAGGATCCTTCTTCTAATCTCAGTTGGCGGTGTGGGGCTCTTCAGCCCGCGCCCCGGCACCTGCCGCTGGGCTCAAGAGATCTCTACATTTGTTTCTCTATTAGCTCTATTTGGGACCCTGTTTCCACCTGCTATCTATCTATCTATCTATCTATCTATCTATCTATCTATCTATCTATCTATCTATCTATTATCTATCTATCTATCATCTATCATCTATCTAATCTATTATCTATCTATGTATCTATCATCTATCTATCTATCTATCTATCTATCTATCTATCTATCTATCTCTCTTATCTATCATCTGTCTATTATCTATCTATGTATCTATCATCTATTATCTATCTATCTATCTATCTATCATCTGTCTATTATCTATCTATCTATGTATCTATCATCTATTATCTATCTATCTATCTATCTATCTATCTATCTATCTATCTATATCTTCAATTGGCTTCTCAGTTGCTATCCCTTCACAGAAAGTTTCTGATTTACTAATCATCATAAGACCTCCTAGCCTGCTGGAGAAAGGCCAGTATGTTTCCTGATCCCTTGCTGCTGCCTAGAGTGCTGTTGCTATGACTGTATTGGTGTGTATGGATGGACATGAAATATTTATAACTTTTATATATTGTTCACTTATCTAGGCCAATTTGAGCATAGAAGAAAGACATTAATGGTCAGAGGGGTTGAGGTGAACTGTGTCACAATAATGAAAGATTATAATAAAATAAAAATGTAGATCAAATTCTGTCTTAAATGTCCACATCTAATGTAATGAATGAACAGTCATGAGAGAGCAAACACCATAGCTCATAAAACCTGTCCTATAAACTTATTCAGGATCCAGCCTCTGACCTTTTATATGATTGGACCACACAGTAATATTTTAGTGGCAGGATTGTAGCTGGCATCAGCAAATGGAAATCTTATTATAAATGACTTAATATAGTGCCATTTCAAGAGCAAACCTTAGCCACGCTCATAATGGTACAGGCAGCAGGCCTTTCAAGATCCACGTATTTTACTTCATGGAAGTGCAGACCATCTATGTCTTTTTCAGAACCAGTTTTCACCAATGCACTTGCAACAACAACCCATGTCTAGTATCCTTGAAGCTAACTAAAATGCCAGGATTTGGCCAGGCATGGTAGCATATGCCTTTATTCTCAGCACACTGGAGGCAGAGGAAGGTGGATCTCTATGAGTTCAAGGCCAGCCTGGTCTACAGAGCAAATTCCAGGACAGCCAGGGCTACTTAGTGAGACCCTGTCTCTAAAATTAAATTAAACAAAAATTAATAAAATATGCCAGTATTTGCAGTAGTGAAATTAATTTCTAGCAATCATTATACTAATTAGAAAGGTTCTGTATCAATGGGCAAGAACCACGGTTAAACTTTGGTAGCAATTTTCTATGAAATTCAGCTTTTTTTTTGTCTTTTCAAGACAGGGTCTCCCTGTAGCCCCAGCTGTCCTGGAATTTGCTCTGTAGACCAGGCTGGCCTTGAACTCAGAAAGATCCTTCTGCCTCTGCCTCCTTAGTGCTAGGATTAAAGGTGTATACCACCACGCCCAGTGAAATTCAGCTTTTAAAACTAAATATTTGCTGACTTCTGGTCTGTGAACAGCTGACTTGGGCAGATGATGGCTCAAAATATAATCTACCAGGCTGGAGAGATGGTTCAGTGGTTAAGAGCACCAGCATGGATTGCTCTTGCAGAGGACCTGGGTTCAATTCCCAGTACCCACACGGTGGCTAAGAACAGTCTTTAAGCTGGGTGTGGTGGTGCGGGCCTTTAACCCTAGCACCTGGGAGGCAGAGGCAGGAAGATCTCTGTGGGTTCAAGGCTAGCCTTGTCTACAGAGTGAGTTCCAGGCCACCTGGGTCTATAAGGAGACCCTGTCTCAAGTAGACTATATATATATATATATATATATATATATATATATATATATATCCATATATATATATATATGGATAGATAGATAGTCTACTTCTAAGCCAGTCATGGTGTGCATGCCTTTGATCCCAGCACTTGGGAGGCAGAGGCAGGTGGATCTTTGTGAGATCAAGGCCAGCCTGGTCTACGTAGAAAGTTCCAGGACAGAGCTGGAACTGCAGGGAGACTCTGTCTCAAAAAGACCAAATATATATGTATATATAATCTACTTCTTAAAATTTCTGATGAAGTAGGCTACAAAATCTATCATAGCATCCTGGGTACAAAAGATAAATTAAAAAAAGAAAAACAACTTAGGGGCTGGAGAGATGGCTCAGCAGTTAATAGCACTGGCTGTTTGGGTGTAGCAATGTGCTTGACTTCAAGTTATATATTTTATTTACTTATTTAGAAACAGGTCTATAGCCACTTCTAACTTCCTGAGTGGGATTATAGGCTTGAGCCATCATGCCCAGTGTGCGCAATGCTAGGGCTAGAACCAGAGTTTGGTGCATGCTGGGCATTTATTCTACTCTTGGGGCTACACGTTTTATTTTAATTTTTTAAAATTTTATTTACTTTTTATGTTTGTGAATGTACTATCTGTATGTAGGTTGGTGCACCTGTGTGGTGCAATGCCACGGAGGTCAGAAGAGGGTGTTGGATTCCCCTGGAACTGGAGTTAAAGACGGTTCTTAGCCCCCATGTGGGTGCTGGGTCTCGAACCCGGGTCCTCTGCCAGAGCAATTGGTGCTCTTAACCACTGAGCCATCTCTCCAGCCCCAGCTACATGTTTTATATATTTTCAAACAACTAGCAGGTTGCCTGTCCTTGAGTGGCCTAGGACCTGAAGGTCAATCTCTTTCAATGAGGGAGGTTTGTGCCTATCTGTTTTATGAAAAGACAGTCTGATGATCCTCAACCAGGCAAGCCTAGAATAAGGGGACCTGTCAAGGGGGCTGATGCAGGGAGAAGGGGAGTTAGCACAAACACAGGTCAAGGACAGTAAAGAAAGAGCTCTGAAGGTCCTCATGAGATAATAGCATCTATCTTTGTAACAGTGATGTTGAAGAGATACAGACTTTGAAGGCAGAATGAATAAAATTTTATTTTTTTATTTTTAATTTTTTTACATAAATTTATTTTTATTTTTTTAACAAATCTAGACCCATGTTCCCACCCATTCCTCCACCCCGCCAGAGCTCATGCATTCTGCCAAACATGTTTTTCATCTCTTTCTCAGTCTTTCTCAATATTCTCCATGAGGAAGTTGACTGTTTTGAGCAGAAGTTCACTGTTTCAGTCAGTTCTTTGATGCAGTCCTTTCTATTGTTGTTGTTGTTGTTGTTGTTGTTGTTGTTTCCAATATGCATCATGCCCAACTCCTTTGGACAAAAGCTCAGGGGGCCCTACACAAGAAATACTTACAACTAGGTAATTG
>VZQC01004878.1:3300180-3305723 GCA_009823505.1 Rhizomys pruinosus | reverse complement strand
GGCAGGCATCCTTGAGGAAGCATTTTTTTCTTTTTTTCTTTGTGAGTATGACTGTATTGTCTGCATGTATGTAAGTGCACCCATGTCGTGCAGTGCCCTTGGAGGTCAGAAGAAGGCGTTAGATCCCCTGAAACTGGAGTCACGGACCGGTAGCTGCCATGTGGGTGCTGGGAATCGAACCTGGGTCCTCTGCAAGAACAGCCAGTGCTTTTTTTTTTTTTGGTCTTTTCGAGACAGGGTCTCCCTGTAGCCCCAGCTGTCCTGGAACTCACTTTGTAGACCAGGCTGGCCTTGAACTCACAAAGATCTGCCTGCCTCTGCCTCCCGTGTGCTAGGATTAAAGGCGTGCGCCACCACGCCTGGCAAATAGCCAGTGCTCTTAAATGCTGAGCCATCTCTCCAACCCCAATATTTCTTTTTAGTTTTCAAATTTATTTACTTTTTATGTTTGAGTGTTTTGCCTGAATATATGTTAGTGTTACCACCTGTGTGCAATGTCCATGTAACCCCTTTCTTTTTTTTTTGTCTTTTTGAGACAGGGTCTCCCTTCAGTCCCAGCTGGCCTGGAGCTCACTTTGTAGACTGGGCTGGCCTTGAACTCACAGAGATCCACCTGCCTCTGCCTCCCAAGTATTAGGATTAAAGGCTTGTGCCACCATGCCTGGCTTTGTTATTTCTTTTAATGGGTGCTGGTGATCAAACCCAGGGCTTCACACACATGAGATGGGCACTCCACTACTGAGCTGTACCCCTGAGGCCCTAACAAATACATTATGGAAAATATTTTTTAAACAATAGAATGTGGGGGCTGAATAGATGGCTCAGTGGTTAAGAGCACTGGCTGTTCTTCTAGAGGACCTGGGTTCTGCTCCCAGCACCCATGTGGTAGCTAACAATCATCTGTAACTCCAGTTTCAGGGGATCTGATGCCTTCAATAGCCATTGTACAACGCAAGTGCACTTACATACATGCAGGCAAAACACGCATACATATTAAATAAAAATAAAATTTAAAATATATGATATGGGTCTTAAAGAAATTGGCAGTAAGCCTCTCTCTGACACGAGTTCTATTGCATCCTGTATTCTCTGCTGAGATATTATTCAGGCTCTCCTGGGGTGGTGGGCTAGTAGGTTTCTAAACATCTAGGACTCTCTCCTCTCTTAGGGAACTATTCCATCCATCATTCAGAAGCCTAAACAAAGGCTGCCTTTATTAACATCATGTAACCTATGTGTTAAGCAATCTACTGTGGAGTCACTTGGAAATCTATTTATTCCTTGTAAGCTTTTATATTTATAGTGGAAAAAAAGTCCTAAATTAAAACAGAAACCAAAAAACAAAAAACAACTTGGATAACCTTTGAGAACACAGTCTGCCATTAAATCAGGGACTTCCTGTTCTTCTTTTTGCTACTTCTTTGCTATTCAATTTTCAGTTAAGAGGAAGTTTAGAGAAAGAAAAGCTATTGCAAGGACTCAGCTGTGTACATAGACAGATTTTAATTGGAATGTGAATCATATTTAGATAGCAGAGTAAAACTTAATATAATTCAACTTCTTAGGGGCATGGATTATACCCAGACCGGAGATTTTAGGAGTGAGAGGGCCCTGTTTTGAATATCTCCAAAAGTGGCTTTTGCAGTGTATTCTTGAGCTGCAGCTCCTAAACTTGTACACTGGAAGCCTCAAGGAGGCCCAAATGCCATTATACAAAGGAGATATTCTGAAGTACTATGGAAAGGAAATGGGAATTTTGTAGAATTTATTTAGACCAAGCCTGGTCTCAGTCCTGTTTTGCTGCCTGTTAGTCATATGACCTTGATCTTTTAAAGAAAATCACTTTACCAAAAAAAAAAAAATAATAATAATAAAAAAGAAAATCACTTTACCTCTGAGTTTGTTTCCTTACCTATAAAAAATAAAGGCAATAAAACTGATGTCTTCAATTTAAAAAATGTAGAAACAATTATAAAATGTAGACAGATTTTCAAGTTAGAGTTAGAAGTTATCTATTAAATGAAGGTGATAACATCAATTTCTTAGTCTAGTTTGCTTGGTAGTGTACTCATTTAGTCAACAAATATTTTTTGAGCATTTTATTGCCAGGTACAGGTGTTAGATGTTAGAAATATAGGAGTAAGTAAGGCAGATGTGCTTCTTCCATCGATCTGGATCAGAGGCCATTCCATGAACAATTGCCAGGAAGTGGAAAATCTTCCCTGCTGGGGAAAATGTGTTTTGCCTACTTTTCTTGTTGCAGTGACTAAATTCCTGACAAGAAGCAACTTAAAGAAGATTTATTTATTTATTTATTTATTTATTTATTTATTTATTTATTTTAAAATGCACTTCTCACACAGATGTGCTTCTTTTTTTTTTAATTTTTTTTTTTTAATTTTTATTTATTTCGGTATGTGTATGAATGTAGTGTCTGCATGCAGGTGTGTGCACCCGTGTCGTGCAATGCCGCGGAGGTCAGAAGAGGGTCTCGGATTCCCCTGGAGCTGGAGTTCTCCTGGAATTGGAGTTACAGACGGTTCTCGGCCGCCATGTGGGTGCTGGGGATCGAACCCGGGTCCTCTGTAAGAGCGGTCGGCGCTCTTAACCGCTAGGCCATTTCTCCAGCCCAGAAGATTTATTTATTTTTAAAGCTTCTTTTTAAAAAATTTTTTTTAACTTAATTTTTTATTTATTTTTGTATGTGTATGTGTATGAATGTACTGTCTGCATCTAGGTTTGTGCACCCACCGGTGTCGTGCAATGCCATGGGGGTCAGAAGAGGGTGTCTGATTCCCCTGGAACTGGAGTTAAAATTAAAGACAGTGCTCAGCCACCATGTGGATGCTGGGGATTGAACCCAGGTCCTCTGCAAGAGCAGTCGGTGCTCTTGACCACTAGGCCATCTCTCCAGCTCCAAGAAAGATTTATTTATGCTTACAGTTTGAGGTGAATTAGCCCATCACAGCAGGGACAGGATGGCTCCAGGACTGGGAAGCAGAAAGAACAGGAAGTGGGGCCTGGCTCTCAAGTCTCAAGGCCCTCCCTAGAGATTCAATCCTGACAGCAAGACTCCACCCCCTAAAGATTCTACAACCGCCCAAAACTGTGCCACCTGTTGGGACTAAGTGTTTAATCATAAGGGGCTATGAGACATTTCACATTCAAACCACAACAGAAAAGCTTAAGTGCTTGGTAGGAGGGCCTTGCATAGATGAGAGATGGGGATGTAGAAAGAGCAGTGGGCATGTCTAACTGGTGGCTCATGGGCTTTATGTAGCCAAGAATGGCTACGAATATGGTCCAACACAAAGCCATAAACTTAAGACATTATGAGATTGTGTGTCCGTATGCATGCGTGTGTGTTTTGTAGATGCATGGTTCTTGAGCATGGACTCTGTAGATGACTATGTCTTGTCTCAGTGTCTAAAGGACACACTGGATAGAGATACAAAAATAGAGTTGGCCAGGTAGTAATAGATTCAGGCTAAACTTATCTTTGTCTTTTATTTCTTCTGCTTAATCATTGGTATCTTTTTGTTTCTCTCTTCCTAAAACTTTGTGTGTATGTGTGTGTGTTTGTGTGCTGAGCATGCATGTGCATGCATGTTTGTATGTGTGTGCACATGTATGTATGTATGTATGTATGCATGTGGAGATGAGAGGTTGGTGTTGGGTATATTCCCCAACTGTTCTGTAGTTTATTTACCAAGGCAGGATCTCTTGATGAACCTGGAGCTCACTTTTTCATCCAGTCTAACTAGCCGGACTGTCCCCAGGAGCCCTTGTCTCTTCTTTTAGTGCACTGGGATTACAGGTGGAGCAGTGTGTTCACCTGGCTTTTTTTACATGGGTATTGTGTGTTCAAACTCTGGACCTTATGCTTGCATGGCAAGTGTTTCATACACTGAGCCATCTCTCCAGCCCCTGACACTCATTTTATCTGTTCTAGGACCATTGAAAATGTCTGGAGACAGTTTTGTTTGTTACGATTATGAAGAAAGAGGAGACCATTGGCAGCTAGTGAGTAGAGATGGGCAAATCAGAACACAGTATAATGCTCAGGACAGCCCCTCCAGCTAGTGAGTAGAGACAGGCGCATCAGAACATACTATAATGCTCAGGATAGCCCCTCCAGCTAGTGAGTAGAGATGGGCGCATCAGAACATACTATAATGCTCAGGACAGCCCCTCCAGCTAGTGAGTAGAGACGGGCACATCTGAACACACTATAATGCTCAGGACAGCCCCTCCAGCTAGTGAGTAGAGACGGGTGCATCTGAACACACTATAATGCTCAGGACAGCCCCTCCAACTAGTGAGTAGAGATGGGCACATCTGAACACACTATAATGCTCAGGACAGCCCCTCCAGCTAGTAAGTAGAGGCAGGGGTGCATCTGAACACACTATAATGCTCAGGACAGCCCCTCCAGCTAGTGAGTATTGGCAGGGGTGCATCTGAACACACTATATGATCAGGATAGTCCCTCCATGAGGTCGCTTTCTCAAATGTGCATGTTTTAATGTCTGAGAAACCTGCTCAGCATCCTCTCTCTCACTAAGCTCTGCTTTTTCCATTTCATCTGCCACTATGATATTTTTGTTAGGAGTTTACACAAACATGTCACTTCTGAACTAAGTCTAATCTACTTTTCTTGTTTCCTTTAATGATAGTAAGAGCACTTATACCTACGTAGTGACCCAGTTGTCTGCTGAGATGGCCTGTTCTGAGAAACTTAAAGATACTTTTATTTACAGACTACCAAATCTATAACACATTCCCCCAGACTTCTATAAAGGTGTAGGGACTTAAACCATGTTTCTTTGTGCTTTCTGCCTCTTTTCACTGAGTTTTTGACTGCTAGTCTAGATACAAAGCTTGTCTCTGAACAGGTTGTTAAGATACATTTACACGAAGGCGTTCTTGGGCATATTACCCTTCAGAGAAGAGTTCTGAGGACTTAGAGAATCATTGTGTAATGCAGACTCTCTCTTCCTCTTTCTGACATCCATTCCTTTCTTATTCTCTTGGATTACTAGGAACTCTAAACTCTAGACTCTTTCCTCTCTTTTAGAAAAATAACATGGCTGTTAATTTTTATTGGAATTGCTACAAAAAAAACATATTTGTGTATGTTTTTACTAGCAGTTAGGAGGAGAGATACCTATTGTCTACTATAATTATTATGATTAATGACAATATTTTCAATTTGAAATTACATGAGATTATGTTTTAAATTTTATTACCACAATAAATAAATAAATAAATAAATAAATAAATAAATAAATGTGTGTCTCTGCTTTTAATTCACATAAAGAACATTGATTTTTGTCCCTGTGCTATTCATTTTTTGGTTAGCATTTAGTTTTTAAAATTTCCATATTGTTTGATGGTTACTTAAAATTTTTGACTCCTTCTATATATAAGTCAGTTCTCTAGTACTTGCAGCAACAATTGTCCCCAACACCTATGGTCATGGATGATAGTACAGGGATAAAACTTTTACTGTGGGCTTTCTTTTTGGTTTACTCATTTATTTT
>VZQC01004878.1:3212680-3295180 GCA_009823505.1 Rhizomys pruinosus | reverse complement strand
ATTCAGAGATTGAGTTTATAGACCAAACAGAGTATCAGGTCTCTTAGAAAACCCCAAGGTTAATCCAGTGTAGTAAAGAGAAGATCTTTACACTTAAAAAAACCAGGGCTCAAATCTTCACTTTGATTGATCACAGCTGTAGTACCTTGAGTTAATGGAAAGCTCTAAATTTGAGATCCAGAAAGTTTAGATACATAAAATACTATAATCTGTTATAGTCTATAGAGTAATGCATTGTACACTGAAAATGGTAAATAAAATGTTGCTTTGCTATGCTGGGCATGGTGGAACAGGTCTTTAATCCCAACACTCAGGAGGCAGATATCTGCAAGATCAAGGCTAGCCTGATTTACACAGTTTCAGACCAGCTGGTGGCTACAGGGAGAACCTGTCTCAAAACAAACAAACAAACAACAGTTGCTTTTTTTAGTGTTTAGATAACAAGACTTAGTTTTTTTTTTTTTTTTTTTTTTTTTTTTTTTTTTTTTTTTTTTTTTTTTTTTTTTTTTTTTTTTTTTTTTTTTTTTTTGGTCTTTTCGAGCATGTAGCTCCAGCTGTCCTGGAACTCGCTCTGTATACCAGGCCGGCCTTGAACTCACAAAGATCCGCCTGCCTCTGCCTCCCAAGTGCTAGGATTAAAGGCGTGCACCACCACGCCTGGGAAGACTTAGTTTTGAGTGCAAAAATTTAAAAATATATAGTGTTGCAAATGATTATTAGTTTTTGTTATGATTTAGATATGAAGCACTGTAGGGACTGTGAAATCGTGTTCCTATGACTTTAAAAATATGTTTGGTAAATTAAGCTGTAACCTTGAGCCTGTATGCCTGGACGACTTGAGAAACTTTAATGCAAAAAGACTTGCTGAGGAGTTACCTCTGAATGCCAGTATTCTCCGAGTTTCTCAGGAGACCCTGTTCTCTCAGGAAGGCATACTATAGCAGTAATGCTATCTTGCTCATGTTTCACTGAACTACTACATTCCGGCTACTTTATTATTATTTATTGTTCTATAAATATTCATCCATGACTCTAATGAGCATGAGTATAAAAGCAGCGCTCTCTGTGTCTTTAGTGCTCATGTGTGGATGAAGAAGTAAAGCAAAGACATACAACTGCACAGGCCCTGTGGATTCTGGTGGCCGCAAAGTACCTCCCATAGCGGTTGATGTGCTGAGGGCTTGGTCCCTAGTTGGTGCTGTCATTCTAGAGGTTCTAGGACGTAGGGCCCTGGAGGGTGAGACCTGTGGACTGTCTCATCCCTGGCCCCTGCCTGGCTGTCTGCTTTTGTCAGCCACAAGGTGATCAGCCTTATTATTTATTATTTATTTATTTATTTATTTATTTATTTATTTATTTATTTATTTATTTATTTATTTTAAGGTGATCAGCCTTTTCTGCCCAGTGCTTCCACAGCTATGATGCTCTGCCCAAGCACACAGGGCCCCCAAAGCATGGACTGAACCATTCTAGACTGTGAGCCAAGATAAATATTTCCCCCTTTATGCTATTCACTCAGGTGTCTTGTCATAGCTAAGTTAAAGTTACCAATAAAATTCTTTTTTTTTTTTCGAGACAGGGTCTCCATGTAGCCCCAGCTGGCCTGGAACTCACTCTGTAGACCAGGCTGGCCTTGAACTCACAAAGATCCACCTTCCTCTGCCTCCCAAGGGCTAGGATCAAAGGCATGCGCCACCACACCCAGCAATAAAATTCTTAAAAACAGTGTTTAAACATAGAAAGTGTTTGAGCATCATCTATTAGTTCTGAAACCTTAAACTGAGGTTTTTATCAGTTCTAAAAGAAAATTCTTGTTTAAAATGTTAGAAATACACTAACACATACGCCTGAGACCTCAGCATTGAGACAGGTATTGTGGTTCAGAAAAATCATTAAAAATATACATAAAAAGTTTTAAAACTAATCAACAAAGTAAACTTATTTCTGATTTCTCAGAAAAGTATCAGGTTATTCCTGTACTTTGGTCTGAATGTTCACTCTGTTTTACATCATTTAGTTATTATAACTACCCTTTCATTCACTGACATCCCTTGTAGATTTTGTTTCTACTATTTTCCAATAAAAATTGTATGTTAATATATTCATGCTTTTTCTCAAATTTCACGCTGCTTTCCTACCACAGAACATTCAGACCAAAGTAGAGTAATTTCTGTGGGGTATGGAGATTTCAGTTTTGCTGTCCACAAAATTTCAGTGGTATAGTCTAGAACAGAAAATTTTAGCATGTCTTCTGAATGAACCCAAAATAAAAGACTATGACAGTATTCTTCTTTCCTCATGTGTGTGCTGGTGCATGTTGGGGGTATGGTGGATGTGGGGGCCAGAGGTTAACCTCAAGTGTCACTCCTCAGGAGCTGTTCATATTAATTTTTGAGACATGAAGACATGGTCTGTCATTGGCCTATAGCTTGTCACTTGGACTAGGCTGGCTGGCCCGCAAGCCCGCCCTGAGCATGGATTTGAGTACAAAGGAATCCAGGACACAAATATTATTATGCAATCTATTTTGACTAATTCCCACACAGGTTTATTCTATAATTCTAATAATCCTGTGCTGTCCTGTCCAAGCCTAACTCTCCAAGGCTGCTCACCTACCATATTTTCTTAGCTTTTTGGAAGCAGAGGAGGGTGCCCATGCTAGAGGAGTTTCCAGGAAGCCATTAATTGGCTTGGAGTGGATCTCAGACAGGTGCAGTGGCAGTCCAGGCAGCAGGTCTGGGCAGCCTCTGTGAAACCATTAAAGGTGCTCTTAACTGCAGGTGCCTCACACAGTGGGGATCCTGGGAAAGGGGTGTGAGGTGTGAGGTTCTTGGCATCTTAGGAGCAGGTCCCCAAGGGGGGTGGGAGCAAAGTCATTCTGCACTTCCCAGCTTAAGTAGCCAGGCAGGAGGAGTGAACTTGGTCCCACAAGTTAATCTAGGACTCATACCCAGGTCCCCATCCAGGGACAGGTGGTTATCTTGTCTCCTGTGCCTGTGCGGTTAATCAGCCATGCAAATTTGGCTTCCAGCACCTGAGCCCCTTCTTGTGCTCTTGAACAGCCTTGGGTGTAATTCAGTTTCTGACTAAGCTAAATTAACGTTCTTATTCTCTAAAGTTATAGCACTTCAAATCCACACATGTACTAATGGTATTATGCTCCTTAAGCCCTAAGGTTCCACATGACCTGCCTCTTCAGTGCTGCGGTTATAAGCTTGCTTCTATAACTAGCTTTCTTTATGTTGCATCTAGAGATCAAAGTCAGGTTCTCTTGCTTGCCCAGCAAGTTTTTCACTGGGCAAGCCATCTTCCAGCTCCTTTTCCTTTGATGAGAAGTCAGTCACCGGCTCTGTAAGTTTCCTTTCTGTCCCTTGTATACCAGACCCGCTGTTTCTTTCAGCAGGCCTTCAACCCTTGCTAAATAATATACTTTACTGCTGAGGAGGTATCACTTCACAATATGCTTACCTTTTCTGAGAAATTTTAGAGCCTTCTAGAAATAATGAAACCTGTGGTAGTTTGTAATAAAAGGACGTTTACTTTGTAGCTGTAGACACATTTCTTGATTGGATTAACACTGCTTGGCGAGAAAAAAAAAAAAGAAATGAACACTTGTTAAGACTCTCACTTTGGTGTGGTCAGAATTACTGCAAGACTTGTTTGATGACCTAGTTTCTGGAGCTATCATTAACAACTACAGCCAGCACAGGCCTGTAAGGGAGATGAATCAGACCCAGAGCGCGTTACCCTAGGCTTCCTGCCAGGGGCCCACTTCCAGCAGCTTTCCCCGTAGCATGCAAATTTTATTTACTGGGTAGCAATTCAAAGCAAATAATTTCTATGATTCTTTCAGCATCACACACTAGGCACGTATTCAGGGAATTGTCATAAATATTAATATTCAGGAAATCTTCACGAATATTCAGTGCATAGTGAGAAGATCGTCAGAGAGTATTCATGGAGTTTTTACCTTTTTGCAAAAGCTTTCTCCACGAGGGAGACATGAGAGGAAAGGGATCAAGTGGATGAAGAGAAATATAAGAAGCTGCTTTCCGGGCAGCCCCCGAGCTGATACAGGCCTTCACCTGGATTTGCAGGAATAGAACCCAGGCCAGATGCCTGACTGTCCTTCCTGCTGCACCTAATTAGATGTGGATTTGTATTCACTTCGTTCATGATACTTGATCTCCAATATTTATAGAGCTTAGAGAGGAGACAACCCTGGAAACCCTTGGATTTTCCTGTGTTGCCCTTGAAGTCAGGGTACAGGGAGAAACATTATGAATTGTTTTGATTCTGAGATTAAACATAGTTTAATATCCTTGAAGACTAGAAATATTTCACCGACAATATGCATGCTGGAATTTGAACCTTGATTCTAATTAGTATGGAAAGCAGATCATGATAGTAACAATTCCTAATTATACTTTTACATTTAAATGTTAATGATAACACTTATGCCATTAAGGGGAAAATTATGTTATAATGGCACTATTCAAACTCTCAAAGGTCAGCTACTTCACTCTGAATTTTTAAATGTGTGCTTTGATGTATAGATACTTTTTGTATGGACATCATTATAGTACCTATAAAATTTTATATTATATCTATTTAACTGGCAAATCACTACATTTTTGTCATGATGTAAGTGATATTTTGAGGCAATATGCTCTGTAGAATGGTTAAGTCTAGTTAATTAACAAATGTGTTCCATTGCATAGCTATATATATATTTTTTTTTTTGTGGTGAGAACATGTAACATGTACTCTTTCATGCTTTCAATAATGTGCTATGCTATATCATCAGTAATTATAGTCTGTGTGATACATTGTATATGTCTTGAAACTTACTTCTCTTAGCTAATGTAATTATGTATCTTCAGTGGTTTGAATGAGAAATGTCCTCTATAGGGGACATTTGGTCCCCAGTTGATGAGGCTGTTTGGGAAGGTTTTGCAGGTAGAGACATGATGGAGGAAGCAAGGCACTGGGAGATGAGGGGTTTGTAGCTTGGCTCCACTTGCTGCTCTCTGCTTCCTGTGATCTCTCTGCTTCCCGGTTGCCAAGCTAGCCCTATGCTCTCACTACCAAGCATTCCCTGACTGCTTCAATTTCAAGTAGCTTAGGTGGCTCTGGACTTCCAGATTTGCTACCTGCTGCACACATTTCTCTATCAGGGTGATTCCACTTCTTGTATGCAGCTGTTCTTAGCAGAGATCCAATGACTCTTGAAGTGTAAACCAAAATAAACCCCTTTCTCCTCTGTGTTGCTTTGTCATGGTATTATGTCACAACAATAGAAAGGTAAGGAATAGGTATCAGAAGAGTGGACTTGTTACGAACCTGACCTTCTTCTTTGAAGGAATAATGGATACTTAGGAATTGGGGGCTAGAAAAGATATTGAGGGCTGTGGGTAAAGCTTAATGGCTATTCTTGTGGGAGTTTAAAAGACAGAAGCTCAGAGTAACATGGACGGTTGAGCTCTGGTGCATGGGATTTCAGAGGGGAACAAGGATTCTATTAGCAATTGGACTAAAGGAATTTGGACATGTGGAATTTGGCAAAGAATTTGGCTACATTCAGCCCACGTCATGAGTTCTCATGAAGTTGGATGAAAAATAATAGACTAATTTCTTTCGTAGAGGAAATTCCAGACAGCATATTATTAAATATGTAATATGGTTATCAGTGATTACTCTTATGCAGTCTATGATGAAAAAAGAGCAACAGATAGGGCAGAAATTTAAAATGTGCAGATTGAAGAATAAAAACACTAGGAAACTTAAGTCATGTTTTGAAAAAGAGCATATAATTGTTAAAAAGATGAATGCCTTTAAAAAGAAGCCTTCTGCACTGCACTGGAACAATAGAGGTGCCCTAGGGGGAAGAGCCCAACCAGCTAATGCTCCAATTTGTGAAAGAGCTTAAGAGGTTTCCTGTTTCTAGAAAGCAACTATTGATTCTAACCAGTGTCCATACTCTTGTGTTACTTATATAACATACAGTTAGGAATTTAAAGTTTCATTAATGATGTAGTAAAGACACATGTAGTATGGCAAAGAATTTATAATAACACTTTATTTTATGCAAAGTACTTAATTTGAGCAAGTCAGTGATTTTTAAAAAAATTTTAATTTCCTCATCTGTAGAATATAGACAGTAAGTTGTCTTTGATGGAGAATGGAGACACATGTGAAGAAAATACATGTAAGATTGTCACAGAAGTAACTATAAATTATGTTAAAGTTAGACATCATTGACTATAAGCCACAAAAGACAAGAACAGGAGGCTACTTTCCTGCATGCACCTGAAGGAACATCTAATTGAATGGGGTTGCTTATTTTTCCCAAGTCTCCAATCCTTTCCTATCATAAATATTGTGGGTTAAATGATACTCCTCTCCAAACTATATGCTAAAGTCCTAAGCCCTAGCATTTTAGAGTGTGATATTACTTGGAAATCAGTTCTTACAGATACAATTAGTATGGTAAAGACGAGGTCATTATTGGGGTAGTTCTGATCCAAGTTGACTGATATTTCCATACTAAGAACATCATGTGGAGAGAGAGGGGGCAAAAGACAGAAAGAAGGAGAGAGAGAGAGAGAGAGAGAGAGAGAGAGAGAGAATATAGTGGCATGGTGACATGAAACATAGGAAACAGAGAGGCCTGGGAGAGGCTTTCCTTCAGCTTTGAGGAGAGGTCGACCCTGTGGATACCTTGGTTTCAGACTTCTGGTGTTCAGAACTGTGAGATGACCTTTCTGTGATGCTAATCATCCACTGTGCAGTGCTTTGTTACTATGACCCTAATGGAAGGAGGTCTTAGTTTGAAGGGAAGATTCTGCATTACTTCATTGTTTTATGAAGAAGGAGCCCATTTATCCACAGAAGGAAAGAACTTAATCCCAGATCCCAGAAGGAGACTAGACAAATACACATTATTTAGAGGAGTTCAATTAAATATGACTATATTGGTTCCCTTTTTGTGGCTATGCTAAAACACTATGACCAAAGCAACACATAGAATGAAGAGGGCATTTGGCTTAGGGTCCCAGAGGGTAAGAACCCTCATAGTGGGATGGCATGGCTGGGTGCACCAGAATCACATCCTCAAACAGACACAGGAAGCACAGAAGGAAATTGGAAGGGGGGATGAGGCTCATGAACTCTCCAAGCTTCCTCCAGCATGGTCACAGCATGGTCACAGCTCCCAAAGAGTCCCCAGCCCTACCCAAAGAGTGCCACAAACTGGAGAACAAGCGTTCACATATGAGTAGCCTTGTGGGACACTTCCACTGAAACCACCGCAATCACACATCAAAATATTTAACAAAACATATGTTATCTGACAACAATATCAACCCATATGAGAGTGTCAGAGTCCCTTTGGCCTCTCCTCTATCATTTATTTTCTATACCGTGGCCAGAGTGAATTAGTTTTCGGAACTAAAAATCTAATCAATCTTCATTTCTACTATAGACTCTAACAATTTTGTGTCCCTGTATTTCATATTTGAAACAAAATTTCTATTCTATCAGAGTTTTCATGGCCCTGCAGGATTCAGCCCGTGTAGACTCCTCCAGCCTCGCCTTCCTGTCTTCCTAGATCACTCCTACCCAGATGTGCTGGGTTATTGGTTACTTTCTCCAAAATGCCAAGTGGTTCCTCCTTCAGAATCATGTTTTCTGATCTCTCTCACAGGCTCACTCTTCACTCAGACATCTGTCTGTCTGTCTGTCTGTCTGTCTACTTATTACCTATACTGAAGTACTTTCATCCCTCACCTTCTTCAGTTTTCCACACAATGTTGCCTCTGTAGAGAAACTTTCCCTGGACATCCATATGAGATTCTACACACCTAAAAAATGCCAAGCACATAGCCATGTTCAAATGCAATTTGTTAAATGAATGAATGCTTTATTTCTTTCTTGTCTCACTTTAATTGTCCTGAGAATAACTCTTAGGAGTGAGTCATAAAATCATGCACTACAGTTAGGAGGGAGATGAAAAAGCAGAGAGAATGTGAAAGACAAAGTATATATCGCTCACCAAAAATAGTTTGAAAAAATACTTGGGATGTTAAGACAGCGTGCTGCTCTTCAAGACCTGAGTTCAGCTCCTGCAGCATCAGCTTGTGGCTTCCAAGAGCACCTGCACATATATGGCATACACACACACGTAAAAGCTATTTGGATAACCATTATGTATAGTTAAGATAGGTTAGCATGTCTGACCTAGAAAAATCCCAAATCTGAAATTCTCCAAAGTTTGAATGTGACACCATAAGTGGAAGATGCCAATCTGAACTCATGTGTCAGATCACAGGTAAAATGTAGGGACACTGAAATATTTGGCTTTTAAAAATATTTTATTTATTATTTATTTTTATGTACATGAGTGTATTGCCTACATTAATATAAGTGCACCCATGCAGTACCCATGGAGGTCAGAAGAGGGAATCAGATTCCTCTGAAACTGGAGTTGCAGATGGGAATTGGGCACCATGTGGGTGCTGGGAATAGAACCTGAGTCCTCTGTAAGAGTAGTCAGTGCTCTTAAAAACTGAGCTATCTCATCAGCCCCAGAATGTAGGGGCACTAAATTGTTTGTAAGTTACCTTTAGGCTCTTTATATAAGTATATATGCAATGTAACGAGTTTTGTGTCTGCTTTGGGTACTTAGGTATTTCTAAGATATCTCGATTTGCATTTTAAAATATACACCAGTTGTGGGGCTGGAGATATGGCTTAGTGGTTGAGATCACCGACTGCTCTTACAGAGGACCCGGGTTCAATCCCCAGCACCCACATTCCGGCTGAGAACCGTCTGTAACTCCAATTCCAGGAGAACTCCAGTTCCAGGGGAATCCGACGCCCTCTTCTGACCTCCGCGGCATTGCACGACACGGGTGCACAGACTTACATGCAGACAGCACATTCATACACATAGAGAATAAATAAATAAATAAATTTAAAAAATATTTTAAAAATATACACCAGTTGAAACTCCCTAAACCCTAATATATCTTATTATGTATATGAAAACATGCTAAAGCTGAAAAATTGAAATCTGAAACACCACTGCTGTCAAACATTAATACTTAAGCTGTGTTAATGAGAAGTTCCACACATCAGATAAATTCCATGTAGTTTAGTAGCTTTTAGAAAACCATTCATTGGGTTAATAGTGAAACAGTGAAGTAAAGAGGACCAGAGCCGTGCTCTTTAAAAAGACACAGTAATCAGAATAGACAGTTTGGGGTAAAGGGGAAGAAGGACCTTTGGCTTAGTTCTCAAGTTTTCCAGGCCTGGGATCATAAGCCATTCAGCAAACAGTTAGTACACATCTTGTGTTAAAATATTTAAAATGCCGAATACACTTGTCTCACAATTTTTATAATCCCATTTCATTACACTTGATTTTGTTTAAAAGACTGAGAAGCAATTACTGTTGTAATATTTGATGTTTTACATGCTATGAGGTTCTAAATGGAACATGGCTTAGGAAAGCCCTGGTCAGCCATTGAGCAACCTTGTTCTGAGAGCTGAGGCACTGAGCACTGTCCTAATCTACTTGCTGCTGCTGTTTGCAACATATCTTCTTTCCTTGGGAAGGAAGCGCTCCCAGGACGTACATGTTGTGATGGTACAAGGACTTTGTCAACACATTGGGTGCTCTTCCAGCTCACAGGATACCTGCCTCTATTTTACAACGTAGCTGTGTCCTTTTCAGCTTGAGCGTTTCTAAGTTAGCAAGACTCTCTATGAATGCCCTGCCTCTTCTCAAAGTTGGTTCCCTGGGATGTTTAATAGGCCTCTTGGCAGTGTTGCTGGCTCTTGTATTTTGGTGGATGAGTGGATTCAGAGACGCAGGATGTATCCTCACCTGCTTGTGTTGTTAAGCAGGTGGAAGGCATGTCAGCGGCAACGGTATTGGGCAACCCAAGCTGTCCCAAGTGTGAGGTTCTGTAGGTCAGTTCGATCTCCACCAAGTCAGCTCTGAGTCATCTAACCGCCCCAGTAAAATTGTAGGATATATCTAACATTTACCCATTAAGTGCTGTATGCGTAGATTACTAGTTTTGAAAAGCTCATAGACAAAGTGAAGGGATGGAATGTGCAAATGAATAGTTGAAGATCAATGTACTAAAGAGGTATAACAGAGATGTTGCTGTGGCTGAGGTGATTTAGTGGACATGTTGGGAAGCTAGGTTGTTGAGCAGAGGAAATGGGTAGAATGACTCAGAATGGAGGAACTGGATGGATGGCGTTGGTTGACCGAACAGTGCTGGACAGTGAAAGAAAAGTAAAGAAGAGGCAGGGTTTATCAGCATTGTCAACAGTGTGTCTCAGTGACTAAAGGATGTATCAATACAATTAGATAGATTTGCTGCTCAGTAGGGGATCTGGACCGAAGTATAGATACATAAACAATCACTATGTAGGTGATGGTTGGAGCTACAGAAGGACATGAAGGTAACAAGGAAACTCATGAGTGTGGGTTGTAAGTAGCTGAGAGTGGGTGTTTGGGAGAAGCAGAATAGGATCAGATAGCTAGAGAAAGGTCTGATTTCTCAAACCAACAAAGAAGCCAGGACCCTGTTCCTGGGCTTCCAGGAGATCCCCACCCAACATACACTGACTGCTCCCTGTCCTTTTCCACTGCCAACACCCTACGTCCATCTCAGCACCGCCACCCTCTACCCTTCATCCACCTCTGTGTCTTGTGCGCCTGGTGCACTCTGTTCTGGACACTGCTTGGACTGGCTCAGACACTGGCTGTCCACCTGGGTGAACTCTTGCCTGGCCACCATGTGATGTCTCTGTCTGCCTTACTCTGGGGTTATCTTGCTGCTAGGTTTCTTCCTCTTCCTCCAGCCTTTGACGCTGGCTGTAGAAGCTGCCTAGTTTAGAATTCTATTGATTACTTTTTTAATTTGGGAGGCATATGTGCATTGTGTATATGTGCATATGTTAATTTTATTTAAAACAGAAGAGACTGTGACTACAAAGGATTTTTAAATACTAATTCCTCTTTCCTTTTTCTACTCAAATGATTGTCTCTCATTTTCCTCTTCTAAACATAGGCCATTATGAAGACCTGCTCCAGAACAAACTGGTTTGTTTGTTTTTATCTCATCATGGCAGGTAGCCCTAGTCACCTGACATCAGAACCAAGCTCAGGGTTTCTGGAAGAGCAGGAATCACTCTTAACTACTAAGCCATTTCTCTAGGTCTCAATACAATTAATTTTCCACCATGCTTAGATTTAATACCTTGCTAAATGTTAGGAGTTGGTGATGATTCACACTTTATAAACATGGAACTAAAAGTTAAAAAGCCACCTATTAATTCCAAAAATCTCATCACACTCATGAGTGGTTGAGTTAGGACTGAGAATGATTTCCATGTCAAGAACCTTACTACCTTACTAGTTTTATTGTTATATTTTATCATTAAATTCATCATGCCAGTTAAAACAGTGCCCTACAGCTGGCTGGTCCTTTGCTGTTAACTGAATAAATTGGGCAGGGGGGAGTGGTGAACTGGACCTAAATGAACTGAAAACAGTAACACTTAAAGGGGAGAAGTTAGGTCTAGGCTTGAGCCATGGAGATTTTGGTACCTCTACCTTGGTCTCACCTTTGAAGTGAGAGTAGGAAGATGATACAGAAATTCATTACCTCTTAGCTGCTTTCTGTGAATAGGCTTCCCTGAGGTCACCCAGCAAGATGACTACACTGACATGTTTCCCCTTGACTTTTATTATCAAAATGTCCTACATATAGGCAGAATGAAAAGGCAATAAAATAAATGCAGCAAAACAAAATGCCAGGAGGAAAAAGAGTGAGTAAATGAATGTTTTCCAGCTGCCATTATTGTTTCCTGGGTAAAGCAGAAGAAAAGCAAAATTATAATAGGAACGCAATGAGCCGCATTTTATTTTTCAAGGGAGATTGATTTCAGATGTTCTTGTCCCCAGTTCTTGGGGCAATTGTTGTTTCTGAGTGTCCTAATTGACCACCTTTGTTACCTGGTCCCCAAAGCTTGAATGAACTGGCCTCAGTGAATGAACGCCTCAATGCTGGGCTCACGGTGACAAAGGGCACGTTTAGCTCTTGTTTTAACCTTTCATCTGATTGAAGTGGGGGCTCCAAAGCCTGTCTTCCTGGGAGGAGGACAGAAGTAATTGCGTTAAATTTTTCAGCACAGATTGTTACCAGCATAGGGGAACATTGCCAGTTTGTGGGATGCAAAGTGATCTCGAACAAGCCCCTGGAATTGCTTAATTGGCTGTTCTCTGAAATTGACAAGTACTGGGAATCTCTGCTATCCTTGCATCTTAACTACTCCTTAAAGGGATCATGGTTGTCAATGGATGTCCCAAATTTACATTTCCGGAGGGGGTGGCTCCATATTGAGTGTTCTAGGTTCTGACATCCATTCTTCCAGGAAAGACCCTATGCTGTGTAATTTGGAGGCAGCGTCCTCCTTATCTAGCACATAGTAGTTGACCTCCAGGGCCATCTGAGGCTCATGGAAAACCCTTCATGGTGAGCTGAGGTACACAGTTTACTTCACGGTTGTGCTGCATCTTTGTGACTGGCGGTGACTTACCTTCACCTTGATGCTGGCTCCTATCGTGAGCCTTGTCTAACTCATGGGCTCCAGCCCTGCGCTCTCCATTTGCCCCTCTGATCCCTTCCACCTGGTTTATTCCCTAATGGTAGGCCTCTGTGGCCAACAATAGCCAGCCCCTTATCCACCAGTGGGACACATTGACCAAGAGGGAAAATGGCCATTTTGCTCTGCTGCCCCTCCGAGGCCTCCGGCTGATGGGGGTATATTGCTTTCTACTGGGTTCAGCTTCAAGTGTGGCTGTGTTCTAGTAACCACCTTCCTCTTTGCTCCTCCTACCGTAGGAATGGCCCTGTCTCCCCCTGATTGGGGCATACCTTCCTATAAAGTCCCCCCCATATTACCATTTCTTTAAGCCACCTTTTTTGAGGATGCCATCTGTTTCTGCTCAGATCCCCCTAAACAAGACATGTAGAAGCTGAATTAAGTGCTGGGTACAGAGTTGTGGGCCAGAGATTTTTCTGGATGGCCTTGATGTATTCTTTCCTTCAAGCCACTTTGATATTGAAAGTTTCACCTGTAAAGCATAATGATTTAACATGTAAGAGAGCAGGACCACGTTTGTTGGTTTGCAATACATGCAGTCTCACTGAGCCCTGGGCTTGGTTAATGCTCTGTTGTGGCCATTTTGAAATTAATAGATTTTGAGTAGGCAGCCCAGCATTTTCAGTTTGCATAGGGATTTGCAAATTAGGTAATCAGTCCTGTGTGGGGACATAAAATAGAGGGAAAGAATAAACTCTTAGCCACTCCCCTTGATTCTGTTGCTTTTCATGTTTGCTGGGACCAAATAGCTGCTAACAAGAAGGAACTTGAGAGGGGAAGAGATTGTCCAGGAGGCTTACGATGAGCAGGGGATACAGGCCACCGGGGGAAATAACTATTACATGGAAATGTCTGTTCTTTGACAGAAAGGACAGGAAGAGCGCCAGAACAGAGAGCATGGAGGGCAGAAAGGGACCTGGGAAATACTTGGAAAGGTAACATGAGAGAGCTGCATAGAGCCATGTAGACTATTGTATTATCAGGACGTCAATGTTCTGACTGACATAGACGTTTGAGGCTTTGAGAAGAGAGGTGATGGCTATGATGTTATGAAAGGATTATTTTCTCTGCTTTGTGGGGAACAAATTTGGGCAAGGAAGAGGAAAAACAGGGAAATCAGAGAGGAGATGATGACACCGGGTATTTTGTAATCTACTAGAACAAAGAATCAATTCAGCACTTTAAATATCAGATTCATTATATCCAGTTCTGGAAATTATCTAAATCAAGATACTGGCCATCCCATGCCCTTAGCAAATCCTCTGGGGATGCTTCATCGACTCTACCTGATCTGGTGTCTCTAAGGAGTCCTTAGTTTGTGGCAACATTACCCCAACCTCAGCCTGTTTTCACATAACTGTTCTCTGTGTGTCTATTTCTGTGTTCAAATTGACCCTTTTCATGCATTGATCAGTCATGATGAATTATAAAGTTTCTCACAAATAACTTTGCTTTACCTCGGTTATATCCATAGTGACTCTGTTTCCAAGTAAAGTCACATTCCGAGCAAGGTACTGGGATTTAGGATTTTAAATTTTTTTTTTAATTTTATTTATTTCTGTATGTGTATGAATGTACTGTCTGCATGCAAGTTTGTGCACCCGTGTCGTGCAATGCCGCGGAGGTCAGAAGACGGTCTCGGATTCCCCTGGAACTGGAGTTCTCCTGGAATTGGAGTTTCAGACGGTTCTCGGCCGCCATGTGGGTGCTGGGGATCAAACCCGGGTCCTCTGTAAGAGCGGTCGGCGCTCTTAACCGCTAGGCCATCTCTCCAGCCCCAGGGATTTAGGATTTTAACAGAATTTTTAGAAACAGTGGGAGGCAGAAGGATGGGCGACGTGGGACCGTGTGTTCAGCATGCATTATATTGTTGTATTAAAATGTCCTCACAAAGCCACGCGAGGTGGCACACGCCTTTAATCCTAGCACTTGGGAGGCAGAGGCAGGTGAATCTTTGTGAGTTCGAGGGCAGCCTGGTCTACAGAGTGAGTTCCAGGATAGCTGGGACTACAGGGAGACCCTGTCTCAAAAAGACCAAAAAAAAAAAAAAAAAATGTCCTTACAGAACACTGCACCATGTATGATGCAATGAAAAATTTAAAGATCATAATAACACAAAAAAATTGAACGTATTTAGAAGATATAGTCAAAATCTTATGGCTGGGTAAAAGAGGAGGAGTCATAAAAGGCAACTGAGTAAGAGGAGTTAGCAAGACACTTGAAGATCCAGGGAGTGGATCCTAGGAGCCAAAGGGAGGGAGTAAAGAGGTCAGAGGACGGGACATTGCCAACTGTACACATGTTTCAGGTAGTCCAAGTGAAATTAAAACCGAGTCCCAATCATTAGGTTCAGAGACAGGAGTGCTTACAATGACCGTGCTATGGAGTGGAGATGGAATTCTAGAGAGAACTAGGAGAGAGGATTTGGGATTAGCAAATAAAAGCAATGCTTGTAAGGAGAGGAGGGTCAAGTAGGGTTTTGGAGGCTAAGGAGGCTTCCTGTGTAAGGAGAGGACCTGAGTGCAGACGCAAGACAAGCTGGATGTGGGGCATTGCCTGTAATCTCTAGATGCAAGGCAAGCTGGACGTGGGGCATTGCCTGTAATCTCTAGACACAAAACAAGCTGGATGTGGGGCATTGCCTGTAATCTCTAGATGCAAGACAAGCTGGATGTGGGGCATTGCTTGTAATCTCTAGATGCAAGACAAGCTGGATGTGGGGCATTGCCTGTAATCTCTAGATGCAAAACAAGCTGGACATGGGGCATTGCCTATAATCTCTAGGCTGGCAGTAGCCGGGGAACAGGGACAGGAAGATCACGGGGCTCACTGACCAGCCAGCCTAGCCTAACTGGTGAGTGCCAGATTCGGTGAAAGCCCTTGACTCAGAAAATAAGGTGGAAAGTGATACAGAAGACAACTGACATTGACCTGTGGCCTCCACACCACACATGATTGCATGGAGAGAGAGAGAGAGAGAGAGAGAGAGAGAGAGAGAGAGAGAGAGAGAGAGAGAGAGAATATTAAACAGGAGTTTTTCTTATCTTTGTTTTTTAAATGTTTGTGTGCTGGAGGTAGTGATCAGGAGATCGTTATCTCACCCCCTATCCTGATGGCCTCTCTCCTGGTGCCCTCACTCGCTAACCTTAGGCGTCTTGTCCTACTTATACCTCATAAACTGGCTGTACCTGTAGGGATGTTCTATACTCTGCAGTACAACTTCCCTTTGCCTTCATTTGTTTCTTTTGGGATTTTCAGATCACTTCTCTTTAAAATGTCATGATTACATCATTTCTCTGCCACCTCTCTGACATCAGATCATGGAGGCTAAAGAATTTTCCCAATGGAATATATATAATATATGTAAAGTTCATTTTGATAATAGAATTAAAATCTATCCCACAGCATCCAGTATCTACACAAGACAGGAGTCCCTCCTTCCATCTCTGCAGCCTGCATAGCAGTTCCTTCCAAGGATACCCTTGCCACAAATGCTTACTGGTTCTCCAGTTCCAACACTACCATTAGAATTGCCTTTGTAAAATGCAAGGCTGACCCTATATCCTCGCTCTACAAAACATTTCCAAAGACTGCATTATTCTCCACATATGTACTATTAAAACTATGTCTATGGTCATGTGTTTCTTTTGTCTGAACTACCCTTTATTTGTGTTGCTTTATGCCCGAAATCAGTTTATGTTTACTTTTCAATGTCAAGTTCTGGCACTATCTTCTCCATAAATCCTCTTTGTCTCTTCTATGAGCTAACCCCTGTAAAATAGATTTTTCTTGCTTCTGTATTTCCAAACAATTTTGAACTATGATGTTTTAATGTGCATATCCATTTTTTGTCATACTGTTGAAGGTAGAGACTGTGACTACGTTCTTCTCACTTTCACACTACCTAGTACAGATCTGAACACAGCACAGGAGAGGGACCATTCATATTAAAACGGGTCTTTGTCATCGGCTGACACCCTCTGTGGTGTCTGTCTTGATCAGCTTGTGGTAGTCATTGACATGGGCCATCTCCTCTTCACTGTGTACTCTTCCTCTGCTCATTCTCTAGATGCAAGGGTTAGTACACATAGGTTCCTTTTATGCTAAACAGATGCTCCCCCACCCCTCCCATTCTGGTTTCTGGTGGTAGCAGTCATTTCTGTCCTTGGGTCTGTAGAGAAACCTTTTACAAAGGTCGTGAAGATCAGAAATAGAATGTCACTGACTAATGTGAAGGTAAGGAGGGTATTTTCAATGTAAATAGCCTGCCTGGCCCTTTCCAGGTGAGCAGAGACTCACTCAACCTTTTTGTAATTAAGAATTGGGCTTTCTTTGTCTATGGGCAGTGTCAACAAATGATGCTCCTTGTTAGGGCACAGCAAGCAGAACCTCGTTAGAGCTTTGTTAGGTAAAATGGAAATTATAGCTTGAGTTATTTTCACTGCCTTAGTCCTACCATTCCAGAGGATGTGGCTGACTGCACTGGGTGACCTTTAAGCCAACAGTGCTAATTAACAAGAAGCTGCAGACCCAGAAAAATGGAAGCACTTCAGACCTTTAGAGTGTTCACTCTCCTGGGACAGTCTAAAATTAGGCTTTATCATGGTGTATTTGAATTACTATAGATGGCTAAAGCCCTCGGGGCTTTCTCCGAGTGTCTGTATAATTCCAGTCACCCAAGGGAAATAAGGGAAATGGACACACACATTTGACAGGGCAGAAGAATTTAGGAGTCTGCAGAATATGTGACCTTTCTATCAAGGGACATTAGGCTGAGGTATAGGCAGGGGTTTTCAAAAGTGTCAGTACATTTATTTAGTTAGTGTGTAGATGTGATTCTGTGGTGTGTGTGTGCGTGTGTGTGTGTGTGTGTGTTGGCAGACTTGGTGTTGTTTTATGGTGTCATTCTCTCTTTCTTCTTGTACAAGTTGGGTCCTGGAGATTGAGCTCAAGTTGTCAGGCTTGGCCACAAGTTCCTTGACTCGCTGAGCCATCTTACCACCCAGAGAAATAGAATGCCCTGCACTTGTATGCCTCTTCTATCTGGACCTGCATCCTTGAACTTATCATGCCAGAGGCAGCCATATGGCCTCATGGAGTATAGGCATGAGTGAGGCTGTCTGGGCTTGATCAGTATGTCTGCCTATTCTTCCTGAACGGCTGGAGTACACACTTCATTGTGATGGACTCCTTTGCTTCTTCTTTACCTGGAGATGAGGACGTGGGCCTAGGGTGAAGCTTTATCACGAAGGCCAAACACATCCCTGTGTGTGAGCCATGGAGAACTCTTCTGATATGAGCTGTTGTGAGTCAGCAGCAGGGGGCTTTGTTCTGTGGGGCATCCTCTGCACTGACAGAGTCTTGAGCTTTTATGATTGAGACTAAGGACCCTCTAGGGGATGCTCTTTCTCCTTGTTTCAAGGAGCTTCCAGATAGTTTCCCTTTGTGTCTTACAACTAAATGGAGATTTTAAGAGTTAGGTAGGATTGAACTTTCGGGGAACCTTCTGCTCCCTGGGAGCTTCTTAGCTCGCAGAGAACGTACATGAGGAGACTCTACGGCAGAGAAGCAAAGAATGTGAGCTCTCAACTCATTTCCCAGCCCTGTGGGTACTGGGGAGTAAACACAGGGCTTTGTGCATGCTGGGTACGTGTACCTCCAGCTAACCGGCATCTCTATTCAGCACAGTGTTTGAAAAATGCAATGGGAAAAATACGTGTACCTCCAGCTAACCGGCATCTCTATTCAGCACAGTGTTTGAAAAATGCAATGGGAAAAAAGAGAAAACTTTAGAAGGGTTTTAATGAGAGGAGGAGGGGTATGGAAAAGGGGCTCTTTTTGCAGCAGAAGTTAGAGGAAGGGTTAAAATCAACCCCAGAAAGTAAATAGACCTTTGAGCGTGAGACACCAAGAATGGTATCCTCCCTCACATCATCAGCATCTGCAGAGATTTCTGAGCTGCTGTCAACACCCACTCATCGCCTCACTGAGATGTGGTGCAGCTGGAAAATGGTTCTATAATTCCTTCTTTCCTACCAAGAGATAGAAGAATTTTGTTGAAGCATAATATGATTCTTATTTGTTTGTTTATTTTGGTATTTTTGAGACGGGGTCTCTCTTTAGTCCCCCCAGCTGGCCTGGAGCTCACTCTGTAGATCAGGCTGGCCTTGAACTCACAGATTCACTTGCCTCTACCTCCCGAAGTGCTGGGATTAAAGTTGTTCACCACCATGCCAGGCTCGAATTCTTAATAAAAGTAGTCTACTACAATAGAAAGGACAGGAAGTTATGATTCAACATATTAGAATTCTGGACCACCCAGGTCCTTTGTGCATGCTGGGACCACGGCCATATCATATTTGCCTTCTGGTCTTTGTTAACCATACAATATCATGTTGGGAGATTTATTCCAACTTTAATATTTAATAGTTATGAAATGTATACAACTGCAGAAGGAAAAAAACAATAGGTCAGTGTTTTGACATTAAATGAGTACACTTGCCCTTTTTAATGAAAAAGAGGTTGGAGACACTTTATAAGTCAGAATGGAATCCAGCCCATTCTCCGTCTCCACCCTGTAGAGTGTTATCTTCCTATGACTCACCCGAATAGTAAATGTTCCAAAAAGATAAAGGATCTCGGTTTCTTTTATTCTTTTAAAAATGATTTATCCTTAAAAAACAAACAAAAAAATAAAATAAAAGATTTATCCTGTATTCTTTTGGAGATATATCTTGATTTAATCTGATTTCAGACTTATCTCCTTGCAGTTGAGTCTTAAATAGCTATAGATTTCAGTTTTAAAAGCTATGTACTGCAATGGTTTCTAAATTGATTTCACCTTTCTGTTAGCTGCTATGACCCAGGTGGAACTTATTGCCCTTGTCGTTACCATGGTAATGATGGCTGGCACCACTGGATCTGGAAGCAGACAATACCGTCAAATGCTAAGCCTGGGCAATTAAGATACTCAGAGAAAGTGGGGGCTCTGGAGGATAAATCTTTTCTTCTTTTTCTGTATGGTTTTCTACTTTAAACTAAAATATACTAAATCTGTTGCCATGACATCTTTCTCTAAGCAACTTATTTTGTCCTTAGTAGAGAGATTCTGTCCCTGCGGTATGTTTGTTTGTTTGTATTTTACATAATGTAGGGTAGAACCTGCTATTTTATTTTGCTAAAAGGTCATGCTGTCAAATTGCCTTCTAAATCTTTATGTTTCCACTTATAGACCTGAGCTGCTCCCAACCATGGTCGGAGAAGCTTTTCTGCAGTGGGCATCAGTCAATGAAGAAATGCATAACTGATCGAAGTGATGAGACTAAGAGTCTGAGTTCTTTACCTACTTAACCCTGGCCTTTCTCAAAATCTGCGTCAGGTACCCTCCCTTCCTTGTTGTGGTGAGGCTGGTGTGGGCCTGTGTGAGTCTTACTTCTGTGAAGCTGGAGATCACAATTCCAGGAAAGAGAGCACAGAATTGGAAGTAGATGGTAATTTTTCATCTCACAGAAGTCTGTTTCTTCATGAAGGAAGCTTCTCTTGAGTATATAATCAGGAGGTTTACCATATGGTTTTGAAGATTCCTTAGAATATTATATTGTATCACCTCTAGTTGTATTAAAAGTCCAGGGAAGGTCAAGAGATGTCTTTGCAAAGTTTCTCTCCAGCAGTGTTGAAGAGATTGGTTCTGATTCCTTAGTTAACTACCCAACAACTGAGCGTGGAAGATGAATAATAAGTTGTCTAAAGTCCAGGGGCTGGAGAGATGGTTAACAGTGGTTAACAGCACTGGCTGTTCTTGCAGAGGACCCGGGTTTGATTCCTAGCACTTTTATGGTTGCGGCTAACAGCCATCTGAAACTCCAGTTGCAGGGGAATCCAATACCCTCCTCTGACCTCTGTGGGCATTCAAGACAGATGCACTCACACACATGCAGGCAATGCACTCATACACATAAAATAAAAATAATCAATAAAATATTTAAAAATAAGTTGTCTAAGGGCACAGTTAAGTATAAGATGCATTACTGATTATTCCAGACACCCTGTTATCCCCTAAGTGGCCAAGAGTTCAAGACTACCCTCTTGGCTTCATGCCTCTAACTTTTCTCATCTTTCATTGCCTTTCTGCTTTGCAACCAAATGCCCTCCCCCTCCGTAAATACAAATTTGAGCATGCTTAAAGATCATGAAAAATCTTTAAGTGATCCATAATTGTCTACAAAGTACATTGAAATCTTCAACATGGAGTAACAGACCCTTCCTCGTATATTTTGAGTTGGCTTTATCCTCTGCAACTCCTTGCTCTAAACTGAACATCATCCATGGAAAACTCCTTCGTTATTTCTTACTTTGTATGTGTTACTTGCACTTGTTTTTTTTTTTTTTCCATCTGTAACATGGAAATACAAATATATGAATTCCATAGTGGTTATAAACTTGGTAGGAATATGACGAGTGATTATATTATGGTTGAGCTTAGAATCCTTTTAGAAAGTGATAACTTTCATCAAGAAGCAGATTATTATGGGTACGTGAGATCTCTGGAGATAGCTTGGATGGGCTAGAATGAGCAAAGAAAACTGATAAATTACTCTGATGAGAAAAAAAAGTGGAAATTGAGGAGTTGGGATGAATAATGTAGAAAGCAAATGAATTCAAGTAGGGAGAACCATATCCGAATCAGGCAGCAATACCAACCATTCTTGTTCACCCAGGATGGAGGGACTTTCCCAGGGCACAGTTTTCAATAGCAAAACAGGGAAAGTCTCAAGCAAAATGGGGTACCAGCAGAGACCAGGCGCCTGGCTGGAGAAGATCACAAAGAGGCTGTTAAAGATAGAGAGCATGGATTCTTAGTTGTTTACTGTGATGCACCAATCTTGCTCTAAAGCTTTGTGGAAGTTAGATATACTTTATCTTGAGTCCACATGGTTGTGGGGAATGAGAAGGCTAGGAGAATTTCCACAGAACAAAGCAATGTAGGAAAGGAGTGTGGGGAAGAAATGGGAAGAGTGTCAAGAAACTATTTCTTACCATGTTGTAAGTATAATAACATAAAAGAGGTAGGAAATAAACATCGATGAGAGCCAAACTCATTACGTGAAATGTCAGTGGAAAGCTTGGTAATGAATGGACCTGCAACACACAAGCCCAGTGATTTTGATTAACATAACCCAAAGGGTTTCTAGATGGTAGGATACAGTCAGTTGTACACAGGAAGTAATGTGAAAGAGAAGAGTCTGACCAGCCTCTGGATCAAGCTGTCAGTTTAATGGAGTGGGAGAGGGCCATGTTAATTGAGCTCAGGGAGAAGCAGTTAGTAAGATCGGGAAAGTGGAAAACTCTACACAATAAAGGACTCCGTTATTGAATAAATAGATGTCAAGGAAGAAAGAGGCAAAGACAATCTTAAAATTGAAAAAAGACTTTAGAGACATTGTAATTAAATGCATGATATAAACATTTTAGATATCAATTGATCAAAACCAACCTTAAAATACAATTGTAATTGTGTAAATTTAGAGAGCAATTAGGCATTTGCTGTCATTAAGGGATTATATTATTTTTAGATGTGATAGTGGTATTGGGTACTGTCATTAAAACATCCTTAGCTTTTAGAGATACATTATAACAATAAAGATGTTTTTAGAGAGACAGAACCAGTAATATATGATAAATAATGTAAGACTGTAATAATACTAAATAATACAAGATGCAAGAGCTGTCTTTCTAGGAGACTCCCTTGCTGGCTTTCAAGAAGCAAGCCACATGTTGTGAGCCTCACAATGGACAGAGTTAGATAAAGAAATAGAGAGTACAGGGAGGTTATCAAGAGAATTGGTTTACGTGATTATGGAGACTGTAAAGTCCAACAACAGGTCATCTGCAAACTGGGGACCTGAGGAAGCAATGGCATGGCTCAGTTCAAGTCCACAGACTTCAGAACCTGGGAAATTGATAGTGTAACTCTCAGTCCGAGACTCAAGTCTAGAGAACTGTGGTCACCACCACTGCAGATCCCATGAGATCCACAGAAATAAGAAGGGCATCCCAGCTCTGAGACAGAATTAATTCACAGTTTCTCCAGCTTTGTGTTCTGTCAGGGACTCAGCCAATTGGGTGGTGCCTATTCACATTGAGGGCGGATCTCCCCATCTCAGTCCACTGAATCACAAAGGGGTCTTCTCTGGAACACCATAACAGATATACCCAAAGACAGCATATTACCTGCTGTCTAGGTATTCCTTAAGCTCATTAGGTTGATACCTATAATTAACCATCACAATACTATGCTGCTACTTAGCTGGCACTGTGTAACAAATTAGAGCACACATAGATATTTAGAGTAACACACGTTTATTATCTCTCAGTTTCAATAAGTGCAATAAGTCATATCTAGACACGGCTTAGTTGGGTTCTCTGTCAGACACAAGAGTACCAAGGTATTCACTGGGGCCAGAGATTGATCAGCAGTGTAAGAAAGGAAGGGTCTACTTCTACTCTCACACAGTTGTTGGCAGAACTTAGTTTCTTGCATAATAGACTGAAGGTCCATATTTCTTACTGGAGTCCATCGTCTATGATTTTCCATTCTGTGTCATACTATGCAGTGTGTGTCTTTAAAGCCAGCAAGGGAGTCTCCTTGAAAGATGGATATTATAATCTTTAATTTCATCGATTTATCGCATGCGCACGTGTGTGTGTGTGTGTGTGTGTGTGTGTGTGCAGGTGCATACAGAAGCCAGAGGACAACTTTGTGGAGTAGCTTCTCCTCTCCCATCTCTAAGTGGGTTCCAAGGATTGAACTCAGGCTGTCAGGCTTGCACAGCAAAGTGTTTCTACCTACTGAGGCATCTTGCCAACACCAATATAATATAATCTTAACATTCTTTAATTATGCACATTTTGAAGCATTTTCGTTTTTCTTTTGGTTACAAGTAAATAACATATTCCACCTACATTCAGAAGGAGAGTATTACAGAAGGTCATGAACACAAGAAAATCTGAATCATTGGGGCCATCTTGGATTTTGTGTACCACACATACAATTATTTTGTGAAGTAAATAGTATTCCTCCTTGGGAAAATTTTGTTTGGCACTCTTTTTTCTGTTTTACTCTCCGTGTGTGTTTCGGTTTTATGTCTGTGTGTGTGTGTGTGTGTGTGTGTGTGTGTGTAACTGAAATCATATGCATGCCACACCACACATGTGGAGGTCAGAGGTCAACCTCAGGTGTCAGTCTTTGCTTTCCAAGTTGTTCTTTGAGGCAGGATCCCACCACTGCTGTATATTCCAGGCTAGCTGGCCCGTGATCTCCTGGAAACGCCCCTGTCTCTACTGCTCATCTTACCACAGGAGCACTGGGAGTCTAGATACACTTGCTGTCGTGCCTGGCTTTATGCAGATTCTGGGGGTCTGAGCTGCCGTCCTCACAGTCGCTGTGTAGCAAGCACTTTACCCACTGAGCCATGTTTCCAGCCAGGTAAGACTCTTTTAAATTTATTCTTTGAAAGTTTCTTCTCTGAATCTTGATTATGCCCATCACTTGAAAGCTCCACCCCAGGGCTCCCATCCGATCTTCCTTTCAATTTCCTCTGTGTATCTTGATTATGCCCATCACTTCAAGGCTCCACCCCAGGGCTCCCATCCTAACTTCCTTCCAGTTTCATCCTGTCCTCCCTACTTACTTCATTAATCCCATTGAATCCCATGAATGCTGCCCGTGTGAACAGTGGCATTGGGTCGTCCACTGGGGCATGGAGAACCTACCAGTGGCCATCCTCGTAAAGACGAGTGACTCTCCTAAGCAATCACCAAATGCCAATAGCTCTTCAGCTAAGGCACACTTTCTAATGATCTGTTTGCTCCAGAAAGGAGATATTGATTTAAATTTTTGGCTATGAATTGGCCATTGTAGAAGCTGGATATGTAATTTATTACACTCTATATTCTAGTTTTATTTCTGTTGCTGTGATAAAACACCAGCTGAAAGCAACTTGCAAAAGATGGAGTCAAGGCCGGAACCTGGGGGCAGTAACTGAGGAGACTGAAGCAACGCTGTTTAGTGGCTTGTTTCTCCTGTCTTGCTCAACCTCTCATATATATCTCAGACCTACCTGCCTAAAGATGACACTGCCCAAAGTAGGCTGGGCCCTCCTACATCAACTGGCAATCAAGAAGATGTCCCACAGCTGTGACCACAGGCCAATTCCATGGCAGTTACTCCTCAATTTGGGTTTTCTCTTCCAAACTGTTGCCATTTTGTATCAGTTTAACAAAAACTAACCACTACACTTTTTGTGAAGTTTCATAATGAAATCCAAGACAATACCAAATGAATGATTTGGAGGAAGAATCTCAGAACCAAGTAGGGTTAACAGAATGTGGAATATTCCAAGAATCCTTGCAGACTGGGGACTCTGCATTTCCTGATATACCTGATGTTCCTGATGGACAGTCAAGTCAACTTTTGCTTAAATGTTAAGAGCCAAGATGACTTTGGCAAGATGGAGAATGTAGGGAAGCCAGAGGCTGGCATTTAGGTTGTGTGAGGCTTAGAAGAATGTCTAAAATGCACAGAATGTGTGATAACTATTAATTTCTGGTTGATCTTGTTAGTAAAAGCCCCAAAGTGGTGCTGGAGGCATAGGATTGAATCCATGGGGCACAGCTCCTTGTAGACTTGGAGCTTGCTCTTGAGTCTTTTCTTTTTGCTAGAGTCTAGTCATAGATAGATTTTACTCTCAGGGTCCTCAGCCCATTAAATCTGTTATACAAAGCAGCACTGTTAACAAGTAATAATATGAATCAGGAGTACTTGGACTGTTCCATGAGTAGTATTTTATCATGTTCTGTTGAACTCTGAGTTTCTGATTAACATTCACAGTACCAGAGATAAAGGTTTAAAGTCTCTATCTCACAAGCCCCACCCCAACACTTGTCCCATGCTACCCTCGAAGTCTCTGGAACAACAGCAGATGGGATCCAGGTGGTCAAGTGAGTCCACAACAGCTACAACGAAAACTGCTCCAATAACTGTAAGGTCTCCCTGATAGAAGAGGAAGTATTGCAGATATTCCTTAGAAGGCCGCAGAGGGAAGGGAACGAACCTTTGTTTCATCATAGAAATCCCTCTCCGACTGGCAAGAACACAAACTCGGGTAATTAAAGGAAGTGCAGGCGGAGTGTTTGTTGTTATTCCTGTGACTGCCTCTTAACTTGCTGCACTTATCTCATTAGCAGATGATGCGAGAGAATTCTCTGTCCCCAGTCTTGCACTTCTTGGAACTGATGTTCTTCCGGAAATGAACTGGGTGCCTAGAAAGTGATCCAAACCAGCAGGAATCAGATGCACGCTGCATACGATCAGAATCCTCGGTGTTTCCCCATGTTGCTTCATTATTCAACATAAAGGCGGACGAGTCAGATGTTGGAAAACAAGGAAGCTGAGTTTCCAGGAAGAAAAGCAGCACTGGTGCTGGGGAGAGGTCTCCGTGGGCAAGGCGCTTTCTCGTCACACAAGTGTGAGAACAGTGCTAGGACCAGTGTTCCAATCCCCCATACTCCTGTGATGCTGGGTGGGCATAGCAGCCCTGCTGTTATCCCAGCATGTGGAAGACAGAGACAAGAGGGCCCCAGAGCAAGCAAGCTGCAAGTTAGATAGCTGTATCGGCAAGCTCTGGGGTCAAATGGGAGAACTTGCCTCTTATTGGGCAAGGCGGAGAGCCATTGAGGAAGGCACGACACCAATCTCTGGTCTCCACAGGCACGGACACATATATACACTTGCACATACACATTTACCCACATGTGTACATGTACACAGATATATATGCATAACACACACACACACACACACACACACACACAAACAAGCAATGTCATCAAGAATCCATGGGACCAGGAAGCAAGTTAAATTTCATTAAAATCTTCAGTTTCCAATTCCAGATTAGCTCATTGCCTGTGGAAAACTGGAGCAGTAGTTAGTTTGCAATGATAAAGGAGAGGTTATTTAATGACTCTGTGCCTTTGCAAGCTAAATGTTCAACTTCCGTCTTGCAGAGAATTGAGTGGACATTTCACATTACCCGCTTTATCTTCTTATCCTTTTTCCAACACACACACACACACACACACACACACACACACACACACACTCACTGCTTTGTTCATGTTCTCAAGTGACTTCTCTGACTTGAGAAATTATCACCAAACAGTATGTTCATTTTCTCTTTTTTTTTTCTTTTCTTTCTTTTTAGTATTTTTGAGACAGGGTCTCCCTTTTAGTTCCAGCTGGCCTGGAGCTCGCTCTGTAGACCAGGCTGGCCTTGAACTCACAGAGATCTCCCTGCCTCTGCCTCCCAAGTGCTAGCATTAAAGGCGCGCGCCACCACGCCCTGCTCACTTTCAACTATTCATTTATTTCCATGTGTACAGAGAGCGCATAGGCATTTGGTTGAAGAAAACGAGTAAGTTGAAGACTCTGAACTTGAATCCAAGTCTACATTCCTGTACTATTTTGTCTTATTCCATTGTCTCAGTGCTCAGACGGGGTAGAGAAACAGAAAGGGAAAGTATCCCTAAAATCCTGAACCACGCCATAGAAAAATGTCAGCACTCATAAGCCCACCATAAATCCATAGCCAGTAGAGAGATGCTTTGAACAGGGATTTAATGGGATTCCTTTGCTGTAAGTGAGCTGGATTCAGAGACACCTCCATCTGTACAGACGATGATTCAGTTAATTTGTAGTAAAATAGAACTTAATTGTAATATACTCTTAGTCTATAACTACTAACTCCACCTTCCTTAGCAAAGAACTCTTCCAAATCCAGCCTCATTGGTGCTGTGAGGGAAAGGGCTTTTCCTTTCCTTGATAATAATTGAAACCAGTTTACAATTGGAGTAGGTGTGAGAATGTGAATGCATGCGAGGGTGGAGTGGCGTCTAGTGTGTGCCTTCACATACCAAGAGGTTACTGGGCTGAAGAGGGGAGTCAGAAACTCTGCTCTGTGGTTCAACAGTCAGATTAAATCAGAACAAAGACAGATGAAGTTAAGGTTTTCACAGGCCCAGGGTCCAACATAGAGCACAGCATAGGAAGAACAAGAACTTATAGACCTCGAGGGGTCTGTTGTTGTACCATCTATCTTTCTGTTTGTTGGATTTCTGGTGATCATTTGGACCTGTTAGTGGTACCAGCATAGTTCCTTCAGGGTCTTGTTCCCAAGCGATGCCTCACAAATATGTAAAGTGAAAGCTGATAACTTTCAACTCTCCCAGAGTTTTTTGTTTTGTTTTGTTTCGTTTTTTGTTTTTTGGTGTTTTCGAGACAGGGTCTCCCTGTAGCCCCAGCTGTCCTGGAACTTACTCTGTAGACCAGGCTGGCCTTGAACTCACAAAGTTCCACCTGCCTCCCGAGTGCTAGGATTAAAGGCGTGCACCACAATGCCCGGCTTGTTTCCCAGAGTTTTAGCATAAAGAAACACAAGAACTATGGAAGCTGAAACCCAGAGAGTAAAACTCTAGGAATTAACAAACATTAGGACAGATGTTTGGGGTAAAGAATTTACCAGCAATTACTTAAGTCCCATCATGATAGAGATCAGTTGCTTATAAAATCATCTTCCTGTAATAGGAGTAATTTTTCACATGACAATTTTCAAGTCTGGAAAAGAGATACACAGATTTATCATGGGACTTTGGGAGTCAAGACACTAGGTCTTGTCTGGATGCTGCTTCTAGTCAGCTATCTTAGGTGTTAGGAAAGACTCTCTAACAGCAACCAAGCTGCAGCCTATGAGCTGCATGCATCTCAGAGAGCTGTGAATGCAGTCCAATAAATTTGTAGAAGGCAACCTCCTATCTTAAAGTCAAAAGGCTTCACACCCCTGAACTTTAGTTTCCTTCTTTGTTGAGCGACCGGCTCTGAGTGCATACCCTAACATGTTCACATTCTCAAATTCTTAGACAGAAATTGTGAGAATTTGGCTCTGACTTGTAATTGATATTTTGAAACCACGTCTTTCCTTACCTGTACGCATGGATCAGACTTCTTCATTACCACTTTTTGTCCTTGGACTCTAGTAGTGGACCTGAGCAGAAGGTGGACAGTTCTATTAAGCAGCAGATCCCACAGACTTCCCGCCCAAATCCCAGTTCTCAATGCCCTGTATAAAAGGGTGGCAAGGCTCTCACTGGAGGATTATCTAGAAAAACTGCCAGTCTTCTAACCACACAAGAACACTTTCTAAAAACCTAAATGTCCCATTTGGTGAGGACCAATTTTCTTCCAGATGATTTCTTCCCTGATGTATTATCAAGAGCATGTTCTGTCTGAAAAAAATCCTTTAATGTCTACATGAGCCTTTCAGTTTTTAAATACAAGCTTGGGCCAGAGCTCTGGCAGGGCATAGGACAGACATATTTTTGCATAAACAGGAGCTTTTATTTGAAAAGAATACATTAACCTTTACCAATGCAAATGATAAATACTTTAAAAAAACTCATGTTTTTTTTTTTTCTGAGCCTTTAAAGGGCTCAGAGATAATAACTGCCACCAAAGTACATCTTGTGCACTGCAAGATGACCTCAAGACTGAGAAAGAAAGTTCTGTGATGTCGTGTGTCACTGGAGCCATTTTATTTCCCCCTTTCCATTAATAAAGCGCCTTCGGTCTTCCAGCCTCAAAAAAAAGCCTTTTATGAAATTGTTTGAATTCAAAGATAAGGATTACGCAAGACCTAGTTCTGGGTTGCTGGTAAGAGAACAACTAAATGTGGTCATTAAAAAAAAAAAAAGAGAATTCAGTTTTGCAAAATTGACAGTGAAATGGCATCTAGGGAAGTTGCTATGTTTGGAGGAAGGCTTGGAGGGAGGGAGGTTTTAAGGAAAAGTAGCTTTGATATATTCTCTCACATTATTATTGTTACACATCTGATACGAGTATCACGCTCAGATTCTGATGCAGTTATTCTCTGTCAGAGGTAAATGGATGGCACGTGTGCTCATGTCTCATTCTACAAGGTCCATGTAATTGACTTTGTGTGTGTAGGATGTGGGGGGACAGGCTCCCTTATAGCCCAGACAGGCTTCGAGATCGCTGAGTAGCCAAGGATGACTCTGGGGTTTGGATCCTCCTGCATTTACCTTGAAAGTGTTGTCACTGCAGGCATGTGTCACTAGGCCTAGTTTATGAGATGCTGGAGATCAAACAGAGCTTCATGCGTTTTAGGCAGGGATTCTACCAACTGAGCTGCGTCCTCAGCCAGCTTGTTCTTTATTGACTTTTCCTTACTTAATACATTTATCTTAGGTTGCCGAAGATAATGGAAAATGAAGGACTGACATAGATTGCTACGACTCTCTACTTCATGTAAAGGGGATGGGAATATATAAGAGTGTTTCTGTGTGTTTAGGATTTAGGAGGAGGTCCTAAC
Source organism: Rhizomys pruinosus (assembly GCA_009823505.1). NCBI lineage: Eukaryota > Metazoa > Chordata > Mammalia > Rodentia > Spalacidae > Rhizomys > Rhizomys pruinosus. The sequence continues at coordinate 3,265,052 of VZQC01004878.1, read as the reverse complement.
TCTTCTGTTTTAAGTGGAAAACTAAGGATCAGAAATGGTCAACCACCATATCCCAATTGGCACTGATTAGAATAAAAATGAAAGCAGTAGGCTCAGAGAAGTCTGTTATGCTATATGACCAAAGGTGAGATTAGCGACTCTCAAAATGGGTCCCCAGAGCAGCTGCCTGATGAATGAGAAACTTGTAATTACAAGTTTGTGATTTAGCAAGACTTCCACGTAAATCCTGATAAAGGTAATAATCTTTAGTTTTGTCCCTTGAGTGTTTGGGAGTCATATCCAGGACTTCACACATGCTGGGTCAGCCTTCTCCCTCTGAGCTATAGCTTTATCCCTAGAGGTTGTTCATATCCCGGACTTCACACATGCTGGGTCAGCCTTCTCCCTCTGAGCTATAGCTTTATCCCTAGAGGTTGTTCATATCCAGGACTTCACACATGCTGGGTCAGCCTTCTCCCTCTGAGCTATAGCTTTATCCCTAGAGGTTGTTCATATCCAGGACTTCACATCTGCTGGGTCAGCCTTTTCCCCCTGAGGTATAGCTTTATCCCTAGAGGTTGTTCATATCCAGGACTTCACACATGCTGGGTCAGCCTTCTCCCTCTGAGCTATAGCTTTATCCCTAGAGGTTGTTCATATCCAGGACTTCACACATGCTGGGTCAGCCTTCTCCCTCTGAGCTATAGCTTTAGCCCTAGAGGTTGTTCTCTGACTCTTTTTATTCTTCTGGCCTTTCACAGTGCCAGGCTGTGTTCATTCCTTTTCATTACAAATCCTGGGGGAAGTCAAAACCAGGAGAATTGGATTTCAGTTCTAGTTTCTACTCAAAATATCTCTAAATTATTGAGGTAAATGATTCAACTTTCAGTTTTTTGGTATAACATAATATTCTACTAACAACCATTCCACTGACCTAGAAGTCTCAAATTAGGTAAGTATCAAACAAGAATGATGATGGCATTTCACTGAAAAAGATGACACGATATACTACAAGAATGAGATTGGTCATGGTCATGTCTCGCTTTTCTTTCATCACAACCCAGGTAAGTCTTTCAGAGGAAATCAGCCTACACACCTTATGGGGAACATCTATGATTTAAAAGCCTGTGCTAAAAACTAGAGTCTTGAAATAAATAAGAGTCAAAGCTGTTGCCTTAGTAGGATTCCAAAACTAGTTAATGAGATGCACCAGGAACATATACCTTCCAAAGCTCCACATCCACACATAGCAATTGAGCAGATGGTATATAAAATCTGCTGCCACTTACTCATTCTTGTGATGTAGATGCTCTGGTCATGAATCCCTTAGAGAACCTGAGGAAATCTAGGGAATCTTTTCCACAGGCAAAGACTAAAAAGATATGTAAAAATAGAATTTCAAGAGGTTGATAAACTTTCTTGAAATCAACTCACAAGCTCAACCCCCACAAAATCCCAGCATGGAGGGGAGGGGTGGGCAGAAATCCCCAGGACTAGCTGAGGGGTTATTGGCAATTGATAGCTGCTGGGAGAGGGAGGATCAGTTTTCTTTAAGGGTGTGGCCACTGGTAGGTTGACCATGCTCCACGGGATGGACCCACATCCAGGAGTGTGTGGCCAGCATGAATTGGACTTGATGGATTAAAAACTAAAAAGAAGACACAACGTTGGGGGATGTGGAGGTGGGTGTGGACTTGAGAGGAGATTGGGCTAGGGTGAATTTGATCAAAATATATTATATGAAATTATCAAAGAATTAATAAAACATTATTTAAAAATCCCCCTGGTTTTGAAACAAGCAAGAGATAACAACTAGGAAAATTAAGGGAATGGGTATTCCCAAAGGTCTTTTTGAGAATCTTGTGATTAACAATATCTGGACATTTTTTTGGTTCATTTTAACAAACAGAATATGTTCAAAGTGACACTGTTCTGGGTAATTATTGAATTTGAACTTTCAGAAAGTGTGGAAATTCTGATTTTATGATTTTGAGAGCTTTAAGCTCCCTTGTTAGAGAATATCTGCGAATGAGCCAGAGATGCTCAGCTCTTTAGCCTGCTAAGGCCTGTGAATGAGCCATCTTGGGTAGTCCCACCAATCAAGAATCATAGCCCCAGCATACTGCATGCAGAGCTGGAGTCTGGTCCATTCATAAAACCACCAGAGATAATAAAACTATCCTTGGGGTAAAGTCTTAAGTTTCAGGTTGTTTGGGATGATTTGTGACAGTAGAGACAGAATTGAAATAGTAAAACAAAATGAATAACTGGGAAATTAATGAATTGCATCCAAGAGATAGTGTGATAATTGGGTAGAATAGAATAGTTAGCACAGTAACCTGAGAGAAACGAAGAACAGCAAGCTTGCCAGGCTTTGAGAGTTACCAGCAATTATGTTCGTAGGTATTTCATGGCCCTGGAAGCAGGCTCTAACTGGCTTCTCTCTGTGTGAGATGGAATAGAGGATGCTAAGAGAAGGGGGAGATCAATCACAGTCCACACTTATCCACACCCAAAGGCCTGACATGGTAAACAGGAATAACCAGCCCAGACATGCTGTAGTTCAAGGAGAATGTCACTTGGTTATTTCTAGGAAGGTACAGAGCATTCAACTTCTCTTAATTCCTCTGTTAGTTCTCATTGTTTGTATATGTATAACCACCAGAAAAAAAGATTTATTTCTAGCTTTGGGAAAATGGGAGAAGCATACCTTTTTGGAGTAATTTGCAATGACCTAGGTAATGGCCCCTGCTGAGAGTTTTAAAGGTGGAGGTCAGTATGTCAAAGACCATCTGTTCTTTCCGTTTTCAACAGAACTTTCATCAGTTCCTTTTGTAAACCAAGAGGGAACCCTTCAGATCAGAATGTGGACTGGCTCTTTTGACCTGAACAGGAACATCAACTTGTACAAATGAGGGCAGAAAATGAACAGTGATGTAAAACCAGGGATAAAGCAAGAAATTTCTAGCAGCCACTGAAGCTCCTGCTTCTGAGAATCCCCACGGTAATGACAAAAATCTTACACCCAGCCATGACAGAATTTTGTTTTGATTTATATTTCTGACCCTCATCAATACTCCGGGCAAGTTACTTTTCTTCTGACTTCAGTCATCTTTTCTCTAAAATTAAGTTGCAGGGCTGGAGAGATGAGTGTGGTTGAGAGCACTGTAAGAGTGTATACTGCTCTTGCAGAGGATCAGGATTCAGTTCCCAGCATCCACATTGGGCAGTTCACAACTGACTATAACTCCAGCTCTATGGGATCCCACAACTTCTTCTGGCCTCCTTGGCCACCTGCATATACGTGGTACATGAACATATCCTCAGGCACACTTACATACACATATAAAATAAAATAAATAAATAAAGCCAGGCATGGTAGCGTACGCCTTTAATCCTAGCACTTAGGAGGCAGAGGTGGGCAGATCTCTGTGAGTTCAAGGCCAGCCTGGTCTACACAGTGACTTCCAGGACAACCAGAGCTATAAAGAGACTCTGTCTCAGACCAAAATAAATAAATAAATAAAAATATAGATAAATAAAAATAAAGATAGATAGATAGATAGATAGATATTGCCCTGGCCCAGTGCCTCTCAAAGCTCAACAAGTAAATAAATCATCTGAGGCCCTTGCTAAATTGTGGAGTTTATTTTTTTATTTTTTGTATCTTTTGGTCTTTTTGAGACAGGGTCTCCCTGTAGCCCCAGCTGTCCTGGAACTCATTGTATAGACCAGGCTGGCCCTGAACTCACAAAATTCTGCCTGTCTCTGCCTCCCAAGTGCTAGGACTTAAGGCATGCGCCACTACGCCCAGCTAGTTGTGGAGTTTAATTCAGCAAGTCTAAAGCTGGGTCTGAGATTCTACAGCTAACAAGCTCCCACACTGTGCCGATGCTTCAGATATGTGAAACAGCCTTTGAGTAGCAAAAGACCAGCTGATCACTAAAGGGCATCTTTCAAGTTTGTGACTTTGATTCTGATGAGTTTCTTGAACGTGAAATTATGAGACCCCCCCCCCCACACACACACACTCACAGAACTACCTCTCGGAAAACACAAAAATTTGGGTGGGGATAAAGACATCCATGGAATTTCCAGTGATGGTCAGGCATCCATCAATCTTCAGAATCTATCCTCTGAATGTGTGCAAAGGTTTTGTTTATCGTTTTGACCTAAGTGGACCCTGAGATTTGTATCCGATAAGAGGGAACATTTGGATCCTATTCCAGGCAGCTAGACCAAGATTCTTTGCAAAAAGAATCCCAATTCAAAAACAACAATGAAAAACTGTCCTATGGCAAAGCAGCTCAGTTGAGCAACACCCAACCCTCCAAGTTATCGTCTTAGCAATTTGCATGCGAATGACTTTTGACACCCATTTGCTAACGCTAACTTAATGCGGGCATATGGGAGCGTATTGGAGCGGCAAGCTGCTGCCCTTTCAGATGACAGCAATTATGATTCCACTTCCAGGAACTCCTTTCTCTGTTCCCATAGCAACTCAGATCAAATTAGCTTTGCTGGACACTGAGCAAGTTTGGTTTGGGAGGGAGTACTAACACTGCTCTCAAGTGGAAATAACTGGTTGGATGTGGTCTGTCATTTTAAACCAGATTTTTACGCTATTCATTGTATCCATAAATCCTGAGAATTTGTGGGAATCAAGACACTGCCCTTTAGTTCAAACCATTCATCTTTTGCTTCTATAGAATATACACATCTTCTATTCCATAGTCAGCTGAACAAGATTGTGTACAGTCCTGATTCTAAGATGTGGGTCTAGCGCGCTTAACACCCCTACCAGAGTAGATGTTAGACAAGAAAGAAGTTTTTCATCACACCAGATAGCAAGAAGTAAGCCAGAAGCTGTTCTGCCCACCTGTAGCACTTGCAATGAAGTGAGGCACAGTGGAGAGGGGCACAGACAGACTGCCAAAGTTTGGATGCAGTTTGTTCCTCAATATTTCACGTGCCAGAAACTTGGTCCCTAATATTGGTACGAAGAGCTGGAGGAAACTTTAAAGAGGTGGGGTCTAGTGGAAGGCGGCTCGGTTATTAGAAGCATAGTCCTCGAGGGATGAGGGGAATCTTAGGGAGTGAGCTGGTTTTCATAAACTGAGTCGTAATACGGGGATCAAGGCTGGACCCTCTTTGCTTGCTAGCTTATTGCCTACCTTTGTGACTATATGCTATGGTAATGCAATCAATCACGTGACCGGGGAGCCAAAGGAACCCTTACAGAGGACAAAAGGTTGGAGTTGCCCAATCTTAGTCTTTTAATTTCCATAACTGTGAGCTAAAGAAATCTCTTACTTCTTTATAAGTACATAGGTTTGGGACTGGAGGGATTGCTCAGTGGTCGCGAGCACTGGCTGCTCTTGCACAGGACCTGGGTTCAGTTCCCAGCATCCGCATGGTTGCTAACGACCTTCCTAACTCCAGTTCTAGGGCATCCAGTGTCCTCTTCTCACCTCTGCTGGCATTGTTCAACATAGGAGCACTTACATACCTGCTGGCAATAAGCTCAGACATAAAATAAAATAAAAATATTGAAATAAGTACCCAGATTCCATATTTTGTTATAGCAAAAAGAATAAACAAACAAAGGACCAATACACATATCAACATAGTATAGGGGATTTTGCTACCATTAAACCTAATCATTGGAAAGCTGTTAAATTGAGTTACTTTACTTTTTTTAATATATTTTATTATTTTGTATGTGTATGAATGTACTGTCTGCATGTAGGTTTGTGCTTCCGTGTCGTACAATGCCAGAGGTCAGAAGAGGGTGTCAGATTCCCTTGGAACTGGAGTTAAAGACGGTTCTCAGCCGCCATGAGGGTGCTGGGAATCGAACCTGAGTCCTCTGCAAGAGCAGTCGGCGCTCTTAACCGCTAGGCCATCTCTCCAGCCCCAAATTGAGTTACTTTAATGAGGACACAAATACCTTTCCCTTCCTCTATCACTGATTGAATTTACATATTTTTCCTTTATTTAGAGCTTGAAGAATGTCCTGGCCACGAGAATCTTTTACTGGTGTAAAATTACCAAAGAACTATACACTCTTAGAAATAACTCCAGACTACAAATCAAAAGAAATTTTCTAATTCTAACTTCATATCTGAGAAGTTGTGACAGCTTTATTGATGACTTCTATCTCAGTATCCTGAGTAGAAACATAAGAATAGGTCTTGTTGAGATCCCTTCTTACAGCTAGTGATGTCTCTTGAGTAGAGAATGGCAGATACTTAGCAAGTAGAATTCTGAGATATAAATATTCATTCTTTGGTGTTGTTTTGTTTTTGTGTTTCTCGAGACCTGGTCTTGCTACGGCCTTTCACATGTGATCCTCTGGTAGGCTTATAGCCACACACTACCATGATTAGCTGTGTTAATTTTTAAAAGCAAAAGATGGAGCTTCAAGATATTCAGTATTTGACAGAGAACATCTGGGCATCCCAGTCTGTCGTCAGTGCTTGGGATGATCTCATTGACCTGGTCATGGTCAGGTGAGATAAGTCTGTGGAGTGGTCCCCCTGGAACTGCATTAGAGAATATTGAACAAGAATATGGACAGTTTTTTCTTCATCAGATCAAACACAAATATATCTTTTTTTAAAATTTTTCTCTATGTGTATGAATGTACTGTCTGCATGCAGGTCTGTGCACCCATGTCGTGCAATGCCACGGAGGAGGTCAGAAGACAGCGTCGGATTCCCCTGGAACTGGAGTTCTCCTGGAATTAGAGTTTCAGACGGTTCTCAGCCACCATGTGGGTGCTGGGGATCGAACCCCGGTCCTCTGCAAGAGCGGTCGGTGCTCTTAACCGCTAGGCCATCTCTCCAGCCCCCAAACACAAATATATCTTAAGAACCATTTTTCTCAGATTCCAGCACTGGCTTCATTTATACTTGGAGATGAGGAAGTAGAAGCGATCAGAAGTAAGTACTCCACAGATAGGCCACCTAAAATTATAGAAGGACATGAGACTCATCCTTAGTGGGTTCCAAAGCATTTGTTTAATGATGAGCATTTCTGATCCCTGATAAGGAAGTGGTACAGGGGTCACATAATTTGGAAACACACCTTTATCTTTTTATTGGTTTTAATTACCTTTGTTTTTCATAGTATTATAAGGTATGTGAGGTAAAAACTGTACAAATGAACCATTGTTAGATGCATAGTTAAATTATTCTGTAATTTTATTATTAAGATTAATAATTTAAAAAGAATATCTTATTTTTATCTATTTTCATGTTAAATTAAAAAAATTAAATGCTTTATGTTAAAATACAATAGCCAAACAAAACCTTGGCCCAGCTTTCAATGCAAGTAATTTACTTAATATAATATAATTTTAGGAGAGTAATTATTTCTTATAAATAAGATTATGTTTTAATATAAGGATTTGAATTTTTGTCTTTTATTGTCTTTTTTTACCTCTTAACCTTCTCATAATCCAAGAAGAAAAACTGTAAACAAAAAATATCTGCATTCCATACCATGGAACAGGGCAAACAGAGGAAATATTATTGTATGGAGGAGACTTCTTGGGGGGCAATGGTGAGATTCTGTATGAAGGATGAACTTGATCAAGTCACTTCTTAGTATCAACTTACTTCGTAGTAAACTAAAGGAATAACCTTAAAAAAAAAGCAAAAGAAATGCAGGAAGACTCCATATAATCTACTCTTGCTTTCTCCACTTTTATCTTGTCCTTCTTTCTGTAACTGTAATTTCTCCGTGTATTTTCAAATATATGACAAAATTTTCCAAGTCCATCAATAGAAGCATCTTTACTTGGCAGGGAACACTCTGGAAGGAGAGATTACTAAGTGTATATGGAGATTAGACTAAAATACCCTATTGCATTAAATGTCTGGAAAATCAGTCTTTCATTGTGGGTTAGGGATGTTGAATGGTGTAGACATCATCTTTGGGCTTTTTGGATCATTTATCAAAGTATATGATTTCCTGTTTGTTTTATTCTGAGCTCAGCACAGGCTTAGGGGAAGCTATTTAACTCCCCACTGACACACACACACACACACACACACACACACACACATACACACACAAATCTTAGCCATGCGCATCTTGTGGAAACTCAATTTTAAGATTACCCTATATTTGGGGGTCCATGATTCAAAACTGGCATTGAGCTAGACAGCTTCTCAACAAAGATCAAAGTCAATTAAAAACCATCAGGATTTGTTATACAATAAACTCAGTCAGTATCATAACAGGATGCCTTATAAGCTCTTAGATCCATCATTTTTTTTTCTATTTTTATGTATACCATTAGGTGTAGTCCAGTGGGAAAAAAAACTCTACCCTTCCTGCAGTACTGCTCACAGGTGTGTGTGGGGGAGGGGGACCATGGAGACAGATATCATTTCTTCATTTGATCCTCATTTCGGCCTTTCAATGCTGTGTTCTTGTCTTTATTCTCATATGAGAATTTAGGATTCTTCAAAAACTAGGTCACAAATTGCTTCCATCTCGTAGAAGAGAGGAGCGGAATGACACTGTTGTTCTCTCCCTGCCTCTTATCCGGAGGTAACGGTGAATCTGCTACTTCAGAAGGGTAATTATGAATGTGTGAAAATCTACCGTGATTCAATGTCAGTGCACATTAGTCAAAAACCCTTTAGAGGAGCTGAAGCTTGTGGTAAACCTAAAGCCAGAAACCTCTAGAGCTGGAAGTTGAACAGATAATGAAATTTAATCGTAGTCATCCTGTGAGTCACAGACAAATAAGCTCGCAGTCCTGGGAGGGCGTGATCCAGGTGCTTGAGGTTTGCCTCAGGCAAAGAAAATAGATATATTTTTTAGAGGCTGTGAGTGGAGAAGGGCTTCTCCAGTTCCTTTCCCTCCTCTTAATTCTTACCAGTACCAGCAGCAGCACCATCCTAGTGACAATGAACTTTCCAAGAATGCCTCCTGATATTGAAAGCTAAGTACCTGGTAACCATTGGTATTTCTATGCCTCAGTTCCTTATCCTCATGAAGAATCCTGGTTTAAAAAAAAAGTTTCCCACTTGAGACAATGTTATCAATTTATGAAGGTGAAGAAGAAAGAGAACATTAACATGTCCTGCCTGTCCTGTCTCCCCACAATCTTCATGACAGATCTGCACCTGCTGAGAACCCTGCTAAGCGGAGAGCTCAATGTATGGTCCCTGCCACAGCACGCAGTACTAGACAAGCATGTTATTGTTGCCTGAGGGACCATAGGAGTTAAGGCAAGTTGGGCTGCCATGCCTAGTGCTCAGATGTGCACAAGTATCCTGTGCTCTGCCATCTTCTGTTTGTAGGCAGGAAGCAGGGCACAGTTGACTTGGCAGAGCACACAGCCATAAGCACTTTGGCAAGTGAGCTAGAGAAGCAAGTATACCATGACAGAGTGGCCAGGGGGCTCTTTACAGACTACTCAGAGGGAAGGTAGTTTAAACAACCTCAACTGAAATCCAGAGAAGAGGCTGGCATTGAGCAGCCTGCTCTTCTCTGGGTCACATTTGGAGACGGCAGAGATCCTCTTTCCCCCTTTGTCCTTTAGAATCACCAAGGCCATTGACTCTGGAGATGGAGAGAGCAAAGGATAAGGAAAGGCTTCAGAAAGAGCTGCTCAGAGGGAGCAGAGCAGGCCCCTCACTCAGTTTTCGTAAAGCTACCTTGATTGCAAATGCCCTAGCCAATGGGCATTAATGTTTAATGAAAGGTTCTCACTGGATAGAATTTGGGAAGTTTCTTTACTAAATACAGCCTCTATCTAGATACGTTTTTGGACCCATGTATAAAATGTAATGTCTGGAGGATTAAAGCAGAGATAAAATCCCTATCACTTTTTTTTTTTTTTTTTTTTTTTTTTTTTTTTTTTTTTTTTTTTTTTGCTCTTTTTGAGACAGGGTCTCCCTGCAGGCCCAGTTGTCCTGGAACTCTCTATGTAGACCAGGATGGCCTTGAACTCACAGAGATCCACCTGCCTCTGCTTCCCAAGAGTGCTAGGATTAAAGGTGTGTGCCACCATGCCTGGCTCATAATCACTTCTAATAGCTTAATGAATTTAAATGCTAGTTTTCCTGGACAATTACTCATTATCACACAAAATTTAACCAATCAAAACTGACACACTCTTACTGTTTATTGCTTCTTTTTTCCTCTTGAGGGACTGTAAACATTTAGAATTTTATGATTGAAATGGGTGCCAGGATGAAAATGAAAACAGTGTAGAAAGACATCTCCTTCGTATGAGGAATATGGGCATCTCTGGATCAAAGAGGCAAGAGGACAGGATGTGGTTATCATCCATTTTCGAATTGGGTTAGAGGATGCTAGCAGCAAATGCAGGTGTGTTTGGAGCCCTGGGGAGGCTATAGCATTTTCCTCTGTCTAGCAGGGTCCCCTGAAGAGCAATTTCGACAGTCTGTATTCTCTGGCTCCACATGAAGTCTGCTGTCCTGGTCTTCCTGCATGATTCAATCCTAAACTACCAGTGTATACCATAGTCAAGGCTTTGGAATTTAACTTTTCTTCAGTCCTAGGGAATTCACTGCACAAGTAGATCCATATTTGGAGGTGGATGTTTCTCCAGGAGTCCCCGGACTCCAGCCCCATACATCCTTCCTCTTCCGTATTGCCACTGGGTATACAGCAAACCAGCTGCCCATTTTTCAACAAGGGTGACAGTAAAATGACAGGAAGACTCTAGTGTTACTATTTTGGACTCTCTCTCATAATGCTGGGGAAACGTCTGGAGTTCTGTTCAACATGTTTACATGTTTGGCATCTTCTACACTAAAAGAAAAATGGGAGGTTCCACATTTCTAAAGAAGCAATGATGGTTTTAATCTCACTAAATGTGTATTTGTTTTCTTTTTTCTTTTTTTTTGGTCTTTTTCGAGACAGGGTCTCCCTGTAGCCCCAGCTGTCCTGGAACTCACTCTGTAGACCAGGCTGGCTTTGAACTCACAAAGATCCACCTGCCTCTGCCTCCCAAGTGCTAGGATTAAAGGCGTGTACCACCACGCCCAGCCAGGAATTCATGTCTCTAAAGAGACCAATTGCCTTTCTCCTGCCTCCTGTCTTGCAAGGTTGTACACTCACCCATCTTTACTTTCCTTGGGTGCCATCTTCCCATGGGCTTTCAGAAGTCATGATGAGGAATCCTTTTCTTACCAAACCTCTTTTCCAACAATTACATCACTGGAAATTCTGTTAGTGTTAGAGGGGAGGTGACTTCTGGAGAGAAGCAGATAAAGTTTATAGAATTTCTTATTCATCGTGAAGACCCATTGTAGATGGAAGTGCCCTGATTTTCCAGGGCACCCCAAGGCACTGTTTTTCTTTGAATAGTTCCCACGGTTTTGTCTTATTTTGTTCCCGTAAATCTCATAGCCATAAGCATTGGCATTATACAGAGAGTTTTTCAGCATGTTCCTAATCTTATGAATCCGCCTTCCAATATTCTTGCCCATTAATCATGGTCCCTCCTCTGCCTATATCACCCATCTTATTTCAAGAAAACAGAGTAAGCCATATATCAAACCTCAGATGTTATCAAACCCCAGATGTTCATTAATATTAATACTTAATGGTCATCCTCCTAAAAATCAAGAAGACATTATTCCATCTTTCAGAGAGCTAATACTCAGCAAAGGAGTGGAAAGACTGACACCAAATAATTCAAAATAATGTGGTTGGTAGAAGTGGAAACAGATCTCTGTTATACGATGGCTGCAAGAGAAATCAGCTAGTAAATGGGCCCAGAAGGAGGAGGATTAGGGAGACCAAAGTAGTTAAGAAAGAATAGCAGTGTGGTGGGAGGTTTAAAGTTTCAAAAATAACTTTGTAGATAGGGAAGAATGTTCCAGTTAGCAAGAACAGCAGAGCAAGCAAATTGAAATAGCATTAAAGATGTTCAGAAAACCATGAAAAGCACAGCACGGGTATGGCTTGGGGTGAGATGGGGTAGGGTGTGGTCTACTTGCCCCACAAATGCAAAGGGAGGTAGCAGTCAGATAAAGAATGAAGACTCAAGTCCATTGAGAGTATTACAGTCCATGAAACAGGCAGGAGAGGGAGGAAGAGCAGCTGTTCCCGATCAGTGGTTCTCAAGGGCTGGTCAGCAGCCACAGCTGAAACCTGCTAGAAATCTCCACGTTCCACACTGGAGGGATGGCGTAGCGGTTAAGAGCGCCGACCGCTCTTACAGAGGACCCGGGTTCGATCCCCAGCACCCACATGGCGGCTGAGAACCGTCTGAAGCTCCAATTCCAGGAGAACTCCAGTTCCAGGGGAATCCGAGACCCTCTTCTGAACTCCGCGGCGTTGCACGGCACGGGTGCACAGACTTGCATGCAGACAGTACATTCATACACATACGGAAATAAAAAAAAAATAGACTTCTAAATATAAATCTCTGGGGCTGGCACCCTCCAGTGGATTCATGCTCAAGTTTGAGAACTATTACCCAGAATCAATCAGCTTCTCTTAAAAAGTTGGGAGGGTCAGGCAGAGGAGGGGTCAAATAGAACAAAGACACTATCTTCTCTGCACAATTCCAGACTAAGCCATAGGCTTGCACGGTTTTAAGACTTGAGCAAGAGGGTTTCATGAATAGGAAATAATTTGTATATATATATTTTTTAAATTATTATGTTTATGTGTATGAGTTTATTGCCTGCATGTAAGTAAAGTGCACTTGTAGAATGCCTATGGAGATTAGAGGACGGTGTTGAATTCTCCTGGAACTGGAGTTACAGATGGTTGTTAGCCACTATCTGGGTGCTGGGAGTCAAATCCCAGTTTTCTGCAAAAGCAGTAAGTGCTCTTAAATGCTGAGCCGTTTCTCCAGCCCCCTGTATATATTGTTCTTTGAGACAGGGTCTCCATGTAGCCCCAGCTGGCCTGGAACTCACCAGGCTGGCCTCAGTCTCAACGAGATCCTTTTGCCTCTGCCTCCGAAGTGCTGGGTCTAAATGTATATGCCACTACACCTGACCGAAGAAAAAATACATTGAATGATGGCTTTAATTCAGAAGCACAGAGGAATATTTGGTAGATAAACCGTTGAGCCAATGGGTAAGAAGATGTTAAACAAATAAAGAAATCGGCATTTAAACCAAACACAAATGAAACCCTTTTGTGAGCAACTTTTCCACATGCAAAAGAAGCAGAAAATAAAACATGCTTTCAAGGAAATAAGCCAGTGAACAATTATCAGACTCCTGTAAGTCTGTCTTATTATTACCTACCCAGATGCATTGGAAATGTTCTGCCTGTCATCTAAGCCTTCTCAGGGATGAAATAGAATGGATTTAGGGCATGGAATCTTTGGGTGCCCGTTCTTTCACCTCAGAGTGTGGGGGTTGGTGAAGGAGGCTCTAGCTAGCATGGGATGTCCTTGCACGTGTGTTGCTGGCTTGCAGCAGGTGCTGCAAAGAAAACAATTATTTTCTAGAAATGGAAACCTATTTCCTCCAGGAACTAATCAAGACAAAAGCAATCTAAATCCCATCAAAGCACATTGGATCAATTCTCTTCTCTGTGTCTAGATTGTGGGAAAGATGAATTTCCTCGATCCCTTCCCATCACCTCTTTGTGCAGCTGTGCCAGATCTTCACCTCTTTCTAGGCTCGGCCATGGTGAAGTCAATTCTTCTGAAGTCAGGAATCGATGTTCCATCTCTAGCTAACCTTGGCAAGTCTGCACTGAGAGAGATTAGCGACAGGAAATGTTACATAGCTAAAATCCTCTGACCACAAGCACATGGTTGTGAGAGAAACTGCACAAGAAAACCACTCTTCACCCCTTGTAAGACCCATTTTTGCTATTATTTTCCTCCATGAGATCCTCTAGAATGTTTGGTGCAGAGTCACCAGTCACTCTTTTTTTTTTTTTTTTTTTTGGACAAATCAAATTAGAAAATATTGCCTATATTCAAGATATTTTATTGTCCAGGTCCATGAAAAATATGTTTGTATAAACAAGATGGACTCTTGCTTCTTAAGCAGCTGACCATGTAACAAATGAAGGGATCTACACATGCTAATCATTAAATAAGTACTAAATACAAGTATGAAGGCATAGTATAGTGCAAAGAGAAAGAAATGACTCTAATACTGGGGAATTGAGGAAGTCTTCCAGGAGGATGTGGCATTTTAGCTTGCTTTGAAAGAAAATCTTGGATAAATAAAAACGGAGAATGAGATGAAGAAAGGAATTTGTGCTAGATAGCTTCAATGTCAACTTGATACACCTGGGAAGAGAGAGCCTCAGTTGGAGAATTTCCTCCATTGGACTGGTCTGTGCCACATCTGTGGAGTATCATTTTGTTTGTTGAGCAGTTGAGCAGGTGCCACACCTGGGCAAGTTGTTGTGTGTTGTGTGAGAAGGCAGTTGGACATGGGCCAGGGGAGCAAGCCAGTAAACAGCATTCCTCCATGGCCTGTGCTTCAGCTCCTGCCTCCAGGTTCCTGCACTGAGTTCCTATGTTGGGCCCCCTTAGTGATGAACTGCGACCCAGGAGATGTGAGCCAAATAAACCTTTTCCTCCAAGTTGGAATTGGTCAGACTGTTTTGTCACAGCCACTGAAAGGAAAGTAGAACAACTTCTAATTAGGAGGGAATAACATAGAAGTCACAAAACCATGAAACTCTAGAGCAGGCTTAAGTTAAATGAAAAGTTGACAGGATAACAGATGGGTGGAAGGATAAGAGAGGTTGGCTTGAGGAGTATCCCGAATGCCATGGATTGGTACTAGGCTGTGAAGAAGAGTGAGTTCCCTTTTAATTTTACATGGATGTAAAAGTGTGTGTGTTATTGCACTGGTACAAAGAAGCTGAGCCCCAGCACAGTGCTCTGAGGGTCTACAAAATTCCATTAGGTCTATGCCTCCCTTTCCAATGCAAACATCCAATTTCTTTCTAAATTAAAGGTGTCTGTCTGCTGATGCTCAAAAAGCTTCAGAAAAACTAGCTCAGAGGTGGGGGCTCTGTGTGCTGTTTCACTTTTTCTCTTGCTGTAGGAACAGCGGTCTTCTTTGCTTGCTAATTTACTTCAGAGAAACCAACCAGTCCCCAGCTATGGCAAAAACAAGAATGTGATTCTTAGAAGTACATACACTATAACAAAACTTCACTGCATGGCATTAGAGCAGTATCTGACCTTCCCTTTCTGCTCCGTGAGCTGAGTTGCTGCAGGCTCTGGGATTCAGTGTCCATGTGATGCTCCCTTCACATGTGGAAGATTCTTGTTGCTAAGCCACAGAGAGAGAGCATGAGCAAATGCTGCTTTCAAAAGATCAATTATTGTTTATCTACTCCTGTATCTGTGTCCTTCTCAACTGTAATTCAAACAAATCTCTTCCTACCAGGATCTCTCTGAGGGCCAGACTGGCCCTGCCTACAAACCTCAGGGCAGCTGAGAACATTTTTACATGGCAAAGTAAAGGGGTTGTTTGATTTATTAGAGAATTTATACTATGTGTGCATCTAAATATATATATATATATCATTATATAATATACATATATATGTATTTATATATATATAATATATATATATATATATATATATATACACACACACTTAGGTTTGAGAGGAAGTCCACAGGATAGGTTCAGTGTCACCAAATATGAATGGAGGTAGAGATCCTTAGAGATGTTAATATTAGGAAATTTGTTAAGTTATCCTATTCAAAATACTACCATTGTTTTGTTTTTGTTGTTTTTTTTGGGAGGGTGAGGGGGCATTTGTGTGACATATTTAAAGGACCAATAAACAAGAAGGAGATCAGAAATTTTATGAGAAGCCATTAGGATAGAGGGTCTAGATCAGTAAGCGCAGGCTTCTGAGAAATTCCTAAAAGAGTGGTTTTCAAATGTGGATGAACTTGAGAATCATCCTGAAGCTTTAGTAAAACCCTACTCTCAACCCACACTGAACACACAAATGTAACTCAGTTCAGTCACTCCTGAAAAACTGTTTTGCAGAATCTACAAGAGCTGTGCACACACATGCATCTCACCCATTGAATACCTTCTATACACTCAAAAGAATCACACACATATGCATGCTAAAAACATGTAGAGGAATGTCCAAACCACTATCGTGATAAGTCAAAGGTGAAAACTAACAAGACACTGTTTGCTACACTACTAAACAGCAATACCAGTGATCAGAAGCAAGCCTGTATTCTGTAAATGTAATGATTCCTAAGAACATAATGTTGAGTGAAAAAAGATAAACACGGAAGTTGATTGTTTATAAATGAAGATTTTTCTCATGGGTAAAGCTAACACATAATATTGGAAGTCAGAATAATCTTTGAAGACGAGGAGATGGAAGGAGAAACACAAGGCATTTCTATGGTAATGCAGTTTCCTCTTTCATGATCTGGTCACATACACGACTGTTCATTGAGCTGAGCACTTATGATTCATTTCCTTTACAGTGTATCAGACAGTTAAAAACAATTCCCAGCCATGCATGGGTATACATACCTATAAACTCAGTTACTTGAGAGGCTGGACGCAGGAAGATTGCAAGTTCTAGGCCAGCCTAAACAGGTTGGAGGGACAGGACCCTATCCCAAAATTTTTAAAAGGAACAAAAGTGTAACTCATCTGTAGAGCTCTGGGTTAAACTCTCAGTACTGGAAAATCTAAACAACATAGTATTAGTAGAAGAGTCACATAAACTAGGGGAATAGAATGCAGTGAGCCCAGAAGTAGATCCATCAAATATAGTCAACTGATCTTTAACAAATGAGTAAAGGAAGGCAGGGGAGAACAGATATCTTTTCAATAAATGGTAATAGGATAGCTGAAATCACATGCCAAAATTATGTAAATTTAGATATATACCTTGTATTAGTCACAAAAATTAACCCACAATAGATTAAACATCTAACAGTCAAATGTGAAACTTTAAAATTTCTAGAAAACTGTATGAGAAATTCTGTATGACCTTAGGTTTGGTGGTGAAATTTTAAATACAACATCTGAAGTATCATCTCTAAATGAGAAAAAAATGGTATGAGTTTATTAAAAATCAAACAGTAGAAGCCGGGTGTGGTGGCACACACCTTTCATCCCAGCACTCGGGAGGCAGAGGCAGGCAGATCTCTGTGAGTTCAAGGCCAACCTGGTCTACATAGTGAGTTCCAGGACAGCTGGGGCTACAGGGAGACCCTGACTCAAAAAGACAAAAAAAAAAAAAATCAAATAGTATTTTTTGAGACATAGGTGAGATAAATATCCCAGAAGAAAACATTTGCAACATGCATATCTGTTTGATAAAGGACTTACACACAAAATATATTGAAAACTATTAAAACTCGATAATAAAAATTTCACCCTATTTAAAAAGATAGGAAGTGACAGATCTGAGCATGACACTTCACCACAGAAGGTCCAGGACAAAAGCTACCATATGAAGACTTGCTCGATATAACTTGTCAGAGAACTGCAAATTAAACAATGATGTACAGTTCATATCTAGAGAGGGCAAAATAAAAGTCCCTGAACTTGACAGTTCTTGAAACCAGAGAAGACACAAAACAAGAGGAATCTTTACACACTGTAAATAGTAATGTAAAATGGTGCAGCCATTCTAGAAGATCAGTTTTATACAAAGTTAAGCATAGTCTTACACAACCAAGCAATTGTGTCACTACTGTTTACTTAATTTAATTTAAAATGTATGGCCACATGTAATCTTGCCCACAAATGTTCACAGCATATTTATTTACAACCACCCCAAACTGGAGACAACCAGTGCATCCTTTACTTTGTCAATGCTTAAAGAAACTGTGGAATCCATATAATGAATATGCATGCAGTGGAATACAGTTTTGCCACCAAAGGAGATGAGCTCTCAAGCAAAAACAGATATTGTAGAACTACAAATGTATATAGCTAAGTGAAAAAGCCAATTTTAGGAGGTCATGTATACTCCCTCAAACAATACAGGCTATTGTTATTGCTCTTGGTTGCTCTCCAGAACTTGAGGATAAGACCCTGTTTCTGAAGGTAACACTTTAATCACAGAACATAGAGAAATCAAGTTAGTACTAACCATGTACCTTCCTTCCTGATGGATGGTTTCCATAGTACTAGAAAATAGTCATCAACAGTCTTACCCAGCTATGAACCCTGTGAGCTACAATAACAACTGGCACAGCAAGATTTGCCCATGGGTGTGAAAGTGGCATGGCTGTTATAGGGGTAACCAACCTCTTTCTGATTAGATTTAAGGTCCACTCCACAGGAATAAATGCATGCCTTGTACTGTAAATCTGGGCAAGAACCTGTGGTTGGGAAGCTCATATAGGGCCTATGGGGAACCTACTACTATTATTTTACTAAACGGACGTAGTATCAACCTACCCTCTAAATTCATCTCTCTGTCCCAATAAATTAGAGTAACTCTCATATTTCATTGGAAAAATGGTTTGTTTTTATACAGTGGATTGCAGTTAATGCAGAAATTCCCAACTTGTCAGTGCAGAAAATAAGTGTCTAAAGAGTACTCAGCCACAAATGGGACAGGTATATCACCCCTAAAGGCTAAGGGACTATCTTGAAGAGGGGGAAGAAAAATTATAAGAAATAGAGGTCAGGAGGACCAGAGCCAAAGAGCATCTTCTGGGCATGACAGGACCTCTGCACTCATGAAGTCACAGCAGCTGCGGTTGCCTGAACAAGACCTGCATAGGTCAAGCAGCATGGAGGGGGGAGGGGTCCATGAACCCCCCCACTCTAGATGAGGAGCTAGTAGCTGGCTTCTGGAGAAGGGAGAGCAGTTTTCTTTAAGGGTGTGGCCCCTGGTAGGTGGACCACACTCCAGTGGATGGCCCCACACAGATGAGTATATGGGCAGCAGAATTTGGACTCGGTAGGTTATAAAGAAAAAAGATTTTATTCTTCTACAAGTGGTGATCCAGTTTTGCCAACACTACTTGTTGAAGATGCTGTCTTTCCTCCACTGTGTCTTCTTGGCCTCTTTGTCAAATATGAGGTGGGTGAAAGTGTATGGTGCTCATTTGGATCTTCAGTTTTGTTCCATTGGTCTACAGGTCTGTTTTTGTGCCAGTACCAGGGTGTTTTTATGACTATAGCCTTGTAATATAGTTTGAAGTCTGGTAAGTGATCCTGTCTGTATTTTCTCTTTTCGCTCAGGGTTGCTTTGGCTATTCGGGGTCTTTTGTTTTTCCCTATGAATTTAAGGATTTTTTCCCCCCAAATCTGTGAAGAAACTCTTGGGGATTTTAATTGGGATTGCATTGAATCTGTATATTAATTTGGGTAGAATGGACATTTTTTTCTATATTAATTTTTCCAATCCATGAGCATGGGAGATCTTTCCATCTTCTGATGTCTTCTTTAATCTCCTTCTCATATTGATCAGGGAGATTATCTTTACTATAGATGTGTAAAATAATATTAGTGAATAAGGCTGTGATCAAAGTGGTATATAAGTAACTCTAGAAATAAATGGAGTTTTGGGGCCTAACAGCATGAAGAAGTACACTTTTGTTGGTGAAAATGTTTCCCAGTGAGTGTATAGACTAACAGTTCTGATTCTTCTGTGCAACTATCCTAAGACTGAACAATTAAGTAAATGGCCAGTGATGGACAAAGCTAGGTTTCCCAGTGCTAGAGCTTAGAGGCAACAAGAAAGGAGGCCGCCATGACTGATGTGGCAGGGTATTAGAGCTGGGGATGTTAGAACATGTGTTTGCGTCATATGGATGCAGATGGTTATTGGAATTTTACAGATGAGTGCTCGCACATGGATTCATGGATTGCTTTGCCCTGCAAGCTTAGAGGGACTAAAAGAAATTATATTCCCATAGCAATGAGCATACTTAGAACCTAGATCTTGGTTTCTAATTCTCCTCATAAAAGGAAGTAAGCCGATAGGTAAAGTGGACAGGAAATAGAAAAGATGAGCCTAGACTATAAAAGATCTACTTTAGTAACTGTGCTTTGAAGGTAAGACATATAATTTACATTCACAACTTTAGAAATGACCACATTGCCTGGAATGGGTTAATAGCCATTCAGAGAAGACAAGATTTTCAAAATGGAGGATGGGATGAAGGGCAGAGATGGAGAAGAGAGGGATAGGTGGAGAAGGGCAGAAGGATTTGTCCAGGTAGAAACTTAGGTATAATCCTATAGGAGGGGGCAGTAGCTGAGATGAGTATGGGGTTATCTAGAAGTATCTCTGACTCTTGGAATAGTCAAAGGAGATAAAGGAGCAGGTGGACCTTGAAGGCCTGGGAAAGCAGACACACGGAAGCTTGAATTCCAGAAGAGCTCCAAGGGGCTATCAATGCCAATGCAGCCCAAGTCAGAAGCTTCCCACTCTAGCATTTCTCTGTGCCTCGTTCTGGATGCTGAACACATTTATTTTAGTTCAGGAGGTCGAATTATTGTAAATTAATACTCCCTTGAGCAGAGGAGTCCCAACCCCAGTACAGTGCTTAGTGAACTGATTAATGAATGTTTTAAGATAGAAGTATAGATAAACAAAATGCATTTCTTTACTTTTAGTTTAGTCTTCTAAATGACAAAAATGAGAAGAAAAAGAGAAAGGCAGCAAAGAAGAGAAAGGGAAAGAGAAAATTGTCCATTTAATGTCCAACATGTGCTGGGCAGTATGTGCAGTGCCTGAGATACTAACACCTTTAATTGGCATCATTTTACAGATGAGAATGAGGCCCAGAATCCTTGATGCTTGGCAAAGATCATACAACAAGATCACCTTTTCAGTTAACACTGGAACCTAAGAACATGTATGATATGCTATGATAGCTATGAAGGTCCTCACAGCTCATAACAGTAGTACATGTGAGTACTATCTACATATGAACTTGTAAGTACCATTTTTATGTTATGTACTTTGAACTGTAACAATCCTATGAGGACTAGCCTCTCTTTTTCTTATTTATTTTTTATTTTATGTGTATGAGTGTTATGTCTACATGTGTGTAGATGCACCCATGTCATGCAGTGCCCAAGAGGATAGAAGAGGGTGTCAGTTTCCACCATGTAGATACTGGGATTCAAACTCAGGTTCTCTTCAAGAACAGCCAGTGCTCTTAACCACTGAGCCATCTCTCCATAGAACTCTCCATTTTACAGATGATGGACCTGGGACAAAGGATGGGAGATTATTAGTTGCCTTTCTGTTGCTGGGATAAAAGCACTGACCAAAACCAACTTGGGGAGGAAAGAATTTATTTTATTTTACATCTCCCAGGTCACAGTTCATCACTGAAGGAAATCAGGGTAGGAACTGGGGGCAGGAAGCTGGGAGGCAGGAGCTAAAGCACAGACCATGCTGCTTACTGGCTTGCTCCTCTGGCCCAGGCTCAGCCTGCTTTTTTATACAACACAGAACTACCTGCCCTAGGGTGGCACTGCCTGCAGTGGGCTGGGCCCTCCTATATCACTCAATAATCAAGAAAATACCTCATAGACATGGGCATAGGCCAGTGTAATAGAAGAAATTCCCCAAGTGAGGTTCCCTCCTCTCAGATGTGTCAAGTTGACAACTAAAGCTATCCAGCATAGGAGGTAACTAACTGATGTGGGGCCACTTAGTTAATGATGGCTCAAGATTTTGACTCTAGGACAGTTTGGTTTCAGAGACTATGCCTATTTTATTATTTATTTATATTTTTTGCTTTTTGAACAGCATCTCCCTTTAGTCTCAGCTGGCCTGGAGCTTGCTATGTAGGCCAGGCCGGCCTTGAACTCACAGAGATCCACCTGCCTCTGCCTCTAGAGTGCTGGGATTAAAGGCGTGAGCCACTACACCTGGCTAGACTATGCTCTTAATCTCTGTGCTCTGATTAGACTGGCCCTTCATCCGTGGGAGAGTACCAGTTCACATTTGCTGTTCTGGGAAATCGTTAGCAGCATCACTGGGATTATGGGTATTCATATTTAAAACTGTGCAAATGTGCTTGACTGGTTCACCATGGTGCATCCTTCTTTCTGTGCCAGCTCTTACCACATGCTCTTCTTTGCTTGGAAATGCCTTCTTTTAATCATAATATCAAACTAAAGTACTTTGACTTTTGGCTCTGTTGCTAAAGCTAATTTTGAATTTACCAGAAATACCATTCCCTGTGGCTACTAGCTCTCTGTGTTCTGCTGGCTGATCAGTTGCTGATTGGTTTAGCCAATGAGTTGAATTCATTAGGAAATTTTTTGTCTCTTTCCTCATCCAGCTTTGATGAGCTTTAAAGGGCTAACCAAAGTTTCAACATCGGGTATCTCTAAAATAAATAATTCTAAAATAAAAGATTTTGCATAACCCCATACCCCATTTTTACTCAAGCCACATCAAACTAAACTTGGTATCTTTTTGTTTTGTCTGTAGCTATTAAACTATTTCCTTGGCCATTTGAAATTGTACAACTAGATTTTTTTGATCATATGTGGGGAGTTTCAATCAATTGTACACCGAATACTCTCACTCTTATTGCAATTGGCCTGTCATCTACTAATGATTCAATATGTTGGTTATTATTCTACCCAAGGATATTTAAAAAGTCATCAGTTTATATACCTAACTTTTGTCTTGCCTTAAATTTTTTGATTATTTTGTTTGAGACAGGGTCTTAGTATATACCCCAGGCTAGCCTTGACCTTGTGATTATCCTGCCCTAACCTCCCTCAGCCTTGGATTACAAGGATGTGCCTAACTTCTGCCTCTTGTTTTGTTTTCAAGTATTATTTAAGGAAACAAAATGCTATTAGCTTAATCTAATGATTAATCAAATAATACCAATTATTTTCATTTAGCCTGAAAATATAATGTTAATAAAGTATTGCTATACAGGGTGCCTTCAGCTGGGCACTCCATCCTCATCCCTCACTCTGTTCTACATCAATGGGGAAGCAAGGTTCACTTGGATTGCATAAGTAGATCTTTTTATTGCAAACGGTCTAGGTAAGACGAAGCACTTGTAAGAGAGCTGGGTCAGAGTATTTATTTTTCTGGCTAAATCTCTGCTATATTTCCAAGGCTAAGGGAAATATCTCTCTTTTTAAAATTTTTTTATTTTTTTTAATTTAATTTAATTAATTTATTTATGTGTATGAATGTATTGTCTGCATGTAGGTTTGTGCACCCGTGTTGTGCAATGCCACGGAGTTCAGAAGAGGGCATCATATTCCCCTGGAACTAGAGTTCTCCTGGAATTGGAGTTACAGAAGGTTCTCGGTCACCATGTGGGTGCTGGCAATCGAACCCGGTTCCTCTGCAAGAGCCAGTTGGCGCTCTTAACCACTAGGCCATCTCTCCAGCCCCAGAGAAATATCTCTTGCCTGAAGTCCTGCTATAGGTTAAGTAACCACTCCTTTCCTGTATCTTCTCAGACCTGGGCTGGTTACAGACCAGCTTTTGTTAGCCTCTTCGGCTGTTCCACCCTGTTTTTGATTACAAAAACTTAGCTGACATACATGGAGATGGTTATCTCTTAAACTCTCCTCAAATTATCCAATTTGTTCTGCCATTTGTCTAAGGCTACGCTCTGAGCAGAACCACTCTTCTGAACTTCTCATTGTACTTTAAAGATGTCTAAGCAATCAATACTCTCCATGACCTACAAGTTCCTATAGGCCCAGGCTACTGCCACTATCTCCAACCTTGGGCTGCATATCCCGTAACTAATGATTCCAGGCATTTGTCGTCTATTGAAATGTTCAAACAAGCCGTAACTAATGATTCCAGGCATTTGTCGTCTATTGAAATGTTCAAACAAGCCAATCTTGTTCCCTCCTAGGGATTTTCACTTTCAAATTTCTCTGCCCAAGGTGTTTGCTTTCTACCCACTCTACTGGGTGACACCTTCTTCTTCTTCATGCTCCCAACTTAATACCTTTCCCTTGTGTAGTCTTTCTTGACCACCATCTCTAATTTGGATGTCCTATAAATTTCCCCATTGAATACTTTTTTTTTTGTCCTTTGCTAAATGATATTGATAATACATTACAAGTTTGCATGCAGACAGTACATTGATACACATACAGAAATAAATAAATGCCGGGCGTGGTGGCACACGCCTTTAATCCTAGCACTTGGGAGGCAGAGGCACTCGGATCTCTGTGAGTTTGAGGCCAGCCTGGTCTACAGAGTGAGTCCCAGGACAGCCAGAGCTACAGGGAGACCCTGTCTCAAAAAGACCAAAAAAAAATTTTTTTTTCTTTTAAATCAAGACATCTATTTTTTTTTATTTTTTGTTTTTTGAGAGAGGGTCTCTCTGTAGACCAGGCTGTCCTTGAACTCACAGAGATCCACCTGCTTCTGCCTCCCAAGTGCTAGGATTAAAGGTGTGCGCCACCACGCCTGGCTAAATCAAAACATTTAAAAAATTGTACAGGCACCAGGCGTGGTGGTGCACGCCTTTAATCCTAGCACTTGGGAGGTAGAGGCAGGCGGATCTTTGTGAGTTCAATGCCAGCCTGGTCTACAAAGTGAGTTCCAGGACAGCTGGGGCTACAGGGAGACCCTGTCTGGAAAAGACAAAAAAAAAAATAAATTGTACAGGCAGCATAACTTCTTCCCTCGTGAGTTTTATGCTTCATTTAAAGTAGAAGACACAACTAATTGCTTCTAGGATATATATATATATATATATATATATATATATATATTTTTTTTTTTTTTTTTGTCTTTTTGAGACAGCGTCTCCCTGTAGCCCCTGGAACTCGCTCTGTAGTCCAGGCTGGCCTTGGACTCACAAAGATCTGCCTGCCTCTGCCTCCCGAGTGCTAGGATTAAAGGCGTGTGCCACCATGCCGGGCTGTCTAGGATATTTTTTATAGATGAACATTTACAATTAGTTGACTTTGAGTAAAGATTATACCCTATAAGGTGGGTAGGCTTCAGAAATCAGTTGAAGGTATTAAGAATGAGAACACATTTTTCTGGAGAAAGAATTTGTCTATAATATAAAAATTCTGCTGGAGTAGCCAACCTCCTGATGTGTTCTGCAGATTGACAACACCACAGTCACCTGAGTCAGTGTCCTAAAATGAATCTCTCTCCACAGTCATATTGTTTCTCTGGAGAACCCTGACTAATAATCTGCCAGTTGAGATATCACAAGACCTAGGCTGATTATGGTAATCTTCTCTGATCATAGAAAATATCAAAGTAAGGGAAGTATTGTCTGTCACTGGTGGATACATAGTTAGGGCAGAGATATGTGAAGGAGAAAACAATCAAATCCAGTGATGCAATCCACAATGCTATAGAAAAATTTCCTTTTGAGAAAAAGCTGTAATCTAAAAGATAAACAACCGTCAGTACATCGAAGAAAGACAGAAGGAAATTTCAGGGAGAAAATACAGGGCAAAACACAAGAATGACCTTGGAGAGAAAATCTCCTAAGTCGGGAGACTAGTAATTAAGAAGGAATGAGAGGCTCTTAAGAAGTTATTGCAATAGTCAAGGCAAGAGATGGTCCTTTTTGGACTGGTTTGGTGATATCAAGAAGCTATGTAAGATATTTGCAGGGCATGAAATCAACAGAGCTTGGTAACTCCTGGACGGAGAGGTTGTTTATTGAGGGAAATCATGAAAGGAGACTGATACTGAGAAAGATCAATAAATGCAACTTTCACATATTTACTATATTGAGGGATGGAGCCCTTTTTTTTTTTTTTTACCAGATTAGACAAAAAGAGAGAGTGTTAGTACAGTTGTAGCTTGAATAAATCTTGTTTGTTTTTATTACTTCATGAAACTCATTCTCAAAATTACTTCTTAATTCTGAAAATAAACTGTAGGTTGATTCCTAAGCACATTTAGAGATTCACATTTTAACAGTAAATTTGCATGCAGGTATAAAGTCATGTAACTTTACATTCTTTTTTTTTTTTTAGAATATGACTACATCTCCATCTGTATATGGTAATTACAATGTATGAGTATATATAAGTGGTAAGACAATTCTGGAGCCCATTTATAGATTCACATTGTAATAGCACAGTTGCTTTCAGATACAATGAAATGTAATAATAAAGTTGCTCAGTTTGCCTGCCAACTGGGGATTTGGTGTTAGCATCCACAAATGAGGGAAACCATTCGCCTTTTTTTTTCCCCCCCCGGGACTGTGTTACTTCACTTAGTATAATTGCTTCAAGTTCCATCCATTTACCAGCAAAGCTGGTCATCTTTCTTTACTGCTACATAGAACTCCATTGTGTAGATGTACCACATTTTTGTTATCCAGTCATCTGTTGAGGGGCATTTGGGTTGGTTCCAGGTCTTTGCTATTGTGAAGAGAGCTGCAATAAACATAGCTGTGCATGTATCTTTGTGGTAGGATGCATCTTGTGGGTATCTACCCAGGAGTGGTATGGCTGGGTCAGGTGGTAGGCTCATTTTGAGTCTTTTAAGGGTTCTTCACACTGCTTTCCAAAGTGGTTGTACCAGTTTACATTCCCACCAGCAGTGGATGAGTGTTCCCCTTTCCCCACAACCTCTCCAGCATTTGGTGTCTTTTGTTTTCTTGATCTTGGCTAGTCTTATTGGAGTGAGATGATACCTTACCTTAGTGTGGTTTTAATTTGCATTTCCTTAATTATTAATGATGTTGAACACTTTTTAATATGTTTCTCAGCCATCTTTACTTCCTTACTGGTGAAGACTCTGTTCAGGTCTTTACTCCATCTTTTGAGTAGGTCATTTGTTTTCTTGCTTCTTTGCTTTTTAAGTAGCTTATATATTCTGGATGTTAATGCTTTGTCTGATGTATCCATGGTGAAGGTTTCCTCCCACTCTGTGGGTTTTCTCTTCACTTCTTCGATTGTTTCTTTTGCTGTACAATTTTGACTTATGTATGGAGTGTATATATGCATATTTTGGAATATAAAATTAAAAGTATTGATAAAAATTACAGAAATATAAAATAATATAAAATAAAATAAAAGTATTAATAGCTTTATGGAATAATTTCAGTATAGTCCCTGAGTTATTGAAATATTACAGTAATGTGTAGTTTACATTGTAAACTGATTGTAAAATTTATATTAAATTCTTATAGAACCTTCAAAAAAATTACATTAAAACATATATGTAATTTAGAATGTAAAGTTATATTTCTTTTTACCTGCATGCAACTTTACTGTTAAAATGTAAATCCCTAAATGTGTTTTGGAATTAACCTATAGTTTATTTTCAGACTTTGTAATTCCGATTTATGTGCAGAGTGTATATATACATACTTTGGAGTAATATAAAATTAAAGGTAACAAAAGAGAGAGAAAAACCTGTTCAAAGAACTGACCAAAACAGTAAACTTCTGCATCCAAAGGGTTAAAAAAGACTGAGAAAAAGATGCAAGACAGGACTTAACATGCATGGCAGAATCCATGGGCTCTGGCAGGGATGGGGGAATGAGTCTAAATTTGATTAAGAAATGTTGTGTGAAATGTGCTCAATAAAAGTTAACTTATAAATTATTTCTTAATATGTAATTTGAGATCAGTTAATATGTGAGCCTAGACTGCTTTAATAATTTGTGGAGTATGTATAACGAACTAGAGTTTTGTGTTATAAATATCTGTTTCAACCCCCCGCGCCTATTTCCGGCACAGTTCCCCCACGATCCTGGCTACATAGGAAATTACTTTTGTAAAGTTCCAGGGCAATGGATTTCAAAATGATCATTAATTCTAGATCCTTACAATAAATTGTTCTGACCTGTTCCTATGACAACCACTGAAACATGTAAAAGAAAATGGTTTAAGTTTGGCCTGTTGCAGTCAGCACATCCATCATGTACAAGAAAAGCCTGAGCCAGGCATGGTGGACGCACGCTTTATCCTAGCACTTGGGGCAGAGGCAGGAGGCGGATCTTTTGTGAGTTCAAGGCCAGCCTGGTCATACATGTGATTTCCAAGGACAGCTGGGACTACAGGGAGACCCGGTCTCGAAAGAATCAAAAAAAAAAAAAAAAAAAAAAGCTGATAAAAGACAAAAATGTAAAAAGTGCTAACAGAATAGAGGTTCATTGTGTTTTCTGACAATTATTTGATTGCATGTACTATCTGTATGTTGTGCGTGAAAAATAAATGTTCTCAAGCTGCATAGCTTCTCTTTTTCCTTGTTTAAGAACTCTGAGAGATGTTATCTATTCCATTAAAATAGCATCGTTATTTTTAATTCAAACCTTGCTAATAATACATGTTTTGTACTGACATATTTTCATAAATATTCAACTTTGAAATTTTTGAAAAATTCATGTATTTCCATTTTTAGGAAGTGAATACCCAAGAGAAGTTCCCACGCATAACAAAATTAAAGAAGGAATAGATAAATGGGTAGATTTCAACCCAGTGTAGGTGGAAAACTTTGGCTGCTGATTGAGTGGCAGGCAGCTAGCTAGCTCTTAATGTTCTATTTTAAATAGGCTGAAAGTCAAACCTGAAAACAGATATATTCAAGTGTTCACAGCTAAGATACATATTTATATATGCAACTTTCAAAATGTAATGTTCTGAGATGTTCAAAATACACATTATTTCCAACAACGTAATGGGGCTACACCATGAAGAACTGTCTTTGGGTGGAGGGAGCCAACTAGTTCTCTCCTTTAAGTCTCTGTGGCAGTTATGGAAGAATGTCTCTCTAATCTCATTTCTGGACAACTTGTCAAGTGGAAGGCAGGCAGTTTGCAACCACCAGCTGTGACAGTTTCAGCAACTATTGCAAACACCAGCTGTGATATCTTTAGAATCTATAGCAGCATTCAATCCAAAACCCACTCTCTAGTTAAAGTTAAAATATCTAGAGAAGACTTAGGCAATGTAAGGTACATGTAGACTGTGCTAGAAGAAAAGACACCAAGGTAAATCTTAAAGGCTAAACAAGGGGTATGCAGGTAAGGAAGAGTGAAAAGGGAAGCCTGGGTACAACACTGGCAAAATTCACAATGGCCAGTATCAGTAGGGAGTATGAGGAACATGGAGTGTGGTATTCAATGTTGAATGTGTTGCTTGGTGTTAAGCATGTGGGTGTTCATGTCTAAGCATGTTCAGTGCCAAGAATGTTCAGTATAAAGTATGTTCAGTACTGGGCACATGCAATGGTGTGTGTGTGTGTGTGTGTGTTCAGTGCCAAACGGGTCATCACAGAAGTCTGTTCTGTGCAAAGCATATTGAGGGCCAGTCATGTTCAGTGTGTACATGCTCAGTGCTAAGCAGCAGCATTCCATGCTGAGGGAAGCAGGAAGTGAACCGGATGACATCAGGAGGGATGAACACAGTGTATGCTGTCCAAGGACACAAGTCACTGTAGCTTACAGATGGGCTCTGAAGTTCCTAAATAAACACATGAATTTCCATTGTTGTTAGGAAACAGCACCATAAGGATACATACGTGGTGTGATGTCACATTATGACGATGGCTGAATGAACACAGCCTGACTCTTAGCATTCATTCAAAACAAGATTGGGACCCGAGTGTTCTGAGAACCTGTTCATTCAGCTTTCTCCTGGAACTCTGTGCTCAAAGTCTTCCCTCTCTTTTTATTGACACCTTATAGCTAGCATGACATCGGGAAGTAAAAGCAGACTGTTACTGGAGAAGACTTTTGCTCTGTCTAATACCCATTGACCTGGACCAGCACACACAAACACAAGCAGACACTAGCAGTCTAAGCACCTCTATCATTTGCCACACTAGTGGGATAATTCTCAATGTTTCCAAGGAATATTCACAGCTTTCAGCACTTTTGATATTCACAACATATCCACTTATATATATTATTTTGGTTCAAGGGCAAGAAAAGTTCATGAGGGATTAAAGCTCTGTGTTTAGGCTACAAGAGGAGCCCAAGGCCTACTAAGCTTATTTTAAATTATAAGCGAGCTGAGATAGTATTAAATTATCTTAAAACAAAAGATTAACTTTGGGGTTGCAAGGTTAGGTAAAAATCATTTGCTTAGAAGTCATTACTACATACCTCAGATACAGTCAGAATTTTAGATTAAATTACTCTAGTTACAGTTTGGAAGAAGGATTCAGAGGGACCTGATGAGCACCACAGAGAAGCAGTTAGCTCAAATATCTGTAACATGCCCTGAGGAAAATTTAAGGCTCCTCCAAGGATGTCTTCAAATTATGTAATTTATAGGAGGGAAGACTTACATGATCACTTCAAGTTCAAAATTTCTGTTTAGACGAGATTGGTTTAGTTTATAAGCTGTCATGTTCAATGTCCTGTTCTCTTCCTTCCTCACTGTATCCATCCAGAGTTTCTGGTCCACTTGCCCAACTCCTCCATTCATACATATTCCCACATTCATACAAGCACAGCCTTTCTGTGTAAAGCAAACTTGAGGCTTTTAAGGGGGCAGGTGGAGTGTTAAAGGATGGGAATGGATTGGGGGTGCTATCCTTTAGAGAAAGCTTTGGGGATTGCTAATTTTTTTTAAAGTCCCTGGCTGGCAGTTTCTTAAAATACTCTCTGCTATAATACAGCCATCAGATGCCTAGTTATTTCCTCAAAGCTAGAAGCAATGAAGATGTCTGTCCACTAGGGAACAAATATACAGATGTTGATAAATCTACACGAAGGGATATATTCAGAGCTACAAATGAGTTGTTGAGCCGTGAAAAGATATGAGGGAAACTTAATGTCAAAGAAGCCAGTCTGAGGGCTCCAAAGATAACTCAGTGGTTAAAAGCAATTACTGTTCTTGCGGAGGACCAGGTGTCAGTTTGCAGCACACACATGTGATAGCTCACAACCTCCTATAACTCCAGTTTCAGTGGGCCCAATGCCCTCTTCTGGACTCAAAAGTTCAGATGTCTCTTTAACACGACTTTCCATCCTTTGGATGTACACCCTGTAGTGAGATGGCTCAATCATAGAGTAACTGTCTTTTAAAATTGTTTAGGAACCTCATACTTTTTTCTATAATGGCTGTACTAACTTACCTTCTGACCAACAATGTTTGAAAGACTCTGTAAGGCTTCCCCTTTCCATATATCCTCATCATAGTTAACTATTGCTCATCTTTGAAAAAGTCATTCTAAATAGGAATAAAGTGACACCTCATTATGGTTTCAGCTGCATTTCTCTGATGGCTCAAAATGCTTGTCATAGTTTCTTTTCCTGTTGCTGTAACAGCCTGACTAAAGCAACCTGAAGGAGAAACAGTGCATTTCAGCTCACAGTGCCAGGTTACCACCCATCACTGCAGGGAAGTCACAATGGCAGGAGCCGGAGGTAGCAGGTCAACCCAGCATCTACAGCCAAGAAGCAGAGAGGCAAATGAATTCACACCAGTGCTCAGCTCACTCCACCCACTCTTTTGATAATTAAATTGGTTCTTTGATAATTTCATAAAGGCATACAATGCATTCCGATCACTCTTATCCTCCACCCTTATCACCCCAACCAGGTCTGTTTCTCAGATTCATGTCTTTTTGGGTTTTTTTTTTTGCAACCCACTGTATTTGATCAGAATTATCTATGTGACCATGGGTCAGGAGCTGTCTACCGGAACCTGATGAGCTCCACACTGGGTACACAACTGAAGAGAAGGACTCCCCTGTCCCAGAATCAGTCAGTAGCCATTTGTTCAGCAGGGAGGGGCAGACTTCACGAGCTGGCTCCCCATCCATGCTTTACTGTTGGTTGACAAGGCCAAGCTTGTGCAGGCGCAGGGCAGGCATCTGTAGACTCTATGGCCGCATTATGGCAATGGCTGTGCATCCTTGTTCCCTATTTTTGGCTCTTATATTCTTTCTGTCTCCTTTCCCTTGATGTTTCCTGAGCCTAAGATAGGACGGTATAAATGTCTTATTTGGGCTGAGCACTTACTCTCAGCAACTTGAAGATCCACGCATCGCCCATTCACTGCTATTCCCTTCAAAGAGAGGCTTCTCTGATTGAGACCACTGGGAGTAGCATTTGTCTATGAACAGAGGTATTTAAAAGGCATTTAGGGGGCTGGAGAGATGGCCTAGTGGTTAAGAGTGCCAACTGCTCTTGCAGAGGACCGGTGTTCAATCCCCAGCACCCACACATGTGGGTGCACAAACCTACGTGCAGACAGTACATTCATACACATTTAGGGGCTGGAGAGATGGCCTAGCAGTTAAGAGCACCGACTGCTCTTACAGAGGACCCAGGTTCGATCCCCAGCACCCACATGGCGGCTAAGAACCGTCTGAAACTCCAATTCCAGGAGAACTCCAGTTCCAGGGGAATCTGATACCCTCTTCTGACCTCCGCGGCATTGCACTACACGGGTGCACAGACCTGCATGCAGACAGTACATTCATACACATACAGAAATAAATAAATTAAAAAAATTAAAAAAAAAACAATAAAAATTAAAAAAAAATAAATTTAAAAAAAGGCATTTAGATTCTGTGTAAATTTAGCTGAACAACACTAATAAGTTCCTCCCGAGGGCCTTTGGATTTCCCAGCCATGTTTTCAACTGAGATTATAGTACCAGGCATGATTTCCCTTCTGCAGAATAGGCCTTAAATTTACTGTTACAGTCTATTATCCCCTGCCTAGGGAATGGTACCATCCACAATGGGTGGGGTTTCCCACCTCAATTAACATAATCACGATAATCTCCCACAGTAGTACCCAGAGGCCTTCTCCCAGGTAATTTTAACTTCTGTCAAAGTGACAACAATTACAGTGTTGAATGTTCTTTCATTGTCCTCTTTGGAGTTATTAGGTTCCTTTATTGAAGTGAATTCTGTGGTTTTGAGGCAGGATTTCACTCTGTGGCCCAGGCTGGCCTTAAACTCATGGCATTCCCCTGCCTCAGCCTCCAGAGTGCTGAGGTAATGGGCAAGTAGCACCATAATGTCTCCTTTGACTATTTTTTTCAATAGAATAATCTGTTGTTTAAATTCTTTATCTTATCAGAGAATTTTGCAAACGCTTTTTCGTATTGTCAGTTGTCTCTTTACTGTGCAGAAGCTGTTTAGTTAGATTAATGTCATTTGTCTATTTTTGCTGTTATTTTTATTTATTTATTTATGTGTATGAATGTACTGTCTGCATGTAGGTTTGTGCACCCATGTCGTGCAATGCCGAGGAGGTCAGAAGAGGGTGTCGGATTCCCCTGGAACTGGAGTTCTCCTGGAATTGGAGTTACAGACGGTTCTCAGCTGCCATGTGGGTGCCGGTGATCGAACCTGGGTCCTCTGCAAGAGCAATCGGTGCTCTTAACCACTGGGCCATCTCTCCAGCCCCTGTTTTTGCTGTTGTTATCTGTGCTTTGGGGCTCATACCCAAAGAACTATTTTCCCACACCAACATCATGTTTTCTTCTAGTGTTTTTACAATTTAAGGTTTTATGTTGTTAGTACTTACTCCATTTTGAGTCATTTGTGTATAGGGTTTGAGATAAGGACCTATTTCACTTTTCCTATGGATATTCAGGTTTTGGTTTTTATTGTAATTTCTTGAAGATATAGTCCTTTTCTCATTGTATATTGTCAGAATCTTTTTAAAAAGAATAAACTTGCTATAAAAGGAGTGTGTTTATTTCTGGGGTCTCAGTTCTGTTGGTTGTATGTATCTTTTTATTTTTTTTTTAATACCATGCTTCTTAGCTTACAACCACTTTATTAAGTACTTTGAAATTAGGAAACATGATTCCTACAATTTATATCTTCTTCCTCAAGATTAGTTTTGCATTTAAGATCTGTCGAAGTTCTATAATACTTTGCATCAAAGATGTAGATGATTTTGGTCACTTTGAATATTTTAGCAAAGTTAAATTTTTTCTGATTCATAACCTTGGCATGCCTTTCCATGTATGCAAGTCTTCCTCAATATCTTTCATCAATAGTTCAAGATTTTTCAATGTACAGGTCTTTCTTCTCTTTCATTAATTTTATTCTCAAGCCTAGTATAGTGGTACACATCTGTTTTAGCATTCTGGAGGCTGAGGTGGGAGGATTGTAAATTTGAGGCCAGAGTGTACTACATAGACAGATCCTGTCTCAAAAAGCCAGTGAACAAATGAGTGAGTGAATGAATGGACCAATAAGAAAAAAATATTCCCAAAGTATTCCAAGTTTATTCTTAAGTAAACTACTGTGAATGGGATTATGACTTTGATTGCCTTTGTTAATAATGTGGAGAAACATTGCTGCAACTTTATTGATTTTTTAGCAGCTTTTCAGCAGGGTCTTTATAACTTTATGTATCTTTTTATTTTTAAGTATTTTATTTATTATTTTTACTTTACTTGTATAGCTGTTTTCCCTGTCTCTGTGTAAGTGCATCCATGCCATGCAATGCCCTCAAAGGTCAGAAAAGAACACTGGGGCACTGGATTCCCCTGGAACTGGAGTTACAGATGGTTGTTAGCTGCCATGTGAATGTTTGGACTCAAACTCAGATGGCCTGCGAGAGCAGACAGGACTCAGCCACCAAGCCATCTCTCTAGTCCTGAGCTTTTTGTATCTTGAGATTATACCACTTGTCCGCAGGTCATTTGCCTTCTTCTCCCCCTAGGGCTACCTCCCTTTCCTTCCTCTCGCAGGAGTACTTCTAGCACTGTGTTGAACAGAAGCAGCAACAGCAGGCCTCCTTGTCTTACTCCTGATTTTAAAAGGAAGTGCTTCTTTCTACCTTTAACCTTTGAACGCAGTGTTGATGGAACTTTTGTTTTGCTTTTTCTGTCCTCTTGATCTACCTGAGGGGTGCGGGATCTGCAGGCACATACCACATGCTGGGCTTCCTCAAACTGTGACCTTTGGTAAACTAGTTCTCTTTAATTCAATTTGTGACACAGCTTTGCTTTGTCTTACTTTGTAAAATGTAGGTTACTGAGTAATCATAGACTAAGGAAGGTTTCTTTTCCATTGACATAAACCTGAAATGTGTGATTGGCTTCTGAGTACTATGGGACTCCTTTATTTTACTATCTGTCTCTCTTTATCTTTTTTTTTTTTCTGATTAATAGATTGATTAGAGATAAAGTCTTCCTTCAAGATTATGAGCCTCTGATCTCCTTGAGCTTTTCATGCTCCTACCCCCATCTTTTAAAAGATATTATCTAGTCATTCTCTCTGGATCTGGCTCAATAATAATTTGGTCCTTAGTCTCATCACTTTCTCTGAAGCTGGTACCTGCTAAGCCAAGGCTGTGTGAGTGAGCAGCCATGACTGTGTCATCCGCAACACTGAATCCGTATCATGGGATCCCTCACGTTGCTTCTGTCCTAGATGACTGGCAAGGTGTGAGGTCCCAGCTTGGGAACCTGCAAGGCCCTAGCCACCTTCTTTGTGACCTCACAGCTTCACGCTCTGTCCCTGCACCTGTCCTAGTTTTCTTTAGGAGAAGATTCTAGCCCGGGACACTCTTCCTGGTCCAGAGGAAAGTAATACACTCTCTAAAGGCTGGGTATATTAATTTTTTGGCACCGAGACTTTGAGAAGCTGTTTTCTGGAACTAACATTCTTCTTTCTTGTTTAACATTCTCCTTACAAATTAATGTAAGTGCCTTCATTCACTGTAGTTTGGCCACGGTCTGTAATTGCTGTTCCTGAAACTCCTGTGACTCAAATATTAAAAAAAAAAAAGTATGAATTTCCTTAAGTTAAAGGAGAGGAGTTTATGACAGTATGTGAGTCACCAAGAGCACACAGGAAGTCCACATCTGTTGCTCCTTGGAACATCCAGCGCCTGGGGGTGGGGAATATGCTGAGCTTCCATTGAAGGCCCTACTGTGCCAAATAGTTTGGGGTGCATAGAAAAGTGAAAGAGAATCCCATAGCTACAGGAATTAGCATTAGGATACAATTCTAAGATCTAGAGAATGGTTGCATAAAGAAGTCTTCAGGGGGCATCTCAGTGGTAAAGCATCTGCCTAGTAGGCTTGAGGCCCTGGCTTCCATCACACATCCCCCCACTCCCCAAATTCCTCCTCAAAAATAAGTTTTACAAAAATACACTATTAGTAAAGAAGCTTTTTTGGAGGAAGTGTGGTGTCCCACAGTGGGAAGGGTCCAAGCTTTGAAATGAGATGTGCTAGGGACCTTTTGCCTTGGTCTGATTGGCTCAACAGTTTCCAGCAAGTTATTTAGTCTCTGAGCTTGGGTCCATTAACTTCAGAATAAGAGATGATAATATCTGCCTCTCAAAGCTAAGAGAGTAATCTAATGATTGATATAATGTGTAATCAATGGATCAGTGGATACTAATTTGATTTGAGGAAGAACATTAAGAAGTCAGCCAGAAAGGTCTCACAAGTAAAGCAGTGTTTGCTGTCGACTCGATGAGCCATATTTGAGGCATCATTAATTATTTCAGTTTTTGTTTAAATTAGCATTTCCTTGGACAGTCTGTGGACTTCCAGCATCACATCAGAATCACCTGAGTAACCATTAAGGACACAGATTCCAACCCAGACCTACAAATATGTATTCTTTTATAAGCAGCACGGATACTTTGAGTTCTCTGCCTAAAAGCCAAACTAAATTCCTTCAAAAATGCCAATTTCCAGTACAGGAAAAGGCGAGTCAATGAATCTGTATCATTTAGACTGGGTCTTAGTTCATTATTGATTGATCAGTTGTACCCTCCTTCTTCATCATCCTAACCCCTGTTCTTCTGAATACACCACAGGAACTCTCAATTTTGTGTAAGTCAAACTAAACCACTCAACCTAACTTTGACCTTCTTCATCCTCTTTATCCGCTTCCATCCTAATAAGTGAAATCGTCGATTTAGCAATCTCCAAGACCTAGGGATCAACCCCACCTCCTTTAGTGATTGTTAAAGGACAGGACATCTCTGTTGCCTGGTCCTAATTCCTTGAATAGAGTTCTTACTCTTCATTGGTTTTCAAATTCATCCTTTTGTTTTCCATGGCTATCACCCTAGTTTAGACTATGAAGATTAAAGGTATGTTGTTTTGCCAGGCGTAGTGGCACACGCCTTTAATCCTAGCACTTGGGAGGCAGAGGCAGGCAGATCTTTGTGAGTTCAAGACCAGCCTGGTCTACAGAGTGAGTTCCAGGACAGCTGGGACTACAGGGAGACCCTGTCTCGAAAAAAACCAAAAATAAATAAATAAATAAATAAATAAATAAATAAATAAATAAAAAAGGTAGGCTGTTTTATTTCTTAGCAGTATATTATTTATTCATTTATTATATTTTAGAAAGTCATGAAAATATACTTAGGAATGTATATTTAGGAAAAAAATGTCTGTGAAGAACATCACATTACTACCATGCTTAGAACTCTTGGAGAGCACTCTACCACAATCTGAATGTTATTCTCCCTTAACTTCACATCTGAGGTTTTTCATCATCTCTCACTACAGTGATTAATGTTCCACACCTGAATTCAGCCACATGACACTGCTCATGATACCCACAGTTGGCCATGCCTCTTAGTCTTGATAGGACTCTATATTAATGCTCCCAATTCAATAGCAACCCCATTCATCATTCAATAGATTTATGGTCATGTGTTTCTATCTCTGTGAAGTATTTCCTAAACATCTCTGCTTACTTTCCTTCCCTTTAAGTAGGTTTTTATCCATTCATTCCATAAATGTCTAGTGAGCCCTCACGTGTCAACTATTTATTCTATATGCTAAAGATGCATAGGGCAACAAACAGAACTCCCTTTGTTTTGAGGCTTGTGTAGTATTGGAATGGAGTGAGCTGGGTGCTTATAATAAACAAAATAGATGAGTGAATTAACCCTGAGCTCTAGGTGGTAAACACTATAGAGGACAGCAGGGCAGCTAAGGCATATGGAGCTGGGAATAAGGTGGAGTTCAGTCTTTAAATAAGGTGATCAGAATGGGCCCTACTGAAGAGTGGAAATTTAGGCAAACCAAAATGAGGGAAGAGAATGAATGCTACTGAAACTTCTGGAAGAAGGGCAATTCCCAGGGACAGCCAGAACCAGGGCTTTTAGGTGTCAATGGACCTTTATGTGCTGGGAATACCAAGGTGATCTGGGTGGTTAAATTACCAAGCATTGTTGGAGATGGAATTATGGATTCCCTAATTTTGTAGCTATAAAAGAATTTAGGCATCTACTCTAAGATTTATTTGAAGATTTGGAGAAACGAGGAGAAAGGTGGCATTATCTGATGAATATGTTAAGAAGATAGTTTTTACTGTAATTCTGAGACTAGATTATGGCTTGGGTCAGGCAGGAACAAAACAGGAAATCAAACGGCAGCTGCAGATGTATACGGGTGCACATGTTTGTGAGTGCATATGATATATATATGGTATGAGTACATAATTTTGTATTTACATTTATCACATTTCTTGAAATGATAGAATTTGTGCATCTCTTTCCCTCTGATTTCCTTAATCTTAGGTCATTTATCTTGTGCACAATCCCTTGGGTATTGTATGACTTCAATAAATATTTGGAGGACAAACAGTGAAGAAGAAGGAAGGAAAGTGGGAAAGGAGAGAGGAAGAGAAGGATGAGCAGAGTAGAATAGAAAGGAATAAAAATAATTAAGTCAGTAAGATTAAGTGAGGTCTTGCAGGCTGATTTTCAGAGTTCGTGCACTGGGTTTAAGTAATGACATAGCTATGCTGTTGATTAGTTATTTATCCTCCCTGTGCCTTGGTTTACTCATATGTAAAATAAGACAGTCGTACCTATTAATATTTCACAGACTTGGGGAAGGCGTGCTGGCTCAGCAGTTACGAGCACTGTCCGTTCTTGCCAAGGAGGTGGATTTGGTGTCCAATACTCATATGGCTACTCACAACTGTCTATAACTCCAGGTTCAGATGATCTGACACCCTCTCTGGCCACTATGAACATTACATGCATGTGGTACAACTACATCCATGCAGGCAAAACCTTCATACACATAAAATAAAAATAAATCCACTGAATACCAAACACATTAATAAACCAACAGGATGTTTAAGCTGAGGTAATAGAGTTCACATTCCAAAGTGTGTGCTGTATTAGAAAGTCATGTGTGATGAGTTTGAATCATCTCATTTACGTGGAGAGTATAAACGGGTTAGCGATTGAACTGGAGAAAAAGGGTTTCTGTTTGTAAACTTTCTCTGCTAGATGCCTCTAAACTGTGGAAAGAAAATGACTTCCCAAAGAGAAACATAATTGTCATGAGTAAACGTCACATTTTCTGCAGTAATGTAAATGACAATAACCAGTTCATACAAAGGGCAACTTTAAACATGTGACTACTTCCAAAAGTGTTGAGCTAGATCTCTGAAGCACTAAGGATGTTTGTCTTCCCTTTGCCCCATCTTCTTTCCACATACCAAAAAGCCTGACCATTCTGAAGCCTTCATTATGTAAATGATCATACAGAAAAGTCTTGAACTAACTCTTCTTTGGTCCCCACGGATTTAAGCCCTTCCACCAGCTTAAAGTCCTCTGGTCTTAAAGGTCTCATCCAATCATAGCATCATCTTGAAGTCTGGAAACTTATCTACATCAGGTCAGGGGCAGATGATGCACCTGGGGTGTAGTTTCTTAAGCACAGCTTCCCAAGGTCAGTTCCTCTTAATCTCTAGGCCTGTGAATTATTTGTGTATTCCATATGGACAAAAGTATTATCTGCAGAGGAAGCGAAAAGAGCATTGGTGAAAAGAGAATTCTCCTAGTTTGACTTCCATTGCTGTGACAAAACACTCTGACTGACACCAACTTGGGGAGGAAAGGGTTTATTCAGCTTACATCTCCTGGATCACAGTTCATCACTCAGGTAGCACAAGGCAGGAACTCAGGGCAGGAACCTGGAGGCAGGAGCTGAAGCACAGACCATGGAGGAATGCTGTTCACTGGCTTGCTCCTTGGCTCATGCCCAGCCCGCCTTCTTATACAGTACACAACAACCTGCCCAGGGTGGCACTACTCATTGTGGGCTGGGCCCTCCCCCACTGCTCGACCATCAAGACAATACTCCACAGATGTGGCCACAGGCCAATCCAATGGAGCCAATTCCCTGACTGAGGCTCCCTCAACCCAGGTGTGTCAAGTTGACACCAAAGCTATCCAGCACAATTGACCCCTTGTCAACTTGACACACAAACACATCACTATTAAACCACCTTTCCAGTTCTTATCCCCAAAGTATGATGTTAACACTAATCACAACCTAAGACAGTACATCCTTAAAAGCCCCACAGTCCTTAAAATGTCCAAACACTTAAAAGTCCAGTCTATTAAAAGTCTCTTAACTGTGGGCTGCTGTAAAATCCAAAACAAGTACTGTCTTATTTCAAAGGGAAGAATCAGGCACTCTCAAACAAAACCTAAGTCCAGCAAGTAGCTCAAGGCTGGACACCTGGGATTCACTCACGATCTTCTGGGCTCCAAAGGGTCTCGGCAGCTCCCCCTCTCCGACTCTGCCGTCCGTGGCACACTCATCTCGCAGGCCCAGGCCGACTCCATTCTACACCTACCGCTGCTCTTGGTGGTCGTCCCAGGGTACCGGCATCTCCAAAAAGCTGGGGTCGCTACTGAAACTGAGGCAGCACCTTCACCAATGGTCTCTTCTGACCTCTCCTGGTGCAAAGCCTCAGCTTCTCTCCATGACCCCTGCAATCCTGGGGTCTTCACAGCAACCGAGGTGCACTTCCACCAATGGTCTTTCCTGACCTCTCACAGTGCCAAGCCTCGGCTGCTCTCTGTGACCCCCTCAAATTTCAACACCGGAACCATATAGGAGACTCTTACACGTTACCAAGTCCGGCTTCTGGCTCGAGATGGAGGCTCAGGCCCTTTCTGGGTCACAGCTTCTGTGTGCTGACCTTGAAGATATTCTCCCCAGAAGATTTCACCTCAGTGATGCTGGTCTCTTGTTACTTACAGCTGATTTTTCAGCCCCAGCTAACCAGCATCAATTGCCCCAGTACCACAAAAGTTTCACTTCAGGTTCTGGTCTCTTGTTACTTACAGCTGATTCTCCACAGCCCCAGCTGACCAGAACCCACAGATTACACAGTCCTGATGATCTCTGCTCTCCTTTGAAACTAGAAACTTCACAAGCCAGGCCTCCATCTTCTACAACTCCTTCAGCAAAACTGCTCCAAGCTCCACAGCAACAATCTTTAGGCATTCAATGATCTTCCCAGCCCAAAGTTCCAAACGCCTCCACAATCCTTCCCCAAAACACCAAGGTCAGGTCTGTCACAGCAATACCCCACTCTTCTGGTACCAATTTCTGTTCTAGTTTGTCTTCCATTGCTGTGACAAAACACTCTGACCGACACCAACTTGGGGAGGAAAGGGTTTATTCAGCTTACATCTCCTGGGTCACAGTTCATCACTTAGGGAGCCCAAGGCAGGAACTCAGGGCAGGAACCTGGAGGCAGGAGCTGAAGCACAGGCCATGGAGGAATGCTGTTCACTGGCTTGCTCCCCTGGCCCATGCCCAGCCCGCCTTCTTATACAGTACACAACAATCTGCCCAGGGTGGCACTACTCTTGTGGGCTGGGCCCTCCCCCACTGCTCGACCATCAAGACAATACTCCACAGATGTGGCCACAGGCCAATCCAATGGAGCCAATTCCCCGACTGAGGCTCCTTCAACCCAGGTGTGTCAAGTTGACACTAAAGCTATCCAGCACAAGAATACTCCATGTTGTTCGTGGAGTCAGTATGCCCATATGAAATACATGGGCACCTTTTACTTAGAATGTCCCAGAATTCACTAGGCATGTCTAGTGAGGCAAATGCCATAAAGTTACCTTAAGAGTACCACGTGCTGGAGAGATGGCCTAGCAGTTAAGAGCGCCGACCGCTCTTACAGAGGACCCGGGTTCGATCCCCAGCACCCACATGGCGGCTGAACACCGTCTGTAACTCCAATTCCAGGAGAACTCCAGTTTCAGGGGAATCTGAGACCCTCTTCTGACCTCTGTGGCATTGCACGACACGGGTGCACAAACTTGCATGCAGACAGTACATTCATACACATACAGAAATAAATAAAATTAATTAAAAAAAAAAAAAGAGTACCACGTGCAGAGCCATCCTGTATGGCTGTTTCCTTCAAAGGTCAAAATGCAGTTGCCTTTAAACAGGTCCTGCTATTTCACTGTAGTGTTACCACCTGAAGTAGCCAACTCGCTGTGGGAACAGAAGCAGCAGGTCCAAAACGAAGCAGTGTGGCCGGATCCTGTGAGAAGTAAATCTTTTCGAGAGGCTCGACATCTTCCTGAGACAATCCTCAGTACAGGAGGCTAAAATGTCTTTTCAGGGGCATGTGGTGACAATGTAAAACCACCAATGTGAGAGTCCAGCCTAAGGAGCAACAACACAAAACTCGTCAGAAGGTGCCGCAGAGGTAGAACCACTACAGAAAACACTGGGGTAGCTCGCCACTACTTCAAACGTCACCGTTCAAATCATGCGTGAATTTTTGTCATGTACTTTATTTTTCCAAAAAACGGTGTGTTCTCATAAGACGAATTGAATTCATTCCAAGTTAGGTATAAATTACTGATAATAATAGCTAATTTGTATTAAAAGCCCACTGTGTTCTAAAATTTGTGACATTTCCCTCACATGTATCATCTTTAATACAGGTCACCATCCTGTAAAATAAGAATTACATTATTATGTAGGAAAAAAAGAGAGATTTTGAGAACATAAAAAATGTATATTTCACTGATGCCTTTCTGTACTTAATTAAAAATGTACAAAATTAAGTTGCAGCCCTAAGAAAAATTTCTGTAAGTCTAGTCATGATGTTCTGGTTTATGCTGCACTGTTAGGAAAGGAGTCTCCAAAGTATTTTTTTTTTAACTAATGGCACTGAGTAGAACTCCATTGTGTAAATGTATCACATGAAATTATGAATTGTACAGGTACATGGACGGATGGAACTGGAAACAGTTATACTAAGTGAAGTAACACAGTCTCAGAAAAACAAATGACATATGTTCTATATCATTTGTGGACCCAAGCACCAGATCCTTCTAAGCTACCTGATGTAACTGCAGTAGTCAGGAAAACGAAAAGGAATCTGGGAGATAAAGAGAGAGAAGAACAGGAGGAGACTGCTGTTACCAAGAGGAAAATGGGTAAAATGGGGGTATTTAAATGGGAGTTGGAGGAGGTTTATACAAGGAACTATGGTGATCAAGGGGATGTGGGGGACCCTAAGAGGCAGGTATTATCAAGGATTTTTAAGTTTCATTCACCCAAGGCTCTGGGACCATTGAAGAAGAGGGGGCAGAAAGATTGTAAGAGCCAGGGAAGGAGGTGCATAACTATATCAAAATAGAGTCTTACAGGCTCCTGGGACCTTGCTCATATGAACCCGCAGCAGTAATGTCAACATGTACAAGACCCAGGCAGATCCCAGCAGACAAATCCAGCGTAGAATTGTAGAAATGGGCAGCAGGCCCCAATCTTAGCCGAAGAGCTATTGGTAGCTGATTACTACTGGGGGATAAACCTCTGATCTTCTTAAAGGGAGGGACTCTGGATAGGTTGACCGGATCTCAGTGGATGAACTTGCACTGAAGGACATGTGGGGACACTAACTTGTCTCCATAGGCCTTAACATCAATGACAAAATGCATGAAATCCAGTGATGGGGGTATGGGAGGGCACC
Organism: Rhizomys pruinosus; assembly: GCA_009823505.1. Lineage (NCBI taxonomy): Eukaryota > Metazoa > Chordata > Mammalia > Rodentia > Spalacidae > Rhizomys > Rhizomys pruinosus. Next base: position 3,221,453 of record VZQC01004878.1, on the reverse strand, counting down.
AGTGGAGAGTGGGTATAAAGATGATTAAGATGTTCTGTCTGAGCTGGGCGTGGTGGTGCACGCCTTTAATCCCAGTGCTCAGGAGGCAGAGGCAGGCGAATCTCTGTGAATTCAAGGTCTACATAGTGAGTTCCAGGACAGCTGGAGCTATAGGGAGACCCTGTCTCAAAAAGACCAAAAAAAAAAAAAAAAAAAAAAGATGTTCTGTCTGAAATACACATAAATTCAATAAAAAATTTTAAAGAGATAACATGATTTATTAATAGCAAGTGTGAATTTTTTGGCTGGCAATAATTATAACAATTTTTAATTATAAATGAAAAAGAAAGTAAGGCTCCTATTAATAAAAACAATCCTTGTGCTAAAAAAATAACTAATGCAGAGATGTTTCTGCAATGCTTAGGACTCTAGCTTTCCACCAGAGTCAGGAGAGCTCTAGAAATTCCCAGGCAAGCAACTACTCTTAAATTGGAAGGTTTTTTTTTACCTTGTTGGAGAAAGAGAAAGTTGAAGTCAAATGGAAAGGTAAGTGCAGACTAAGGTGTGGGAAGCCATAGACAGGACTCAGGGGGCAGAGCTCATGAGAATGGAGAAGGACTTTATCCCACCACCCCCAGGCCCACATCTCTACCTCCCACCCTACAGAGAACTTCTCATTTCAAGAAAGGAAGTGTCTCTCCCAGTTTCCTGTGTTGGTTTAGGTGTTAAGAAACTTGCAGCAGGGTATGCAGTGACTTCAAATAGAAGAGTGACAGGATCAGGAAATAAAGAAGTTTCCACACCAGGGCTCTGATTCTGCAGAAACTAACAAGGGGCTTTGCACAAATTAATCTCTTGGCATCTGTTTTTCTTATCTCTAGAATGAGAAGGTTGGAGTTCACGGCCTCTCAGGTGTCACCAGATGTAAAGAACTTTGTTCATAATGTGTCTTTTGTCCATGTACCTTACTCATCTTCTAGATTCAAGCTTTGGGTAGTTCTCACTTAATGGAGGACATTCCTAGTGTGGAACCTCCACTGAAATCTAGCTCAGGTTCCTCTGAGAATGAAAGGGCTTTATTTATGCCAAATTGTCATTTCACAAGCATATTAATGGTCAGGCTTCAATGATATTTAAGAAACAAAGACTTTTTTAAAGCCACAGCTATTAAATTGTTATTATTTTTTGACTATTGTTGGCATGAAATCCACCAAAGATTATCTCTTCTTTTGTACTATTTAAAGGAGTAGTTCTGGTATACTAAAATATATCTTTCTTTTAAACTATGAATAACCTTTATTTCTTCTTTCATCTCCCATGAAAAAATGTATTTATTTTTCCTGACAAATTGGAAATTGAATTTTTTTCAAAAATATTTTCAGGGCTGGAGATATGGCTCAGTGCTTAAGAGCACTGGCTGCTCTTGCAGAGGACCTCGGTTCAGTTCCCAGTACCCACATGGCAGCTGACAATCATCTGTAACTGCAGTTGCAGGGGATTCTAACCCCCTCAAGAACTGCACAGCACGGGCGTACTTACCCACATGGAAGCATAACACTCATACACATAAATTAAAAATAATAACATATTAAAATATTTTCAAAAAGCTTCCTTAGATCTGAGATTACCCTTTATAAGCCTGGAACAGGATAAGAATGAGAAGACAAATAGAAGACTAACTGCAACACCTGCTCATCAGGCTGTGTGGAACAGGGATTCCTTTGTTCAGTGAGATCATAGCCTCCTGTTTCTTCTACTCCAGGTGAGACTCTTCCTCTTCCTTTATGACTGGAATAGGCTTCTTGATGATTTCCCTGCCTCCAGCCAGCCTCACATTCTTCTCTCTACCAACCCATCTGCCTATAGCTGTAAATTATTATTATTTAGTAGAAGGGTCTTAAAAAATCATCATACAAGAATTATATACATTGGATGCTTAAAACCTGATGGGGACTCTGGAAAAACACAAATCTCAGAGTCCTACCGTGTGTGACTTCTGTGTTTTTTCAAAATCTAGCATACAACTGATTTCCATTTTATCTTTTGAATTATCCTGGACACCCTTCATTTTAAGATGAGCCAGGTAGCACAGGTCTGTAATATTATGGTAGGTTGAGATGATAGAACAAGTTGAAAGCCTGTCTCTGGGCTGCAGAGTAAGGGTAACCTGAGCTTATGCACTGTTTCTTAGGCTAGCCTTAAGTTAAAGAGTAACTTTAACTTAAAGTTAAAGAGTAACTTAAGGCTAGCCTAAGAGACTGTCTCAAAATGGAAAGTAAAAAATAGGAATGTGGATATAGCTCAGTGGTAGAAGACTTGCTTAGCATGCACTAAAGTCCAAGGTTCAGTCCCCAGCACGACAAAACAAAACACACTTCTAGACACAGAAAATTCTTAAGTCCCCAACCTATCATGTACTACTGAATATATTCACTCTTGTCCTTCTCAGAGCCTGGAAGGTGTCTCTCCATCTGTGTACAGTTTATCCTTTCTTAAAGCTTCACTCAGATCCTCTCTTTCCACAACATCCTTCTTGACGGCCAGAGAGAACAGAGTTGTTCTGTGTTCTTCAATTCCACACTACATTGATCTGATTAGCCCACAGCCCATTTCAATCTATCTTAAGATTATAGTTGCTCTTATCTTTGTTTCCTCAAAAGCCACAAAACCCCACACTTTAGGATTAAGACCATGCCATGATAGTTTCCACACCCACAGGGCTTAGAACAATGTCTAGGGCAAAGTATACTTAATCAAATTTAAGGCCATGCCTTAATTCCAACCCACTTCCTCACTTCATCACCCACATCAGAAAAGTGTGGGCTGAGACCAAGGCTGTAAAAAGGCTGGCATGGCCCTGCCTGGACGGATTTGGAGAACAAACTAGGATGCCTTCTAGAGAGGAGCACCCAGAATAAACAGACTATGAGAAGAGACTTCTTGGCTGATGGTCTCACAGTCAAGAACCTTAAAAGGCCAATGTTGCCCGAATTTCAAGGGTGGTAAGTATGACTGAGAAAGTTATCCTCAGGGGGTTTGGACCTCTTAGGCCTCCTTACCTGGATTCCAAACTCAATACTAATTCTTTGCAGGTAGTTGATGATGGAGAGCAGCATTGACTGAGATTGGTGGCTGGGAAATGGTTGGGATGAAAATTAAGCCTCCACCATGTAAGTGGCACCTAGAAAAAGCAGCTGAATTTGGAAAGGAAAAGCCAATCCAAGACCAAGCTTCTAAACCAGACTGCAGTCGGCATTTAGAATCAAGGAAGAGGAACCCCAAGTGGTCTTTAGCCTCCTGGAGGTTGCGGTTATGTCCTTCTACCCCCTCCCCTAAATAATTAAATAGCCAGGCAGGCCAGAACTAAATGTTACAGGCCCTGGGGTGTGGAGTTGGGACATCTGAAGACGTTGCAGCTGGGTAGCAGGGATTAGGAATGACTGACAAGGTTTATTATAGAATTAACTTTCAATCCATTAGGTCTGAAGCTATCTTCAAACACCTTCCTGGAGCATCTGTGGTGCTAATGGAAAAGTTTCTATTGAAAGATGTAGGAATCATCCAGAGACTGTGCTGAAATTTGGATGGAAGCTTTACTTCTTCCACAGTGCTCCATGGAATAGATTTCTCAGCTCAGTTGGCTCCATACCACAGAGGAACACAGTTGAGATTGACTTGCCTGTGAATTTTCTTGCCCACAGCTCATCTGTCGCTTACGCCCGGATGTTTGCTCTTCTCTTGTAAATGAACTGAAGTTCTGAAGTAGTGTGGCTCAGTACATGTAGTGTGGAAGTGCATTCTGGCCTGCATATCTGCAGGCCTAGATACATGTTCTTACTACCACAGATTAAGTTTCTTATCTGAATACTTAATGAATGTGCTTGTTGTGGGAACAAAATTAATAATAATAATAATAACAGAATATGGTTGCTGCAGTCATGACCATTAATAAAAAAAATTCAAAATGCTGCTTGTAAGTAACAGGACAAAGTAAGCACTTAACTACAGGGACCTTTCCAAATAACACATTTTATACTTTGTACAACAAGGTTTCAATGCTCCATTTTATATAATTGTTATTATCTTGCCTGCTCCCTGGGCCCCGGTTTCTACAACAGTGAAATACAATTACAAAGCCTAATGGGCTTTTAGAATGTTAAAACTGTAATTATCCCCTAATTCCATATTTTAGTAGTTTCTCATGTCTAGCCAATTACTTTTAAAAATGTTTCTTGCCAGCCATGGTTGTGTACTCACTCCTGCAATCCCAGCGCTCGGGGGGTGAAGGCAGGATTGTGAGTGTGAAGCCTACTGTCTACATGGCGAGACCCTATTACACAAAAAGAGGTGTCTTGGTTTAGAGAGATGAATCGGTGGGTAAAATCCTTGCTGTGTAAGCATGAGACACTGAGTTTGGATTCCCAACATCCACATCAAAGCTGAGCATGATGGGACATACCTATAACCCCAGTGTTAGGGGACAGAAAGAGATGGATTCTGGGAGCTCAGTGGCCACCCAGCCTAGTTGAAATGGTGAGCCTCAGGTTCAGCGTTAAGATCCTATCTTAAAAAACACATAAGATGGAGTTCAGTACAGGAAGACAGCCCAGGTCAAGCCCTGGTCTCCATATGTGGATGAATGGCACATATCTGCACATACACATGTACACCACACACACAAATGCACAAAGAATCATAGAAAAATTTATTGATGATATGTAATGTGGAAGATACAGAATGCAAAAAATAAAAATATTCTATATCCACTGTTAGTATTTTGCTGTAGATTTATTATTTCTTACATGCTTATGTCCAAATGTATTTTATTCCACACTGGTTCATTCTACCTGTTGAGTTTTAAATCCTAGTTCCATTTTTAATAACTTTCTTGTAATGTGACTGTCAATGGATGAAACATTATATCATAATAATTTATCACTTTAGGGGCTGGGGTGATGCTCAGTGGATAAATCAAGGACCCGAGTTCAGATTCCCAACATCCACATAAAAGCTAGGCATGGTGTTGCTATAGGAGTGGAGCAGGTGGGTGCTGGAACTCTCTGGCCAGTTAGCCTAGCCCAGATGAGGAACTGCAGGTTCACTGAGAGACTCTGTCTCAGAAATAAAGTGGAGAGCAAGAAGTGGAGGACACTGATGTCAAACTCTGACCTCTGCACATACATGGGTAAGCACATTTGCATACACATGCACGCAAACACATACAACATACAAATAGATCATTAATTTCTCATCATGTACGTCACATCTTTTGGAGGAATTTCTCAGCTTTATGCCTGAAATCCACATGTTATTTGCAGTATTTTAGATAAGAACTTGTTAAGTATCTCTTCCATCTCTACACCTCATGGGAGTCTTTTTTCTTTTTTTTTCTTTTTTTTTTTTTTGTTGTTGTTTCCAATATGCATTATGCCCAACTGATTTGGACAAAAGCTCAGGGGGCCCTACACAAGAAATACTTACAACTAGGTAATTGGCACTAGCATCCACAGATGAGGGATACCATTCATCGTTTGTTTTACTGGGACTGTGTTACTTCACTCAGCATGATGTCCTCGGGAGTCTTTTTTCTTAGTGTTGAACGTATTTTTATGGAAATCTTATTCACATGTCCAGCTCTTGCTCTCTTCTTCTTACACCATATTTGTCTATTTCCTGGATTGTTTCATTTTTTTCCTTTTAATGCCTTGAAATGTGGTAAGGAACGGAGACCTTTGCTGGACTGTATGAATACCATCATCCACTCTCTAATGGCTCTAGCTGGAGCAGTGTTAGATGCTGTTTAGCATACTTCTAGGAAGACGGTTAAGAATGAGAGTGATTTCAAATATATTTGGTTGCAGGATTATATTTTATTAATGCAACATCACTGAAAGATGAAAAGTTCACAGGATGCCTGTGGCTCTCTTTGAGTTATCATAGATCATAGATCACCTCCTACAAGTGGACGTGTTCGTGTGCCATGAAAATGTTATGGCTTTGAAAGCATGTTTCTACCTTCCTCTCCATAGTGAGTTATATTAATTTAGATTCCTACCAGAAGTATATGTAGTTGTCCATCTCACAAACACTGACTTTTAAAAAAATAATATTTTTATTTCATGTGTATGAGTGTATTACCTGCATATAAGTGCACCCATGTCATGCAATGCTTACAGTGGTTAGAGGAGGACACTGGATCCCCTGGAACTAGAACTAATGGTTTTTACATGTGAGTGCTGGGAACCAAACCTGGGTCCTCTGCAAGAGCAGCTGGTGCTCTTAACTGCTGAGCCATCTCTCCAGCTGAACCACTGACTTTTAAGGTGAAATCCTGTTGCTCTCCTCATTGCTCTCTGTTCCCGGCTGGCAGGAAAAAGGAGAGGACACACTCTTGTTCTTCCAGACGCAGTTTATTCAGGCAACTCTTACACCAACTCTGTCTTCCCCTTCCCGTGTCCCCTCCTCATATCCCCTCTCTCAACCCGGCCTCCTGCAAGGGCGCCAGCGCCGTGGCAGTCTCTCATTGGTCTGTAAGTGGTTTGCACAATATACGGAAGTCAGCGGACACGCTAATGAGGGCTCAGGTTCGGCGTTCTCTTATTGGCTGGGGAATGAGCTGGGCAGTCAGGCAACAATCAGGTGATCATAAGACCTGGCCAGGGTCCAAAGCGCCATTTTGGCCAATGCCTGCTCTCCACATCTCCCCCTTTCTTTTATAATATGGCAGAGAGAATGCCTGACTTAGGTTGCCCCTGCAGAGGTATTCCTTACCCGTCATGGGGTCAAACAAACAGCATGGGTTTGTTCCCTGTCTTAGGTTGGTAATACATGCAGCGGGTCTTACCCGTCTTTGACTACTTCTCTAGCATGCCAAGCCAAACTTGAGGTGAACTGCCCAGTTCAATAGCGGCAAGAGCCTGCACGAAGAACGCTCTTTCTCTGCGCTGATTGTTCCGCATTCGCATCAGACACCACAGACACAATGACCCGCGCAGGATTATACTGCAACCCAAACCCGCTATTCCAGCCCACTGCTGTAGGTGAGACACCGCCTTCGACATCCAAGAGATAAAACCCTCCGACATGAACAAGTCTACTCGTGTAGAATCGATGTGCACGATGGATGAGCGGAGTTCTTCCAATAGAGAGTCGAGTTCACCGGACCAGTTTCTTGTTAAATGATATGAGAGACTGCGTGATAGATTAGCTGCATGGCTCAGATTCTGAAAAGGTACAGAGGTAATGTAGAGCCCAGAATGTCTCCATTCACTCCCCAACTGTGCTATCTGTATAAGCACGTCGAGCTGATCCTGCACAAAATCAACCCTTTAATTGAGTGACAAAAAGGCGGGGGAATACTTGCGCTGATTGGGTGACCGGGATAGGTTTAGCGAACACTGTCATCAGCCCCCAACGAAGCTCTTCCGTCATCGCCATGGGCCATGGCACCATCATCACGAGTATCCCACACTTCCACATCTTGAACCACTCGGGTGAAAGGAGCATTAAAGGTCTGAAACACTGTTATGACTATAGAGGGGACAGTGACAGCAAATCTTACCGTGTCTTGAGAGTGAAGGGGAATGGAAAAGAAGCAATCTTTTATCTATAATTATAATGGGCCAGCGTCTTGGAATTGCTGAGGGCAGAGGAAGCCCCCGCTGCACGGGCCCCATAATTACCATTTGTTTAAGCACCCTCGCCGCCCCATTCCCATCTGCCCTTTTGTCATTTGCGTGACTGCAGCCGCTAGGCCAGAATTGGTAAGAGGGCCGCCAAATTCCCGACAGACCTTCATCCACACTTCAAAGCCTTTATTTTTGTAAGGGTTTATTGCCTGCCTACACTCCTTTGTACATTGTTCAAATACCAATTGTTTAACAAGCGGCATGGCAGTGTCAGGGTCACCAAATACTTTTCCTGCTGCCTCCACCATTCTTGCCACAAATTTTTTTAATGATTTTAAAATCGAGTGGCTCATGATAACGGTTATCGTCCTGTTGGTTTTGGAAGACCGGAAAACATAGGGCTGGATTTTGAGCGGCTACCTCCCTCCAGCACTCCGGATGAAACGAAGTGCCAGGTACCGCAAAAGGCGGAGGGGGCCCCGGGGCCGTCGGCTGTAGCGGAGGTCCCGGGCCTGCCGGCTGTATGTTAACCTTCACTTGCTCCATGCTTTCTACCAAACTCTCCAACTCATCAGCTGACATATCCTGCTCTTCATCCTCAACCCCCTTGGGTGGCGCCTGTTCCTCTTTTAGCTGCTGTAGAAGTTTTTCCCCTTTTTTTATTTCTGTTGTGCAGCTCCCTTCATCACCCAAGCAATTTCTTATTAATTTCCAAATCGGAATTACACCTCTCTGCAGAATTCCTTGTTCCTCAGCAAACATTAGGTCCCTCCCTAACTTTTCCCAACGATGTGGCGCGAGGTTTCCGGTCACAAGAAACCAGGGCGCGATCATTCTCAGCAGTTCCTTTAAGGCATCGTGCAACGGCCGCATTGAATTTGAATTCCCCATAGTGTCTACTTCCGAGAACCTTAATCGTCCCCTTTCCCGGGGAACTTTATCATCTCACTCGTGAGAGCCTTAATTGTCCCACTTACCTGGGAGCTTACCGGCTAGCCCACCTGCCTGCGTCTGGTTCTGAACCGTGCTCACACCAATGGAGGTTCCCTGTCCGGGCCGCCGCTTGTCGCTCTCCTTGTCGCTCTGTTCCCGGCCGGCAGGAAAAAGGAGAGGACACACTCTTGTTCTTCCAGACGCATTTTATTCAGGCAACTCTTTTTTTTTTT